>CM035153.1:135012788-135579372 GCA_020205615.1 Panax quinquefolius | reverse complement strand
GAAGCGACACTTTCTTCCATCTGACACTTTGAATGGAGCCATGCCAATACTTGCTTGATAAGCTGTTGTTGTGGGAAAACTCCACCATGGTAAGAACTTGTCCCAACTCCCCGAAATCAAGGACACGAGTGTTAATAGATCTTCAAGAGTTTGAATAGTCCTCTCCATTGTCCGTCCGTCTCCTCGAGGATGATATCTGAAGCTAAATCGTAAGTCATGCCCATAGCTTTTTGCAAACTAACCCAAAATCGTGAAGTGAATCTTGGGTCTCGATCGAAACTATGGATACTTAGGCATACCATGCGATCTTACAATCTCGTTTATGTATATCTGAGCAAGGCGTTCAAGTGTATAAGTTTCTCGTATCGGTAAGAAATGAAAGCGGACTTGGTCGATCTATCAACAATGACCCAAATCGCATCAATGCCTTGAGAAACATTAGGAAGGCCGTGTACGAAATCCATGGTAATGTGCTCCCACTTCCATTCAGGAATTTCAAGTGGTTGCAATGGACCTTTTGGTACTTGATGCTCGCTTTAACTTCGTTGACAAGTTAGACACCTTGAGATAAGCAAATATCTATCTCTCTTCATATTGCTTCCACCAAAATGTATGGCGAATATCATGATACATTTTGGTACTCCCAAGATGGATTACAAATGGTGTCTTTGTCTTTCCATCATGATATTATACTTTAAATCGGGTCGTTAGGAACACAAAGTGCAGAGTTGACTTCAAGTATTCTTTCTTCATCGATTCTTGCTTCCCTTGAAGCGTAGCACCTTCTTGCACTTTTTTCCTCATCGCATCGCCTCCAGAATCCAGAGCGTAGCTTGCGACTTTAACTTTCGATTAAAGTCGGTTCTACGTATACTCGCTATCATCATCACATCGTCCTGGACTCTTTAACTCTATCTCCATCCTTTGCAAGTCACAAAATGGGCGCTGCGTTGACAACATCGCTTTCGTGCTTGCATATGATTTTCTACTCGATCGTCATTTTACCGTTCGCTTTTCGGGATGGTATTGGATGGTATGATCATAATCTTTCAGCAGTTCTAGCCAGCGTCGTTGTCGCGTGTTGAGTTCCTTTTGAGTGAAGAAATATTTTAGGCTTTTATGATCCGTAAAGATCTCCACTTTCTCCCCATACAAGTAATGCCTCCAAATTTTAAGTCTGAAAGACCAATTTTGCTGAACTCTAGATCATGAGTAGGATAATTCCTCTCATATTCTTTGAGTTGTCGCGAGGCATAAACTATTACTTTTCCATGTTGCATGAGAACACATCCCACCCTTTGCTAGAAGCATCATTTGTAAATGACAAATCCTCAAGAGCCGGGATGGTATTTAGCCGAGCAGGTCTTGAAATAAGTCTCATCTTGAGTTCTTGAAAACTCTTCTCACATTCTTCGCTCCAACCGAACTTTGTATCTTTCCGAAGTCAATTTGAGTCGATGGAATAGCGATTAGAGAAAATCCTTCCATGAATCTCCGAATAATAACCAATTAAGCCGAGAAAGCTCGTGCTTGATCCTTTGATTTAGGTTGTTCCCGACTTTGAATAGCTTGATCTTTCTTTGGGTCAGCGATATTCCATGACTTGATACCACGTGCCCAAATGAATGCTTCTTTCACGAAACTTCGCATTTCTTGACTTGGCATAAAGCTTATATTCACGAAGCTTTTGGATGTCGACCTCAAGTGTTGCTTCATGATCTTCACGGCTTTTGGAATAAATAAGGATGTCATCGATAAAGGCGACCACAAAGTGATCTAAATATTCCTTGAATACTCGGTTCATCATATCCATGAAGGCGGAGGAGCATTAGTCGATCAAAGGACATGACTAGGAATTCATAATGCCGTCTAGGGAGTTACGGCCGTCTTTGGAATGTCGTGATTCTAATCTTCAATTGGTGATATCAAGAGCGAAGATCGATCTTTGAAAAGAAATTTGGCTCCTTACAAGCGGTCAAACGGGTCATCAATCGTGGCAATGGATACCTATTTTTTGATGGTGGCGTGATTTAACTCCGATAATCAATACAAAATCGCGCCTCCCATCTTTCTTCTTCACGAATAGAAACGGAGCACCCCAAGGAGAAGTACTAGGACGAATAAAGCCCGATGTCTAACAATTCCTACGATTGGATCTTTAACTCACGAAGTTCAATAGGAGCCATTCGATATGGGGCTTTGGAAATAGGTTTTGTCTGGGGTTCGAAAGTCGATACAAAATTCAATTTCACGCTACAGAGGTAGGCGGGGGAAGTTCTTGAGGAATATGTCGAAATTTATTAACAATAGGAATATCGTTTAAAAGCGGCGTATTTTATTTAAATCGTGACATGAGCTAAGAAAGCTTGACATCCGTTTTCAATAAACAAATAGCTTTATGGCTTGAGATGGCCCGGTGATTGATTTTAATGGTTTGGTCGTTTGAATTAGCATAATAGGTTGATTAGGAATATGAAAATTAACCTTACGAAAACAATCAATTTTTCCATGATAAGTAGTTAACCAATCAATCCACTAGAATCACGTCAAATGCAAGTATTTTTAATGAAATAAGATCGACGGGGTAATGTGAAGGTACCGATTTGAACCAAACAAGACTTATAAGCGATTGGATGTAATGAAGGTTTCTCCCAACGGAGTTTCCACGGATAAGTCAAAGTCTAATTTCTCGGTCAAATTTAATCGATGGCGCAAGTAGGAGAAATAAAAGAATGGGTAGAAGGCGGTATCAAATAAAGTATAGACTTCATTAGAGTTTATGATAAGCTTACCGTGATGACCTCATTCGGATTCCTTGCTCTTTGGGAGGTCTGACAAAGCGCTCCCCTTGCACTACTGGGGTTTTGAATTTTTACGGGATGGCCTTTGGTGCCTCCATCTAAGTTTGAATTTGTCTTGATGGCGACAAAATCGAGCTAAGTGACCTTCTCTTCCACAATTATAACATGCTTTGGATGGCATGGCCTTGATTGGACTTATGTGTCCCTCTCCTCGCATTTGAAGCATATGATGGGTGGTCTTTCTCCTTCCTTAACAATGGGTCTTTGGTCTTTGGCGTCTTTCCACCATTGTTGAATCTCGTTTCTTGAAATGTCCATTCTTATTGTTTTGTTACGATTACCACCAAGTAGTGGTTACCATATCGGCTTTGTTGATTCCTCCGCTTGTTGTCATAGCCCGATGACTACTCTCATTGGTATTATAATTTTGCGGTTTCTCTCTTTTAGTTGTGTTGACTCATTATCGCGTTCCACTAATCGAGCCCTATTTACAACATCATCTGAATACAAACCACAGTTTATGAGAAATAAGATGTTGGCGTATCTCGACTTCAACCTCTTAAAAACATTAGCGCCATTCTCTCTTCATTATCCACCAGTGGGACACAAAGCTGTGATAACTCATGAAATTTTGCCTCGTATTGCGACACGGTCATATTGTTTTGTTCCAACTTGATAAATTCCACCACCTTCGTATGGCGAATACTTTCGGGAAAGTATTTGTCGTTGAAACGACTCCTGGAACTTCTCCCGAAGATATCTTGATCTGACGTGAGGTTGAGTCGTTTCTGGAATTCCCACCAAAGATGTCGCCTCTCCGCATGATATAAAAGCGTGAAAAGGGAACCTTTTGCTCCTCGGAGCATCCCAAGACATCAAATATCTTGGTAATCTGCTTTATCCATCGCTTAGCGCCGTGAAGTGGTTTTAGCTCTCCCTTAAACTCCGGTGGTCCCGGCTCCTTGAATTGTTTAGCGGTGGCCTTGAGAGTTTTCAGTGTTTCAGTCGTTCCTTTCTTTGTTGCACCTTGAACATTTGTTTTTTGGTTCAATGTTGTTGTTTGCATGAGTCGCTTCCTCGTCTTTCTTCGTTGCATAAATTGTCATAAAGCCTCCGAACATTTGATCGTTCATCATTCAAGGTATTCTAGTCTCTCCCCTCACAATGCTTTAATGTTGTTGTTTCATATCCTAAGCTTACGATACTCTAACGTGGCGCCCCCAAAATTAGGTATACATACCCGCTCTTGTGGGTGGCCTACTTACATCGAATGTGATCAACGCCTATTCAAGTATGCACATAAAAGCTTTGATACAAAATTTAATTATCAAATGCTGCGTTATCGGAGAAACTCGTTACAAAAGTCCCCACTACAATTATTATCACACTTATTTCGAGAATAGTGAGGGACTACTAATCTTATCTTGGGACCATCACTTTCGTTCCCGAGGCTTCGTCAAATATATTCTCATTTCACGAGAGAAACGATGAAAGAAAGGGTGAGCTCAACTAGCCCGATAAAAATATTATGACATCATCGAATCACCCCGCACTTTGTTAAACGACCAAATACAGGATATTCTTTAGTATCACGACCACAATTATTCATACACTACGGGCGAAGAATATTTGTGTATTCATTAATAATCATGATCATGCCAACAATCGTCCATCAATGCACTACTGACCACTGAGGATTTTTACCACATCATTTGTAACATTACGGTCGTGATTACACACAGAATAGTCTCTGCAGTCATAATCATACAAAGTCCATCTATGCCCTACTGGCCCACGTATGACTTTAAAAAAATATAAACATGAGGATGATGACAATGATATAAGAATTGAATAAAACAAGTTCAAGAATTATTTTATCCAGGAATTATTAACGTCAAATTATCAATATGATCTTTGTTTTGTAGAGTAAAATTCAAGAATGATCGGAAGAATATTTTCATGAAAAGATCTTTGGATGAAACGCAAATATCAAGGATATTCCACTAATTTCATGGAGTATAGAAATCAAGTTTTAACCAATTGGGTATAATAAAGAATGGAATAACAAAAGAAATCACCATACGCGATGTAGGCCACATGCAGAAAAGGTTATTCAAATGTAATAATAAATAACGGAACCGGTCGGGTGAAATTCACACAAGCGGGATGTTCCAACCAGAATAATAAAGATGGAACCCGGTCCGGTGTAAAACACATGAATAGGATATTCCAACGAGAATAATAAAGACGCGAAACCAGTCCTGTGTAAAACACACGGACAGGATGTTCCAACAGAATAATAAAGATTTTAACCGGTCCTTGTAAAACACCTTGAGCAGAGATGTTCAATGAGAATAATAAAAAATTTTAACCGGTCCTATTGTAACACCACGACAGTGGATGTTCCAATGAAATCATAGAAGAATGTCACCAAGTATAGGTAAACCACAGCGTATCTGAGGTTATTCCAATGAGATAATAAACAATGGAATAACAACGATTCTTTTCATGAATAAGAAAGAATAACACCCTTACATTTGGTAGAAGATTGAATCTTTGCAGTGGTGTAGTAACAAAATACTCTTCTTCTTTTCTCTCTTATTCTCTCTATATTTTCTCTCTATATAGCTTGAATGAATTAAATGAAAATAATGAAGCCCTAGGCCTCTATTTATAGAAGATTTCTAGCTTAGCACTTCTTGCGTGTGAAAAGGAAAGTGGGCTTGACGATTTGGTTTGGCCTTTGTAATGTGAAACTACAAGTGGTTCGACGTCTGGTAAAGGTAATTACTATTAACGAAGGTAAATACTATTGACGAAGGTAAATACTATTCACAAGAGGTAATTACTATTGACGAAGGTAAATACTATTCACAAGGGTAATTACTATTAATGAAGGTAATTACTATTGTGAAGGTAAATACTATTCACAAGGGTAATTACTATTGTGAAGAGTAATTACTATTGACGAAGAGACTCTTAGATGATGACATATAGCCCCCATAAAATAATCAAACTTACCACAAATCATTTTTTTCATCAACACATATTTAATCTTTCAACAATTATTAATCATTTATAACTTGTCGTCTCAATTATTGATTCAATCTATAACATATTATCTGAGATGATCTTGACAATAATTGAATCGATAATATAAGAGATATGATCGGCGTAATTCTTTAGCGATAATTGAGCATAAATGAGTGACTTCTCAATGTAAGCATCAATAATCAATCTGGTGTACTACTCTTGTCTCATTCATTCGTATTTTTACTTTTACCATAGGGTAGTTCAGCAGTTTTAACGGTAACACCTCATGTAGTTATTTTTATAAAATATTTTTATCGTTTTCTCGATCAAACAATAATAATTACATTGTGGGGTCCACTAATGATTGAGCCATTATACGAATATTCCCTAACTAAAAGAATATTCCCAGACCAAAACGAATATTTTATAACAACTTGCGTACTTTGCAAAATTTATAAATATTACCCACAACTATAACATTATATCAAATTTATTCCATAATATTCAAAAATAATATTTATAGAAAAAAATTCATCTTTATTTATAAAAGATGGGGTCTTACAACTTAGACAAATCTAATCTTATCTCATTTCTATTTTTGTTTTTGTTTTGGTTTCAGGTACTTGTAGATTTTTATGCACACGCTATCATCCAACTCAGAATTAACACCAGCGTAGAATAACATTAACGGAATAGGTTGGAAAGCAAGTGTGCGGAGAAATTTGCAAGCTCAGTTAGACAGTACTACAGCTAGTATGGCAGAAGAACAGAGAATTGAGCGAAGAGAAGAACACCGGGCTCTAATGTGAGACCCCAGATTTTATATAAATATTTAATTTTCTCGGAATAATTTTTTGAATATTATGGTGTGGATTTGATATAATGTTATAGTTGTGGGTAGTATTTATAAATTTTGTAATGTATGCAAGTTGTTATATAATATTCGATTGGTGGGGGAATATTCTTTTGTGTGAGAATATCCGTACGATGAGACAATCATCGTGGACCCCACAATGTAATTCATTGTCGATCGAGAAAACGCGTCAAAATATTTTTAAATATAACAAATGGAAGTTTTATTGTTAAACTACTTCTTCTGAGTAAAGTAATAACTTTTTGATTGATTATTAATGCTCATGCGTGAGAAGTCACTTTTTTAATTAGTATTATTAATGTAATAAAACAAAAAACTTTTATATAAAAATGAATACTTTTATAAAGTTATTCGTTTTATTAGACTATAAATAGAATATATAATATTACTATTATGTAGTGTTTTGCATAGTCAATCTTTTTATATAAAAGCGAGAATACTTTTATAAAGTTATTTGTTTTATTAGACAATAATTAGAATATATTATATTTTATTATGCATAGTGTTGCATAATATACTGCATAGTGTTTTGCATATTAAAATCTTTTTATATAAAATAGAATACTTTTATAAAGTTATTAGTTTTATTAGATTATAAATAGAATATATTATATTTTATTTAAAAGATTTTGTTTTATTAGAATATTTTATTAAATCAATCTAGAATCGTCTGGTTTAAAAAGTAAATCAATCTGACCGTTCATGAATTAGTTACTATGGGTCCATTCTCCTATAAATAAAGCTCATTCCTTCATTATTTCTTACGAATTCAATTGAAACTCTAGAGAGAGAAACTATAGAGAATTCTTCTTCTATAATCTTGGCGTATTTCTTTAGAGTTTAAGAAAGCTTTGAAGCGTGGTGCAAGTTTTCTTCGAGTATATCATCGCCTACCGGTTTAATATTCTTCTTTTTCAAAGGTAAGAGGTATTATTTTTTTCATATTCATGAAGAGAACTTCATTATTCCATTCATTATTATTACTCATTGGAATAACTTTTGTATCTGCTGATCTACCCTATACTTGGTGAAATTCTTTTATTATTCCATTATTTATTATTCTATTTGGAATAACCTTTATATGCATGCAAAGTACTGCATACACGGTGAAATTCTCATTTTTATTCCATTCTTTATTATTCATTGGAATATCCCATGCATGCGTTTTCTGTGGGACACGGTTTCGCCTCTTTATTATTCTATTGGAATATCACATGCATACTCCATGAAATTAGTAGAATATCCTTGATATTTCATGCGCTTCATCTAGTATCTTTTCATGGAAATATTCTTACGAGCATTCTTGAATTTTACTCTACAAAAGAAGTATCATGTTGACAATTTGGGCGTTATTAGTTCTGGATAAATTAATTCTTGAACTTGTTTTATTGAATTCTTATATCATTGTCATCATCCTCACGTTTATATTATGTTGAAAGTCATCATGGCCTGTAGGTGCATAGATGGACTTGGTATGATTATGACCGAGGATTATTCGGTATAATCATGGCCGTAATGTTACAAATGATGTGGAAAAAGTCCTCATTGGCCCGTAGTGCATTGATGGACAGTTTTTGGTATGATTATGGCTATGGATTCTCTTCGACCAAGGGTACAAAGATGAATTGTTTTATGGCATGATCAGGACCATTGATGAAAACACGATTATCTTTGGTCCGTAGTTCATGGATAATTTATGGTCGTGATACTAAAAATAAAATGTCCTTGGCCGTAGTGCAGAGATGATGTGGATTATTTATTAAGCTGAGTCCCAGCGATAAAAGTGATGAAAAACTTTTTAAATCATAGAAGATGGTAGATTTTATTCTCTACTTGACTCTTCAATGGATTGCTTGTTCAAGCTGCAGATTAAACTTGATGTTTGTTATATTGTATCGGTTTAACATTTGTTGAAGGCTAACGATAATTTATTCTGCATTATCTTAGTAATATTATTTCTTATTGGGCTAGTTGAGCTCACCCTTTCTTTCATTGTTCTCTTCAGGAAATGAGAACGTAGCTGGGACTAGTCGGGGAACAGAGTAATGGTCCTAGATGGTGCATTAGTAGTCCTCATTATTCTGTGAAATAGTGTAATAATAAATGTAATGAGGACTCCATTGAGTGTGGATATTGTCTAGATGACAATATTTGTATTAAAACTCACAGCATATGTTTTGTCGTATTTTACACGACTGTTGTATAATTAGTTTGTATTTGTATTCAGTACCATGTATCTGGCGACCCAAGATGGGTAATGTATACCTATTTTTGGGGGCGTCACATCTAAGAGACTACTCCATGCCAAATATTAATGGACTTGATCGAGCGTAATCGAATTCCGTGATAGCGACAAATACTTTCAAGATTAAGCCGCACTATTCGGATGGTGCGAAATTGATCAGATTTGAAATGTTCGCTACGGATGATCCGAATAAACACCTGTTGAGTTTCATTAAGATTTGTGATACATTCAGATACAACGGGGTGACAGAGGATGCTATTAAATTGAGGTTGTTCCCATTCTCTTTGAGGGATAAAGCAAGGAGTTGGTTACATTCTTTTCTCTTTGGATCAATTACTACATGGGAGGACTTAGCACAAAAGTTCTTAGCCAAATTTTTCCCGATGGCTAAGGCAGCGAAGATGAGGACGACTCTCTCGATTCGAACAACAACAGGGGTGAATCCTTATACTAGTCTTGGGAGAGATTCAAAGAGATGCTACTGAGTGTCCGCACCATGGTATGCCAGAGATTGGATGGTGATCAACACGTTTTACAATGGATTGGGATGGCGATCGAGGCCTATTATAGAAATAGTGCCGCGGAAGGGGGCATTATGGGCAAAGAGCTATGATGAGGGCTATACACTTATCGAGACTATGGTCTAAAATGATTTTCGAGAATCCTCATTTCGGATGCCTCGTTGAGGTTGCGAGTTTTGTTAGAAGTGGGCGCTATTACTTGGTTGTTTACACACGATGGGCTGCGATGGCAAAGAAAATAGATACTGTTTGGCGGAGAGCAAAGTGAAAACGATCATGCCAGATGTGATATTTATGCGAGGATCGCACTCCACGGATCAATGTCTTTGTCACGCTCGGTCGATCTGATGTGGGTAATTACAGGGAAAGATCAAGGACGGTTTGAACACATACCACCCCAATAATCGCAATCATCAAACTTGATTGGTTAAATAGCGAGGAATCAATGAGAATCGGTTTTAGTCGAACCATCAATTTTAGTCCACGGTAGTCTACCACGATAGTTTACACCAAAACCACCGCTTTAAGCAAGGATTTTCTCAACAACAACAACATCACACTCCAGCTGCACCGCATCAAGAAAAGAAATCAGAAATGGAAGAGATGATGTTGAAGTACATGGCAAACACGGAAGTTATGATCAAAAGCCAAGCAGTGGCTATTAAGAATTTGGAGACTCGAGATGGGGCAAATGGCGAAGCATGCTTAACAACAGCCCCAAGGTTCATTGCCAGTAATGTCTGAGAGACAAATCCACGAAGAGACGGGAAGGAATAAATTGCAGCGATCACATTGAGGTCGGGGAAAAATATTACGGACACACTAACATTCACAACGTCCGCCACTGATTTATCTTAAAGAAGCCAGTTGCATGCACATGGCGAGAAAGCAGTGGCTCTCAGAGAAAGAAAATCTGGAAAATTATGAGGTACAACATGAAGAGAAAGAGAAAGATAAAGCAGGGTCAGTTGAGAAGCCTATGAGTTCAGTACCACCAATTCACCCTCGAGTTCTGTATCCACAGAGATTAAATAAGAAGAGGGAAGATAAACAATTCAGCAAGTTCTTGGAGGTATTTAAAAAGCTACAGATCAACATACCTTTCGCCGAGGCATTGGAACAAATGCCAAGCTATGCAAAGTTTATGAAGGGTATATTGTCAAGGGAGAGGAGATTAGATGAGTTTGAGATGGTAGCCTTGACAAAGGAATACAAAGCGATGCTTGAAAGAAATTACCTCCGAAATTTGAAGGATCCGGCAATTTCTGATTACATGCACAATCGGAAAGATGAGTTTCAGTAAGTGTTTATGTGACCTCGGGGCAAGTATAAATTTGATGCCCTTGTCAGTATTCAACCAGTTGGGATTGTCGGCTCCAAGTCCAACAAACATTTCGTTGCAGTTAGCTGACAGATCCATCACATATCCATGGGGAATTATTGAAGATGTCTTGGTGAATGTAGACAAATTCATTTTCCCGCCGACTTCATCATTTTAGATTACGAGGAAGACAAAAGCATACCAATTATACTGGGGAGACCATTCTTAGCTACAGGCAGGACTTCGATAGATGTGCAAAAAATAGGAGTTGAAGGTAGATCCAGTGACGAAAGCTGAAGTCATTAAAGTGAGGGGTGAGGTGGACAAGCAGAAAGTCACCTCAATTCTTCCTTTGACGTGAGATTCAAAGACAGTCAATCTAATTGACTATAACTTAGCGCTTGATGGGAGACAACCCATTATTTTTATCTCTATTTTCTTTTTATTCATTCAGTTAGGTTGCTTTGGTTAGATTATTTTTATTTCAATTGTGATAGTTTGTCTGTGTTGCATGATTGAGTGTGTAGCATAATTTGCATTGAGAATGTTGAAAGAGGTTAGAGTTTATTTGGTCATTAATTCATGCCTTAACAGTGTGCATTAATGTCTATGTAGATATCTGCAATTGAAGACATCACTGATATGTAGAGTGGAATTGAACATTATGATGGCAGAGATGCTCGAGGATCGCGGCGCAAGAAATGCAAAGATACAAATCTGCTACCCGTCGTCGTCGGCCCGATCGAACATAATTTATACTTGCGCGTCTTGCAAACACATTGAACACTTTCATGACGACACGCAGACGAAGACGGTTTAAAAAGTTTTAAAAACGTGTTGGGGATTATTTGGGCTCTCATTTGAATCATAGCAGAAGCGCAATCATCTCAATCTCCATAACACACGTCTCTCTCATTCTTTCAGTTACAAATTGAAGTCGTACATCTCTCATCACATACCCACGATTCTCTCCACGTTCAAAGCTCAAACCCACGCTCTCATCCACTGATATAAACTAGGGTTTCAAGAGGTGCAAACTCAGTGTGGGGAGAAATCCAAGCGTATACTATCACTCCATCTCAAGCAAAGCTTCATCCTCTCTATCCACTGCCAATAGGTTCTAAAAGAGCTTATTCAGTGTCTTCATCATCATCTTCCTCCGACAGTCAGGGGGAGGATATTGTCGATCGCGATAAATTTCTGTGTTTAGAAGCCCAACAGGAGTACTACCGGATTATAGCCAAGACATTCGTGAAAGAAAGGGGATTCAAACCAGAAGGACAAGATGGGCAGTTATGTGAAATGATCCATGAAAGAGGCTGGGGTGGACTGACTGCCACTCCCACGCCCATTCGATGAGCATAGACCGAGAATTTTATGCCAATGCCAAGGTCACCATGAGCGGTATCTCTATAGTTCGCGGTTTTGAGATAGACTACAGACCTACCGCCATCAGAACCATTTTCAGACTCACTGATACACTGCCATCAAAACCATTTTCAGTGGTGGACCCCACAACAAAATTATTATCGGATTGAGAAAACGACAAAAATATTTTTATGAAAATAACGACGGAAGTTTTACCATTAACTGTTAAAATACCCGGTGTTAAAAGTACAGTAATACGCGTGGTTGCATAGTAGCACACGGTATTGATTATTGATGCTTACGTGAGAAGACACTCAATTTTGTTCAATTATTGCTCGATGGTTGTTGCATAGTATCTCACGTTATTTGATTCAATTATTGTCGATATTTTATATATTATTAAATCAATAATTGAGATAACAAAGTTATTAATATTATTATTTGCAATATTAACGATGTCTAGAAGTTACGCGAGGAGAGGTTTGGTCACCTAATTGCGCTATGATAGGAGAAATTCTTATTGAAAAGCCCTCTTTCACGGGAACGACACAGTCGATTAATATTGTGAATTATAATAATGATGATAAATGTTGTTAAATATATTGAGGTGTCTTTTTTATGAAGTGATGGAAGTTTATATATATATATATATATATATATATATATATATATATATATATATATATATATATTATTATTATTTTATGTATTATAAAATAAAAAAAAAGCTTTTATATAAAATGAATACTTTTATAAAGTTATTTATTTTATTAGAAAATAATTAGAATATATTATATTTTATTATGCGTAGAAGTCTCTGCGTAGTGTTTTGCGTAGTAAAATCTTTTTATATAAAAATGAATACTTTTAGAAAATTATTTGTTTTATTAGATAATAATTAGAATATAATATATTTTATTATGCATAGTGTTTTAGTAGTACTGCATAGTGTTTTGCATAGTAAAATCTTTTTATATAAAATAGAATATTTTTATAAAGTTAATTATTTTATTAGATTTTAAATAAAATATATAAATATATATATATATATATATATATATTTTTATTGAATAGTATCCTTTCTATTTTCCTATAAATAGGATGCTTAGTTAGAATTGAAAACACACGAGAAATTCAAAGAATTCTCTTCTATAATCTTGGCGTATTTCTTTTAGAGTTTTAAAAAGCTTTGAAGCGTAGTGCAAGTTTTCTTCAAGTATATCCCATTTGACTCACCTTGAATTTTACTCTTTTTATATAAGGTAAGGGGTATTATTTCTTTCGTATTCATGAAAAGAACTTCTATTATTCCATTCTTTATTATTACATTGGAATAACTTTTGTATATGCAAAGTATTACATTTGGAATATCCTGTCTTTGCATATTACATACATTTAATTCAGTTCCATTATTTATTATTCTCGTTAGAATAACTTTTGTTTGTGCGATCTATCGCACGCCCGTGAAGTCTTTTGTTATTCCATTCTCTATTATTACATTTGGAATATCACATGCATAATGCGTTCTATTCTATTGACACAGTTCTATTATTTATTATTCTGTTGGAATATCCTGTTTGTGCGTTTACGCATAACTTGGTTCCATTATTTATTATTCATTTGGAATAACTTTGTCTCATGCGATTACATCGCATGCATGGTGAATTCTTTTGTTATTCCATTCTTTATTATTCTGTTTGAATAACTTGTCTATGTGGATTACCACATGCATGGTGAATGACCCTTCGTATTCATTTCTTATTAAATTGTGGAAATGATCTGTCTACGTGGATTACCGCATAGCGGTTGAAAATCCATTGCAGTTTCATATATTCTATGATACTCATTTTGGTTAAAATTTTATCTTCTATACTCCATGAAATTAGTGGAATATCATTGATATTTGCGCTTCATCCAGTATCTTTTCATGGAAATATTCTTCTAAGCATTCTTGAATTTTACTCTATAAAGCAGTATCATGTTGACAATTTGGACATTATTGAGTTCAGGATAAATTAACTTATAAATCCTTAAAATTTATTCTTGAACTTGTTTTATTGAATTATTATTTCATTGTCATCATCATCATGTTTATATTGTGATGAAAGTCATCTTTGGCTTACGTGCATAGATGGACTTGGTATGATTATGACCATGGATTATTCGATATAATCATGACCTGTAATGTTATAAATGATGTGGTAAAAGTCCTCAGTGGCCTGTAGTGTATTGACGAACGCTTTTGGTATGATTATGATCGAGGATTATTCTTGGTAAAGTCATGACCATTGATAATTTAATGAATATCCTTGGCCGTGATAAGCGAGGATGACTCGATGATGTGGTTTATTTATTAAAATCGAGTCTCGTGATAAAATTGATGAAAACATTTTAAATCATAGAAGATAGTAGATATCATGCTCTACTTAACTCTTCAATGGATTGCTTATTCATTGCAGATTAAACTTGATGTATATTGTATTTTATCAGTTTAACATTATTGAAGACTAATGATAATTTATTCTACATTATCTTAGTCATAATATTTCTTACTAGGCTAGTTGAGCTCACCCCTTTCTTTCAAAGTTCTCTTGAGAAATGAGAACGTGGCAAGACTAGTCGGGGAACGGAGTGACAATCCGATGATGATAGTATTAGTAATCCTCACTATTCTGTTAAATAGTGTGACAATAAATGTAATGAGGACTCCTTTAAGTGTGGATATTGTCTAGATGACAATATTCTTATTAAAACTCTCAATTTATGTTTTGTCGTATTTTACACGACTGTTGTATAATTAATTTGTATGTGTATTCAAGACCTTGTATCCCATTTGACCCAGATGGGTGATGTATATCTATTTTGGGGCGTCACGGTTTGTATCAAAGCTTAGGGATATGATCCCAGGTGAGATGTGAGATAAGAACTAGGAGGGGAGAGACGGGGAATTCCTTCGCTAGTATGACCTACCTAAGTTTATTTGTTATTTAATTGGTCGGTCAGAGTATAGAGATAATATGTGATATGTTAATTAACCCTTATTTTGTGGCAGTATTTGAAAATGGCATCCGAAAATGTTGAGATAAGCAATGAAGCACATGAGACCGTTGAGTCACCAACGATCAATGCCCAGGGTAATATGCAACAGGAAGACAATAATCCTCATTAAAACAATAAAACCGATGAAATGGTGAACGATGGGATGTTCAGAGGCTTTATACAATTCATGCAACATCAGGCGAGAGCGGCTCCTGTCCAAAATGCAAGTGGAAACACTGACAACTCTCGGACAGTCACCGCTAAGCAGTTCAAGGAGCTGGTACCACCGGAGTTTTTTGGAGAGCCAAAACCACTTAAAGCGAAGACTTGGATAAAGTAGATCAACAAGATATTTGATGTCTTGGGATGCTCCGAGAAACAAAAGTTTTCCTTTGCCACCTTCATGTTGCGTGCAGAGGCAGATTACTGGTGGGAATCTGTAAAGCATACTCAACTTGCCGCACTGAAGATGTCTTGGGAGAAGTTCCAAGAATTGTTCAACGACAAGTACTTTCCTGAAAGTATTCGTCACATGAAGGAGGTGGAGTTCATCAAGCTTGAGCAAAACAATATGACCGTGGCGTAGTACGAAGCTAAGTTTGTCGAGTTGTCTCGGTTTGCGTCCCTCTTGGTTGATAATGAGGAGAGAATGACGCGGATGTTTCTAAGAGGTTTGAAACCCGAGATACGTCAATACCTTATCTCTCATAAACTGTGTTTGTATTCGATGTTGTGAGTAGGGCTCGATTATTAGAGCGATATAATGAGTCAACCCAACCAAGAGAGCGGTAAACAATCGATAATACCGATGGTAGCGATCCATCGAAGCGGTGACAACAAACGTGGAGGGAATCAACATGACAAAAATGATAACCACTTCGATGGTAATCATGGCTAAGACAATAGGAGTGGAAAGTTCAAGAAGAGAAGGTTCAGCAAAGATGGAAAGACATCAGCACCAGCACCCGCTGTTAAGGAAGGAGAAAGACCGCCGGTCATATGTTACAAATGTGGAGGGGAGGGACACATAAGTCCAAACTGCACGATGCAGTCCAAAGCATGTTACAATTGTGGAAAAGAAGGTCACCTAGCCCGATTTTGTCGTGCACCAAAGTCAAGTCCAGCTGGGATGGAGGCATCCAAGGGTGTCCCAGACAAGATAAAACCTGTAGTTCAAGGGAGAGTTTATCATAACCTCCCAAAAAGTGAGGAATCCGAACGAGGTGATCACGGGTAAGCTAATCATAAACTCTAGCGATGTTTATACTTTATTTGATACCGGTTCTACCCATTCCTTTATTTCTCCTACTTGCGCTCAACGTTTAAATTTGACTCCGGAGAAATTAGACTTTGATTTATCTGTTGAAAATAAGTCTTGTTTGATTCAAATCGGTAACCGCACGTTACCTGTCGATCTTATTTCTTTGAAAATACTTGCATTTGATGTGATTCTAGGGATTGCTTGGTTAACTACTCATCATGCAAAAATTGATTGTTTTGGTAAGTTGTTAGCTTCCATATTCCTAACCAACCTATTATGTGAATTCAAGCAACCAAACCATCAAAATCCATTACTGTCATCTCAAGCCATAAAGCTATTCGTTTATTGAAAAACGGATGTCAAGCTTTCTTAGCTCATGTCACGGATCTAAACAAAAATACGTCAGTTTTGAATGATATTTCTATTGTTAATGAATTTCCTGACGTATTCTCGGAAGAACTTCCTGGCCTACCCCCAAAGCGTGAAATTGAATTTTGTATCGACCTTGAACCCGATGCAGAAAAACCCATTTCAAAGCCCCATATCGAATGGCTCTATTGAACTTCGTGAGTTAAAGACCCAACCGCGAGGAATTGTTAGACATCGGTTTCATTCGTCCCAAAGCGTCTCTCTTGGGGTGCTCTCTGTTCTATTCGTGAAAAAGAAAGATGGGAGTATGCGACTTTGTATTGATTATCGGGAGTTGAACCATGTCACTATCAAAAATAGATATCCATTGCCTCGCATTGACGACATGTTTGACCAGTTGCAAGGTGCCAATTTTTTTTCAAAGATTGATCTTCGTTCCGGATATCACCAATTGAAGATTAGAACCGATGACATTCCAAAGACGACTTTCAGAACTCGGTACGAGCATTATGAATTCTTAGTCATGTCTTTTGGATTGACTAATGCTCATGTTGCCTTCATAGATATGATGAACCAAGTATTCAAGGAATATTTGGATCACTTTGTGGTCATCTTTATTGATGAAATTCTCATATATTCCAAAAGCCGTGAAGATCATGAGCAATACTTGAGGCTGATACTCCAAAAGCTTCGTGAAAACAAGCTTTATGCCAAGTTAAAGAAATGCGAGTTCTGGCTTGAGGAAGTAGTATTCCTTGGGCACGTAGTACCAAGTCATGGAATATCTATTGACCCAAAGAAAGATTGAAGCAATTCAAAGTCGGAGCAACCTAAATCGATGATTGAAATCGTAGCTTTCTCGGTTTAATTTGGTTATTATCGAAGATTCGTGGAAGGATTTTCTCGAATCGCTACTCCATTAACTTCACCGACCTCGAAAGCTACAAAGTTTGGTTGGAGCGAAGAATGTGAGAAGAGTTTTCAAGAACTCGAGAGAAGACTCATTTCAAGACTGCTACGACAATACCATCCGGCTCGGAGGATTTGTCATCTGATGATGCTTGGGCAAAGGGTTAGGATGTGTTCTCATGCATGCACGGGAAAGTCATAGCCTTGTGCCTCTCTTGGTAACTCAAAGAATATGAGAGGAATTATCCTACTCATGATCTAAAGTTGGCAGTTGTTGTCTTCACACTTAAAATTTGGAGGCATTACTTGTATGGGGAGAAAGTGGAGATCTTTACGGATCATAAAAGCCTCAAATACTTCTTCACTCAAAAAGAACTCAACATGCGACAACGACGTTGGCTTGAACTGTTGAAAGATTATGATCATACCATCCAATACCACCCTAGAAAAGCGAACGTGGTAGCGGACGCATTGAGTAGAAGATCATATGCGGGTATGAGTGCAATATTGTCAACGCAAAGGCCCATTTTGTATGACTTACAAAGGATGGAGATAGAGTTAAAGACCCCAGGGACCCATATGATGATGGCGAATATACGAGTTGAACCGACTTTAATTGATAAAGTTAAAGTTGCTCAAGCTACAGACCTGGAGCTGATGCGTATGAGGAAGAAAGTGCAAGAAGGTGCTACGCCGGAAGCAAGAATCGATGAAGAAGGAATACTTCGAGTCAACTCCGGACTTTCTGTTTCAAACGACCCTGATTTAAAGTATAAAATCATGATGGAGGCGCACAACACAAAGTTTGCAATCCATCCTGGGAGTACCAAAATGTATCGTGATCTTCGTCATACATTTTGGTGGAGCAATATGAAGAGAGAGATAGCGCTGTTTATCTAAAGGTGTCTAACTTGTCAACGAGTCAAGACGGAGCATCAAGTGCCAAAAGGTCCATTGCAACCACTTGAAATTCCAGAATGGAAGTGGAGCACATTACCATGGATTTCGTTACTGGTCTTCCCAAGTTTTCTTAAGGCATAGATGCAATTTGGGTCATTATTGATAGATTGACCAAGTCTGCTCACTTCTTACCAATACGAGAAACTTATACACTGAGCGTCTTGCTCAGTATGTATATAAACGAGATCAGTAAGACCGCATGGTATGCCAAAGATCCATTGTTTACGATCGAGACCCAAGATTCACTTCAGATTTTGGGTTAGTTTGCAAAAGATATGGGCACGATTTATGATTTAGTTGGCATATTATCCTCGAGACGGACGAGACAATTAGAGAGGACTATTCAAACTCTTGAAGATTTATTAAGACTCTCTGTGTCCTTGACTTCAGGGAAGTTGGACAAGTTCTTACCATTGGTGGAGTTTTCCTACAACAACAATATCAAAACAAGTATTGGTATGGCTCCATTCGAGCGTTGTATGGAAGAAAGTGTCATTCTCCAAAGATATCTTTGGGGTGAGTTGGGTGAAACAACGTTGTTGGGGCCGGAGTTAGTATGTATGACTACGAGAAAAGATTCAAACGATCCGACAACGTATAAAAATCTCACAAGATCGACAAAGAGTTATCTTGATCTTCATCGAAAGGACGTGGAATTCGATATCGGAGATCATGTGTTGTTACGTGTTGCTCCATGGAAAGGAGTTACGAGATTTGGAAAGAGAGAAAGCCCAATCCTCGATTCATTGGCCCATTTTAATCCTCGATCGAGTAAGAATCGTAGCTATAGACTCGCTTTTTCTGCCAAGTATGTCTCGTGTTCATAACGTTTTTATATGTCCATATTACGTAAATATGTGAAAGACCGAACCACATTATTGAGTTAGAACCGGATGAAATAATGGAAGATTTAACATATGAAGATATTCGTGTTCAAATCTTGGATAAGAAGGAACATATTCTACGCCTCGAGGTTATACCTCGAAAGTCGAGGTTTTGTGGAGAAACCACCGCGATGTTGAGAAAATGACACGGGAGTTAGAATCAAATAAAATCAAAGTATCCTTACCTCTTGACATATCAGGTATGTACCCTAATTTCGAGGGCGAAATTTCATAAGAAGGGGAGGTTGTAAGACCCCAACTTTTATGAATAAAGATGAATTTTTAATAAATAGCATTTTTGAATATTATGGAGTAAATTTGATATAATGTTATAGTTGTGGGGAATATTTAGAAATTTTAAAAAGTATGCAAGTTGTTATATAACATTCGATTGGTCGGGGAATATTCGTTTTAACGGGGAATATTCAATGCGACCAAGATGATATTAGTGGACCCTTATTAACGAAATTATTATCGGATTGAGAAAACGACAAAAATATTTATATGAAAATAATGGCGGAAGTTTTACCATTAACCTTAAAACACACTTGTTAAAAAAAAATATAATGTCTACTGGCGTGGTTGTATAGTAGCGCGCAGATTTATTATTGATCTTTACGTGAAGTCACTCGGGTTTTGTTCAATTATTGCTACAAAGAATTGTTGCGTAGTATCTCACGTTATTTGATTCAATTATTATCGATATTTTATATATTATTAAATCAATAATTGAGATAACAAAGTTATTAATATTATTATTTGCAATATTAACGATGTGCAGAAGTTACTACCAGAGGAGAGGTTTGAATCACCTAATCATGCTTGCTGATAGGGAGAAATCCTTATTGGAAAGCCTCTTTCTTTAGGAGCGACGCAGTCGATTAATATTGTGAATTATAATAATGATGATAAATATTATTAAATATATTGAGGTGTCTTTTTATGAAGTGATGAGGAAGTTTATATATATATATATATATATATATATAAATTTGTTTTATTAGTAGATATTAATGTAATAAAATAGAAAAGCTTTTTATATAAAAAGAATACTTTTTATAAAGTTATTTGTTTTATTAGATAATAATTAGAATATATTATATTTTATTATGACAAGCATTTGATAATATATGCGTAGTATATTTTTTCGTAGTAAAATCTTTTTATATAAAAAATGAATACTTTTATAAAGTTATTTGTTTTATTAGATAATAATTAGAATATAATATATTTTATTATGCATAGTGTTTCAGATAAGACTGCAAGATAGTGTTTGCGATAAGAAAATCTTTTTATATAAAAAATGTAATATTTTATAAAGTTAATTGTTTTATTAGATTTTAAATAAAATATATAAATATATATATATATTATATTATATTATATTATATTATAGATCCTTATATATATTATATTATAATATTATATTATATTTAGAATCTTTCTATTTTCCTATAAATTGGACGCTTGGTTAAATTAAAGACAATTAAATTCTTCTTCTATAATCTTGGCGTATTTCTTTTGAGCTTTTAAAAAACTTCGAAGCGAATCTGAGTTTTCTTCAAGATATCCCCGCCTCTACTCTTTTGAAAGAGACTTCTTCTTTATAAAGTAATGGATATTATTTCTTTCGTATTCACGTAGAGAAACTTATTATTATTCATTCTTTATTATTACATTGGAATAACTCACAGTATCACAAGATCGCAGATACATGGTGAAATTCTTCATGTTATTCCATTCCTTATTATTCTATTGGAATAACTCAGATATCTGAAGATCTGTGCATCGTACATGAAAATTCTTCTCATTATTCCATTCTTTATTATTACATTGGAATATCCTGTTTGTACAGACATATGCGTACTTTTGCTTTCATTATTTATTATTCTGTTGATACTTAGACTTAAGAACGATGGCCCAAAGCCATGCATGCAATGGGCCGAATCAGTGATTTTTAGCCCACAAAATCTGGGTTTTTTTTTTTGCGTACCGTGGATTTTTTTTTTTTTTTTAAACAAAATGTTCTTCTTGTGGGTTATGAGAACACAAGCACAAGACTAGAAGAAATAAATAAGAGTTAAACCAACCGAAATTCTAAACAACTATTTATTTTAATCGATGCTCAATATAAAAATATATTTTTAATTATTATAGTTGAAGTAAATAATAATTGTAGTTTGAAATTTCTTAATTGATGTATTTATTAATAATGAGATATTGGGTAATCGCCTAAAATCACGCTACGAAATCTTACGAAAATCAATTTAAATGTTCAAATTCTTAAAATCTTGGCATCTCCAAGTTCCAACCGTAGAAATCTTGGAAATTAATTAGAGATATCTCTTGGAACAATATTTGTGGAGTTATGAATGCGTTTTAAAAGTTAAATAAATTATATTAATTTTAAAGTATAATTTTAAAAATCAAATTTGATTATATACTTTGAAAGTAATTTATAATACTATTAAAATTTTAATTGATTGAGGATGTAGTTAATGTAGGTAATTAAAATTATTGTTTATTATAAATTATTTTATTATTTTTAATATTTATTATTATTACTATTTTTACAGTGTAGAAAATTTTGCAAAAAAAAAAATTAAGGGAAAAGCGTGATGGTAGGTAAAATATACTGAGCGTTTTAACATTTTCTACCGGCCAAAACTTTTTTTTTTGACCTTAATATCGCCATCGTCTTTCGTTTAAATTACCAAATTCGTTTCGTTCTTAATCTAGTTGGAATAACACCGTTCATCTGGCCTATCGTCGACGCCCCTGAAGTTTTTTGTTATTTCATTCTCTATTATTATTACATTATATCGCATGCGTTACGTTCACGCATTCTGGCTTCTATTATTTATTATTACATTGGAATAACCTCATCTGCGCTATCTATCTCACGCGCATTGAATTCTTCACATTATTCCATTCTTTATTATTCTCATTGGAATAACGTTTACATGTGGATTCTGGCGTGCGTGAATGAATAATTCGTATTCATTTCTTATTAAATTGTGAAAATAATTTGTCTGACGTGGATTCTGCATTACGCGGTTGAAAATCCATCATAGCTTTCATATATTCTATAATCTTTCATTTTGCTAAAATTTTGAACTTATACTTCAATGAAATTAGTGGAATATCCTCGATATTCAAGGCTTACATCCAAAGATCTTTTCAAATGAAAAATATTCTTCCGAAGATTCTTGAATTTTACTCATGTTAAAGATGTCGTGTTGACAATTTGACGTTATCGAGTTCGGGATAAATTAACTTATAAATCTTTAAAATTTATTCTTTGAACTTTGTTTTATTGAATTATTATGTCATCACATCATCCCCACGCTTATATTGTGATGAAAGTTATCTTTTGAACTTTACGATCGTAGATGAACATTATGATTATTATGACCGCGATTATTCGGTATAATCACGACCAGAATGTTATAAATGATGTGGTAAAAAGTCGCCGATTGACCAGCGCATAGTATTGACGACGCTTTTGGTATGATTATAATGAGGATTATTCGGTATAGTCATGGCGACCATCGATAATTTAATCAATATCCTTACCAAAAGTTAAGCGAGGATGACTCGATGATGTGGTTTATTTATTAAGTTGAGCCTCGTGATTAAAATTGATGAAAAATATTTTAAATCATAGAAGATAGTAGATATCACGCCTACTTAACTCTTCTAATTGATTCTTTATTCCAATCGCAGCTTAAACTCATGCCTATTGTATTTTATCGGTTTAACGTTGTTGAAGGCTAATGATAATTTATTCTGCGTTATCTTGGTCATAATATTTCTTCTTTAAATTTAGTTGAAATTTCATTTTTCTTTCATTATTCTCTTCGAGAAAATGAGAACGTAGTTGGGACTAATCGAGGAACGAATTCGATGGTCAGGATGATAGTATTAGTAGTCTCACTATTACATTAAATAGTGTGACAATAAATGTAATGAGAATTTCGCTTTGAGTGTGGATATTATACAGATATTCTTATTAAAACTCTCAATTTATGTTTTGTCGTATTTTACACGATTTGTTGTATAATTAGTTTGTATTTGTATTTAAGACTAGATGTCCATGGCCCAAGATGGGATGATAATATATTTTTTGGGAGGCGTCAGCTTATTATTTAAAAATATTATTTTTGCGCTTTTTTTATATCCGATGGTTATTCCATTATGTGGCCCATTAATTAATGATCGCTAATAAATCGTCATTTGATATTCTCCGATAAAAAAGAATATTTCCGACCAAACGAATATTTTATGATAACTTTAACTTTATTGCAAAATTTATAAATATTACCCACAACTATAACATTATATCAAATTCACACCATAATATTCAAAATATATTTTGAGAAAAATTAATCTTTATTCATTAATGTTGGGGTCTTCTATTTTATCTGTTGTGTATCATCCGTAGACCTACCAATATCTACAATCTTGAATTTATCCAATGTGAGATTCATGTGAAATATCCTAACAATCTCCACTTTTCACTTGAATAACTCTAATACTACTCCACCACGCCAGAGGCAAACGTGTCTAAGCAGCTTTCCCAGAGCCATCCCCGAAGCAAATGTATCTGAACAACTTTCCTGTAGCACACTGGAACCTCGCTTCCACCCAAACGATATTCGAAAGAATCTTTCCCATAAATCCCGGCTGCTTCCACCCGACTCAAATCATTACTCGGACTCTTTTTGCTCCACCCAAAAGACCTGTGAATGCGCTCTCGCATCCTGAAGTTGATACTTGGGCCCATCGAACCATGAGCTCGGATAACATTTTGTAGCAGCATTGTACAATCCATCCCACATCAATTCATCACTTATGCAACGCACACCTGTGTAGACTGACCCAATAAGCATGTTGGACCACCTCATTACCTAAAAGGTTAACCTATTAGGTTGAGGCTCTACCATACTTATTAACCCATCTACACTCTTAAATTTATCCAATATAAAATTAATGTGAAATATCCCAACATAAAGAATGCTCATTTTATCAAGTTTAGTTCTAACTAGCTTACCTTACTCGTCTCAAATTTCTCAAAATCAAGATTTGGGTTTTCATGAATACTTCTCCTAATCCCCACCATCCAATCTACAAGTTCTCTTCTTATGGCCAAATTGAGGAAATCATCACCAAATCTTATTCCACCACCAGATCTAGTACCATCACAAATCATCTACCACTAACAAACAAAAATTCGCCACCATCCACTACCACCTACTGGAACTCCACACCTCAACAACCACCACCACTAAATCAGATCTACGCACTACCAACCAAGAGAGAGAGAGAGAGATGCAGAGAGAGAGAAAAGAAAAGAGACTTACCATCATCCACCATCAATAAATAGATCCACCACTGTTAACGGCCACCGTCAACACCACCGATCAAAAGAAAAAGAAAAGAGGATGGAGAAATAAGATAATGGCTCGATGGCTTGAGTAAGACTTTTTTCCTCTTTTTATTATCTACTCTCTCCATGCCTAGACAACAAAATATATCCAGGTATAAGTCACGTTAGTTTACGTGGCGTGTCTGTTAGAGTGTACTTTTGGAAAAAAAAAGTTCGAAGTGAAAATGAGATTTAAAAATAAATATCAAAAATATTTTTGTACTTTTGTCCAAATAATTTATGCTAGTAGATAGTATCAATATATTACAAGGGCACGGGGAGGTGATGATAATAATATTTTGAAAAATTATAAAAATATTCATACGAGAGAGTATCATATTATATAATTATAGGGTTAAATATTTTTTTGATTACACATCTTATTATAAGTAGAAACTTACAAATGGATAATCGAACTTTTTTTTTTACAATTCATTAATCAGACTTTCGATTTTTCTAACATGAAGTTAAAAAAATCGTTAAACCCTTTGACTTTAAACGAAAAATGACACCTAAGCGGCTGATTTGAAAAAAAAAAAAAAAAAAAAAAGCTGATGTGGCGGTGATTATGCGATGTGGCAGTGATTATGTAGATTTGGAGAAAATTTTTTATGAAAAAAATGAAAAAAAAATATTTTAAAATATAATATAAATTTAAAAAGTTAGCCAAAAAACAAGAAAATAAATAAATAAATGTATTTAATTATTTTTTTAATTAATATCAAATAAATTTTATTTATAATCAAGCCATTTATAAAACACAAAAACTAAAAATATGTTAATTAAAATTAGGGAAATAAGAAATACATTTAGGAGAAAATGAAAGAAAATTATAATAAAATCATAAAATTTAGCAAAAAATACATGGTAGAAAATAAAAAATAAAAAGAGTTATTTAGTTATTTTTGTAATTAATAAAAATGTTTTTATATATAATTAATAACAAATATAATTGAGAAAATTATAAAATTAAAAATCTTTTAAAATTAAAAATCTTTTCAAAATAAAATTTTATTTACATAAATGTTTAAATATGTTAGGCAAAGAATTATTAATTATTGAAAACAAATATTATGGTATATTAATAATTTATTAATATATTATACTTAAACAAACTAAACAAACCTATCTTCTTCTTCAGCTTCAATCTTCTGTTCTGCTACCACCGCCACTTCCACCCTTCCACCACTGCTACCATACTACTGCCACCAACACGAGTGATGAATTAAGTAGCAAACCAACCCTCCTCGCCGTATCAGCCTCCGTCGACGCCGCAGCAAGCGTGGTGGGAATTTTTAAATTTTCGTTCACATTCACCGCAATCGCCGGAACCGGGATTGATTGGAAGATTCTGACGGCACAACTATTGGTATTATTGTTATTATTAACCTCATCTTCTTCCGATTCCATGTTCTGGTTTTCAACCGACGATGCCATTTGGGGAAAAATTCTTGACCGTGACCAAGATAAAATTATATGAAACCCAATAAAATTAGATCAAAACCCAGAAAAAAAATTGCAAAATAAGAAACGAAAAGATGAGAAAAAGATGCAGATTATGAACAGCACAGTAATATGTTGTTTGTATTGCTTGACTGGTTTTCAAAACTATATAGTATTACAGTGTGTGAATGATGGATTAATAGATTTCAAATACATGGATGATATGGAGATTTAGGAATGATTACAGTGAATTTGAAAAGATTTTAAATTTTAAAAGATTTTTAATTTATAATTTTATAATTTCTTCAATTATATTTATTAATTATATAAAAAAATATTTTCTCTTAATTACAAAAATAACTAAATAACTCTTTTTATTTTTTTAATTTCTACCATGTATTTTTTGCTAAATTTTTTGATTTTATTATAATTTTCCTAAATGTATTTCATATTCCACTTAATTTTAATTAGCATATTTTTAGTTTTTGTGTTTTATAAATGGCTTAATTATAAATAAAATTTATTTGATATTAATTATAAAAATAATTAAATACATTATTTATTTATTTTCTTATTTTTTATTAACTTTTAAATATATATTATACTTTAAAATATTTTTTTCATTTTTTCATAAAAATTTCTCCAAATCCATATAATCATCGCCAAGGGCGGAACTAGGGGGGCGAGGCGCAGGCGGTTGACTCGAGAGGGAGGCCGCTATTCTAAGCGAATAGGGGTCTCGACGATGGGGAACGATCGGCTGCTTAGGTTCGGCATCGACGATCCTAATTTTGGTGAGAGAGGTCGGTCAAGGCGAACAGTAAGGGGGGCGTGAGGCGGCCGGCGATTTTTTCTATCGCTTGGTTTATAAATTTTGACTCTCTACAAAATCGTTTTGGTTCGCTTAATCGACATCGCTTTATACGTCGCATAATCATCGCCACATCAACTTTTTTTTTTACAAATCAGCCGCTTAAGTGTCATTTTCCGTTTAAAGTCAAAAGACTTAATGGTTTTTTTTTAAAAAATCGAGTACAGTTAGTTGACTGTAAAAAAAAAAAAAATCAGTTATCCATTTATAATTTGACCTATAATACAGTAACTAAAAAAATATTTAATCCTATAATTATATAATATTGTTTTGAGGGCAGCGCGCTTTTAGGCATATATTACACACGTAAGAAGTTTAATGTCTGCATTCATGACTTGGAACCTATTCTTTTTTATTGATCACATATTTGTAAAAATTTGCAATGCTGTCGTATCATTGCTCGACTTTATCAAATTATATTTAAATTTAAATATAATAGATATTAACTAACACTTTGTTTTTGAGTTTTAAACAGAAAAGAAAAAAATAGAAAACTTAAATTAGAATAAAAAAAAAATAATAAAACTCAAGCTTTTCCTTTACGTTGTTTCTAGCTTTTTAATGAAAAGAATAGAAAATATAAAATTGAGGACATGAGTTGTAATTTAAAATTTATTATATTAAAAGTTGAGGATAATATGAGAATTATAAAAATATTACTTATTCCAATTTTTTTTCCGTCCAAATCAGGCCAATTTTAGAGGGAAAACTTTGGCAAGAAAAGTGGTCAAGTTTTCTATCCATTTCTTTTCTTTTCTGTTTATTAAAAAATTCAAAAACATAATAATTGAAAAGAAAACTTAACTTTTCTCTCTATTTTTTTTTTTCAGTTTATTTTAAAACTCAGAAACAGAAAGTAAGAGTGTATACATATTAATTTGGATGTACTGTCGTACTATTTTGAGAATGTCAGTTGAAATCTTATCTAGTGATTAATATTGAGATATTATAATTTTTACATTCTGTTTGTGAGTTTTTTATATTAGGATTTTAAACTCGAGAAATAAAAAAAAAAAAGTGATAGGAAAATAAATTTTTTAGTTCTATTTGCGAGTTTAGTAAAAATATATAATAATTTTCATATCCTATGTTTGTGAGTTGCTAAGGAAAATAAGGTATTTTTACTATATGATATATTATTATTATTGTACCCATACACATTGAATGTTTATGTGTTGCAAGTAAGGATAATTACATAATTATAATAAATTCATTAAATCTATTTTCCTTTCCATAGCTTTCCAACGAGTTTGGTAAAAAAAGACATTGAAGGAAAATTGGGCTTAATTTTTCTTTGTTTTTCTTACCTTTCTTGACTTGAAATACTCACAAACATGATATCTCTAAGGAAAATTACAACTTTCCTTAGTTTTTGATGTGTTAATCAGCAACTCTAAATTAGGATTTTGGTCAATTCATGAATTTTGACTTTGGTTGTCTCTTAATCGCGCCTTGACTTTGTCTGACAAATTATAAAAAGTCCATTGGAGTTGGAGACTTTGAGTGAGGTGTAAACGAATCTTTGTCGAACGCAGTATTGAAATAAGTTTTATTTTGGTTTCACAAAATTTATCAAGTATAAAATAAGGTTTGATTGAAATTCATTTAATTCTTGAAGTCAAGCACGATTCAATCGAATCCTAGCAGATTTGAATTTTTTTCGAACTAATACGATCCGAAGATCAATAAAAATTATAATTTGAGGAGGTTCGAGTAATTTATCGAACTTTAAAATTTGTTCATATTTCGACTCATTTATATTTTCGAAATGAAATTCGAATCGAACTTTTAATCGAAATGGTAACGAATCGAATCGAAAGACAAATCGCTTATTTATTTTACTGTTTAAGCTTCTGTGAGGAGGATTTTTGATGTTTAAGTCAGAACACTGATATGAAAAGAGAAAATTATTATAAGAGTAAATAGCTTGCCTTAATTGTGTTGGAGTATCCCCTGTTTATAGCATGAGAGTCATATTCTTCAAGAGGTAGGAATCTTATATGATTTCAAAGACCTTTCAAGTTGTCAATTCTTAGTTGATTAAACAACATAAGAATTATATATCATTTACTCAATTTAATATGCTTTTAGAATACTTAATGAGCAAAATTATTATATTACCATTTATTAATAGGGTTTTAGAAATAACAAGTGATAGCTTGTCATTAATGAGTTATTTTTACCCACATAAGTTTTTAAAAAAATTTATGTGGACATGAAAATTAGACATAAGTATATTTAAATTTTACTTATTTGTATTTTGACCCCAATGGTGGGTAAAAATATAAATAGGCGAAATTTAAATACACTCATATCTAATTTTCATGTCCGCCTAGAAAAAGTCTAAGTTTTTTTTCTTATTTACTTAATTTTAAAAACCCAACAAAGTGTTAGGTGAGTTTATTTTTTATTTTATGTGAAATGTATTTCTTTCTTTACAAAAAAAATAAAAATTACTATTTTAAAGAAAATTTAATACACTTGTAAATTGACTTAAAAAATTAATAATTATTTTATATATGGATTATATATTTGATTAAAAGAGAGTACTATTTTATGTGTTTTTGATATTTTCACATAATTTTTTTTCACATAAAAATAAAATTTACTATATACTCATGTAAAAATATTTAAAATATATGTGAAAATATCGTGAACCCTTCGCCTCCCCACTCCCACCCACCCCACCCACCCACACCCACCCCTCCCCTCCTCCTCCTCCGCCTCCCGCCTCCCGCCTCCCGCTCCCGCTCCCGCTCCCGCTCATTTTATTATTTTTATTTTATATTTTAATATATAATTTTTTTTTTTCATTTCCGTTTAAAACTCGCACAATCGCTAAAAAAACATTAAAGCTCTTATATAAGGTAAGATTATTCTTTAGAACCCAATCAAAACCCCAAACAGCCACCCACTCATACGCAGCTGCCTCACTCTCTAAAGTCTGTACTACTGCGTACACTTTCCTCTCTCTCCAATGACGAAGATCAAAACGAAGAAGCGTAGGCTCGTTAAGACAGCAGATAAACCCATCAAACCAGAATCTAAACCCCTCAAGAAAAACAAGAAGAATAATCCCCCAAAAACCCTAGCAATTCCCAAACACGACCCTCAGACCTCCTCCGAATCCGACACCCCCGAGCCAAACGCTAATTCAATTCAGACCCTCCTCGAACCCTACACCAAAGACCAACTCATCGGCTTCCTTATCGACGCCGCCGTCAAAACCCCCTCTATCAGTTCTCGTATTCACGAGGCCGCCGATCGGGACATCTCCCACCGCAAAATCTTCGTTCACGGCCTTAGTTGGGATACCACGCGCGAAACCCTAGTCTCGGCGTTCGAACCCTTTGGCGAAATCGAGGTCTGCAACGTTGTCACCGATCGAGTTACAGGTAAAGCGAAGGGGTTTGGGTTTGTTATATTCAAGTCTCGGAAAGGCACTAATAAAGCCCTAAGGGAACCTAAGAAGAGAATTGGTAATCGTTTTGTGTCGTGTCAGCTGGCGTCGGTTGGCCCTGTGGCGGCCTCCGATTCTGCTAGCCGGAAGATTTATGTCAGTAATGTTCAGCAAAATGTGGAGTCGGCGAAATTGCGCGAGTTTTTCGAGAAATTTGGGGAAATTGAGATTGGGCCGCTAGGGTTTGATGTGCAGACGGGGAAATCGAGGGGCTTTGCGTTGTTTGTGTATAAGAATCAGGAAGGTGCGAAAAAAGCTTTGGAAGAACCGTATAAGATGTTTGATGGACACCAGTTGCATTGTCAAATGGCCGTGGAGGGGAAAAATAGTAAGGGTAATTATAATAATGCATCAGTGACGACGGTGATGCAGCCTGTGCCGTCTTTGGCTGCTGTGGCAGCTGCTCAGAACTTGGCATTGTTTGGGCAGCAACAGGGTTTGAATTCAATGCTTGGACAGCAGCTGGGTTTGAATTCGATGTACGGAGGACTGTTTGCAAATCCAACTGCGGGTTTGTTGAATCCGCTATTGGCGCAAGGTGTGATTGGGGCAAATCAAATTGGGCAAATGGGGATGGGTTTAGGGGGTTATGCCGGGGCATTAGCAGGTCAAGGGATGGGGAGTTTAGGTGGGAGTCAGTCGCTGCTCGGGACGTATAGCGGTTCTACTACTGCACCAGTGTTGCAGGGTTTGCAGCATGCTTACCCGGGTTCGTCAATGGGGCAGGCATCAACTAGTAAGGCTAGTGGGTCTTTCAGTGGTTATCCATCATATATGTGGTATGATCTTTTTCACATCTACCTTTTGATTTTGGTTTTTTTATTTACTTTGTGAATTTATGTTTTTGTGCTTGTTTTTCACATGGTTTTTGTTTCTGTAGAATGAGTTTGATGCTTTATAATTTTATGTGTTTTTATGAGTTTCTCTTGACATATCTATTTCATATGATTAATTTAATATTTGAATATTTATATGACAAGAGTTTGGCATTTTTTTTGCTTTGATTAATTCACTGATTTAATATATATATATATATATATATATATATATATATATATTTTTTCAAACACTGAAATATACACAACTATATGAGATTTATGTATTAATTAACTATTAAAATAAATACAGTTGATTTGTTAACTAGTGTTGTACACCATAATTTGTTTCATGTTTTCATTATTCTATTTGTAAAATATTTGATCCCTTTTCAGTATTTGCTGCTTGTCAGAGATAAAGAGCTCTTTTTTTTCCCCCTTTATGAAAATAATATACTACTAGTGATTTTTTTTTTTAAATGACATGGAAGCAATTTACATTGCACATTGAAAACCTGTCCACACAAGCTGTGTAGTTCAAGTGGTCTCTGTTTTACCCTTATATTACACAATTAAATAAGAATTTTTGCGGCAAAGTTTTAAGATTTTAATGGAGTATGCATTTTTTTATCTTAGAATAATGCCCATGTCAAATAGTGTCCTAGTAAAATAGGGTTCTTTTATTCCTTTAACCAATTAATAGTGTATGAACTCTTACTTCGAGCAACTGAAAACCTTGAAACACCTTTAATCCAATGGTGTTTCTGTTTCTTATGGTTTGAACCTCATCTTTGATTTCTTGATTATTTGAACAATGTTAAAGATGATCACATACTTGCTTACACATGTGACATGGCACATATATCAGGAAGTAGAATCTTGTTATTCAGTCTGCAATAAATCATTGTTATTAGACCTTCTAAGAACTATAGAGTATAGACCATGTAACCTGAAACACCTTTAACCCAATGGTGTTTCTGTTTCTTATGGTTTGAACCTCATCTTTGATTTCTTGATTATTTGAACTTCAGTGGTTAGATTGGCACTCAATGAGAATCTGCCATCATATATTTATCTGCACGTTACTATCATGTATTACTTCTTGAGAAGGTTTCATAAAATACCTTGCACAATGCTTTTTCCATGGAGTTAAGTTGGTCACAATGCTTCGAGTTGAATCTTGTATATGGTAAATTGGTAAAAAAAATTGTTTACCTTATTCTCATATTGTGTAAAAAAAAATTCTTGTTCCTTAGTTTTGTGTAGCTTAGGTTTAGTCTTTTTATTGGTACGATTGCTAAGATTATATTGTTTGCACCATGAAACAGTTAATTTGCACTAGTGGTTTATTTATATTTTTCTTGCCTCGAGAAGATTTACGTAGGAAACTCTATTGATGTTGGAACATTTTAAGAATATTTCGCTTGTTCCTTAAACAAGTAATATTTGCTATATGTATAATCCGTCTGAAAATCTTGTACGATTGAATTTGTCTATAATTTAACCTTTCCAAGTTGAAAAATGTGCCAAAAAATGGTAATCTGAGAATTTTACAATGCTGCCCCAAACTTTTGACATCTGAATACTAGATTGCAGTATATGAATCCTTGCGTTAGTACATGAAAGAAAAGGCCACTGTATAATATTATCCAATGTATTAACTTTTCTTATCATGGACTGCTTGTATACTTGGGCGTGTGAAAGTGTAGCTAATTTTAATTGCTAGAATGCAATAATTAGATGCTTTGTTTTGTGGCCGGCTCTAATCTTTTTCCGTAGGCACCATAAATAATTAATGAATTGAATTTTGAGTATTTCTCCTTTTTGTATCTTTGAAGGTTTATGGGTATGTCTGCATTAAGGTGATGTAGTCCTGCTTACTTTTATTGGTTCTACTTTCTTCTAGATAGTGGTGCATATCCCTTGCTTTGGTCACTGGCACATTATTAGGATACACACCACCAACCTAATGAATTAAATATGTAGTGAGTAATTTTCCTGCAAAAGACCTTTCCTCTCTCGTGAGTGTCAAATTTTACTATCCCAGTTGGATCCCACAAATATTTGCATCTGTCCAAAACAGTCTCTTTATAGTTATTGGGACATGTTGTGTATATAATGTTTTTGACTACCAATTTGGTTCTTTTATGGCAATATTGTAATCTGTCAAAAGTTTCAGCTGTTTCTTGATGGTCGAATTTTTTTTGTTCTTTCCTTCTTTACATATTTGGGATCCCCACATTTGCAGATAAAGTGCAGCTCAGCTTGAGGAACAGTGTGCATGCAGTGATGAAGGCTTGCATTAAGCACCTATTATGGTTCACTTGCTCGGTTTTCAGATTTTTTTTTTTTAAAATATAGCAAGACTTCAATACTTTTTATATTATCTAAGTTTCGTACTTATAATTTGGAACAAACTCTTTTGTTAACTTGCTTTTGTTTCTCTTATTAGTACTTTTAGCCAACATTTTACCCCTTTTCCTTTTCATGATCTTTATTGTATGGGGCTTAATGATTTTGTCTTAGTTTTGTTATTATTGTTCGGTACTACTATGCAATGTTTCTTTTATTATTCTTGATTTCATATTATTTTCTTCTTGAATCATCTTTTGTTTTTAACAAATACCCACTTGGTTATGTTGTTTTTCAAACAAATTTCTTACTTCTTTGATTGATATTTTCTCATTTATTATCTTGAACAAGTTGTGCATTGTTATGAATTGGAGTTTGTAATTTTGTTGCTGTCAAGTTATTATTTTATCATGAATGATCCAAATGGCACACAACCTTTGGATTTTACTTGTGGAAATATCAAATTTTGTTTTTGGAAATATAAATTCCCTTTTACTATTTCACATACCTTCTATTCTGCTGCTGTTCCCTGTTTTGAATTCTGAAACCAACCTCCCCTTGTAGATGTAATAGTTGTTTTGAATCCCTTATTTGATGTAAAATGTAGTAAAGAAAAGTATCAGACTTTAAATTAATATGAAATTATGGATTTCGCTACCAACTCTTCAATTGTATGCAGTAAACCATTTTTTTGTCTCTTGATAATTCATAATTAAAAATTAGTATCTGATTTTTAACCATTAAAGAGACGATAAAATATTGACATATTGATTAAATAATAATGTTAGAGACATAAATTATTCTACAAATATTTTACAAATTGGCTGATGTGACATTTTATCTCAACTTTTATGTGGGGCCGAATATTACAGTTTATGTCCGTAGCATTACTCTTGATTAAATGGAGTGATGGTGTTATATTACTCTAAAAATTGGTGTAAGATTCAGTTCAATAAACATAGTTCAAGTGGTTACGTAAAATATTAAAAGATATAAATACTTAGTAATACCATCTATCTTAGACATAGTAGATGGGGATGGGGATCCTGAATGAAAGGTGTTTGTTATGTGGACAAAGTAGCTGCTGAGTAACACAAAAAAGTTGTGTACAAATTACATAAAAAAGAGATAGAAAATAGATAACGGACTTGCCATTGAATGTTTTACATATTTTTATTGTTATACATATGTTCTGCTATTTGTGCACAATTGTTTGTGTACAGACTGTAAAATTATGTTTTTTACATGTTCCTAAATGACTGAATTTTGTAAAAATTTCAGTTTCAATAAATTTTATAAATTATTTGAGTCATTAAAAAAATAATAAATAAAATTATCTGGTCATTACCCTGTCAGCAAAATCCGGTCCCTCTAGCATTTTTGATTATTCATATAGAAATTTGTACTCTCTTTAAGAGTAGTAGTTTTATGTATACACAAATATAAAAAAACGTAATATGCAAGTACGTACAACCTTTTGAATTAGTGATTTAGTTTATAAATTTTGTACTAAGATAATAATAGTGTGTGCGCATTTAAATATTGTGACTTTGGATTTAAAGTTTGCTCTGATTGTCAAATTATGAAAATTAGTAATACAACTTGGCTTTGAAATAACCCTCTGCAAACTCCAAGCAATTAGATTAAAATATTATATTTTCGTGATGCTAAACACAGCCACAGAACGTAAGAATTACATTTTATCGAAAAACATTACGCTAGATAGATAGATCGATCTCCTCATAAGCTAAACAAGGAGAGAGTTAGGAAACAAGTACATGGTGCCTCACTAGTTACCCTAATTCACTTCTTTCTCTTCTTAGGGGGTTGGATTGCTTCCTCTTCATCGTCCTCTTCCTCCTCTTCATCCTCTTCTTGCTCAACTGCTTCCTCTCCCTTTTCTTCCCCACCACCATCGTCGTCATCATCATCATCATTATCATTATCATCATTGTCTTCGTCGTCATCATCGTCTTCTTCTTGGTCATCCCCATCATCATCGTTGTCATCATCTTCCTCTTCTTCGCCGTTCTCTTGTGGGCCATCGGTGCCTCCTCCCGGACCTTTATTCGAGTTGTTCTTGTTATTGTTAGGGTTGTTGCCAAAATCTTCTCCATCTTCTGATGATGGGTCTTCTTCGCCTAACCCATCATCACCCTCCTCGTCGTCTTCATCTTCATCATTATCATCGTCTCCCTCAGCATCCAGTTGTTTTGAGGTGGATGGTATGTGATGATCACCTTTGGTTCTAGGGTTTTGGTTTTGAATTCCAAAAATTTCCTGAAACCATCCATAGAAATTGAAGGAACACTACATCATAATAATTATAAGCACAAAAAAGAGTAGAGACTAGTTGCAGAAGGTGAAGCTTAAGAACTCAACATTGGTTTCATGAAGAACAAGGCAGCTTACTGGTCCACAAAGGGATAGGGATAGGGACAGGGACAACATTTTTTGATTTTAAATAGATGATCTAGCTAAATAGAGGAGCTTAGACTAAAGTTAAAGCTTGATTTATTTATGATTCAAGCTTATCTCAACATGAGACTAATTTTTTGGAACGTAAGGAATAAAAAATAAAATATTAGGTCCCATTTGATTTGGAAAATAAAGCAAGTGGATTTGTAATTCCAAATTTGCAACAGTTAAATTTTATTTTTAACCCAAGAAAGAGTCATGTAGCAGCTAATAGCTAAACCTATCTTGACCCAGTCCATGCAATTCCTAGCTCCACACAAAGAAAGGCAAAGCCGGACACGTGTCCGTTAATTTTAGACAGCATCTCTCATCGAATATTCCATTATTCTAGTAGTAGTATCAACTTTTGGCTTTATTCCATAACACCCAAAGCGATCAAGGGTAGGTCCCACAACAAATAATTAATCCGGAATCCAAAGTATTCCAAAACCTTATTTAATTTAATCTTTCTAGTTCCGGCACTGGCCGAATTTTTTGTATAATAGTAATACTAATTTTAAAGAACTACTCATACTATATTATTAATTTTTAATTATTTTATCTAATAATTTTACAAATCACTAATGGCAACATAAATTTTTTAATCTAAAACTAAAAATACTCGCAGATGAATTAAATAGGAACTCTAAAATAAAAATAAAAAATTGAAAAAAAACTATGAGAGGCGATAATAAGTAATGGCGCACGTTAACAATCATAACATAAATAGCTATTCATTAGATATCCAGTAAAATTAACCGAATCTATAAAATAAAAAAATCTATGTGACATAAGTAATGGCGCACGTTAGCAATATCAGCAGTATTCCCCAAAAAATTCAATTCCACATTTTGTAAGGAATTCAGCAACAAAAAGCTCCTAAAATGAAAGTTAATTCATGTTGGCTAATAAGGAGGAGTTTATTGAAAGTTTAAAAAACTAACCTGACTTAAAGCTGAAAGTTGGGTATTATTGTCCAGAACCGCAACAAACATGGCCAACAAAGTCTCCCCGGTGCACGTTAGCACACTGTGTTTAAGTGAAGCGACAATAACAGAACTGGTCTCCATCCGTACAGGGAACACCTGCAGCAAAACTATAACCTCACCACCGTTAGATCAAATCAACTCTTCATCTCAACCGTTGAGCTAAAATCTAACACGCCAAAATCTCAACAGATTTTTTTTTTTTTATAGAGTTTAAAAAGAAAAAAGAAAAAAGATGGATTTTTTAAACCAGAAGTAGAAGAAAGGACAAAAGATGAACGAAGAGCAGGAAATTGTCCCGGAAAATTCAGCTGAAACAGAAAATTAGTAGGAAATGAAGCTGCAAATAAAAAAATAGAGCGTATTAAACATGTAAATTAGTATAATTCAGGAAGCTTATAGCTCGAAGAACAACAGATTACCATAAACTCAAAGATCAAGCTCAAACTTGCAAAATTCAAGCAAATTACATGACTAAACATCATAATTGAGCGAATTTTAGCAGAAAAGCTTACCAGAACTGGAGATCTGGATACGATCGAAGCAGATCGGGGGCTTTCAGAGCTTAAAACCTCAGAAAACAGAGAGTAGATGCAGCGTTCATTGTGGACCGTTAGATTGAGATCGTAGATATAGAGAGATAGAGATCGAAGAGATATAGATACAGTTTGAGGGAAGAGGGAAGAGGGAAGAGGGAAGAGGGGGGCGTGTTTGGTGTGGTGTTACTGTGAGAGAGAAAGATGCTACCCGTAATTTTCCAACAGAGGTATAGGGCAGTTCGGGCAGCGTCTTGATCCGGAAAAAAAAGAAAATATCGGATTAGTTGAGGTCAGACCGGAGAGTAGTGTGATTGAATGAAGTTCAGTACGTATTAATTAAATAAATTTTAGTACGGAATTTAGTACGGATACGTAGTAGTAGTAGTTAATTTTTGGGTTTTAGGTGATAAATAAAGTCTCCCGAATAAATAGAGAGATGCTATTTAATTTAACCATGGTTTAACCATGGTTTGATATAGTCACTTTTTGACAGGTTAGGGAGAATTTTACTTGTTCTCTCAAAATAAAGTCTCCCGGTTAAATTTTGGTTTTATAATTTGATTTGAGTTTACTACTCCTCCATTTTTATATGTAGGTCGTTTTTTTTTTTTTTATTTTAATTATTTATCGTTTGTGGTTTCACAGGAGAATTGATTACTATTTTTCCAAAATCATCCTATTATTCCACTTAATTTTTTGATCCATGTTTATAAGATAAGTGAAGTGAAGGGTATTATTAATATTAATGACAATATAATTAATGCTTTTCATCATTTCCTTTAATTTCATATTACGCCTAAAAAGCGACGCATATTAAGAATCTAAGGAAAGATATCTTTTCAAGATGACGACGACATTCATTTGGTTATACAAAATAGGACCTCCGTCATTTAATATAGAATTGATTATCAATGAAACAATTATATATATCTTTTAATTGACGACATATATTGCTATTTAATTTAAAATATAGTGACTTGGGTAAGGACAGGTTAAAATTTACTAGTTGGCTCAAAAATAAAGTCTCCCGTTAAATTTTGGTTATAATTGATTTGAGTTATATTTAATATTAATTATTATAAAATAATTATATAATATTATCTTAAAATTTATACATAACATTCTTATTATTGAATTATTTTATTAAAACACTAATTTTATCAGTCATCTTTTATTTCTGAAAAAAATACCAACGTTAAATCCCAATATTTTTTTTTAAAAAGACTTCAAAACGATATTTTAATAAATGAAATCTTATTTAAGAAAAGAATGTTATTTAAGAATCTGATAACGCTTGATCCTCGCATATATACTTATATATCATTAAATTCTCTTAAATTTTATACATAATATTATTATTGAATTATTTAAAATATTAATTTTACTGATCATCCTTATATAATTTATTCAGATACTTTATTTAATTTATTAAGGTAATTTCTTAACTATATTTTGAAACCAATGTAATTTTGCATATACTTTAATAAATATGAGAACTTGAAACCTTAAAAATTATTTGGATCCTATCCATTTTACTTTTTATTCAATTTTTGATTGCATATAATTTAGGACACAATAAATTTGATTGCATATAATTTGTAACACAATAAACTTTATTATATATATATTTTGCACACAATAAAATTTGTATTTAATTATTATTTCGTTGATAAAAAATAATATTTACATCACTAAATATGTATTAAAAATGGAGAATAGACATAATAAAGGAAATCCTAATTCAATTTCATCGATCCAAATCATCCAACATCGCTTGTTTTATCTTAAAATTTATGTTAATATATGATAAGGAGATCGGTTTTATAAAATAAATAAATTATTGAATACATTCGCTAAAAATTAATTAAAAAGGGTAAGGTGGTGTTTGTTTGTGTCTGAATACCTCTTAATTCTCTCGCCTCTGATTATTCGTTCAGAGGTAAATTTTGTTTGGTAAAATTTTTTTTGCCTCTTAATCGTTAAGACAGAAACTCAAATCTTAACTATTAAGAGTTGTCTATTAATAGTTTATTTAAAATTTATAGACAAAAATAGCCTCAGTAAATATTGTACTCCTTCAATTTAAATTTTTAAGATAATTCAAATAAAATTTTTAAATAACTCAGAGGGTTAAAATGGTAAAATAGTGTCATTAAGATGTTTTATACTTTTTACTTATCAAACAGTTTTTTAGATTCAGATGTTATTTCATTCAGATAATTTAAATTATTAAGATGTATTAACCATTCAGATCTTAATTACTCAGTTTTATCAAACACCACCAAACTATTAAAACTATGACGAAAATGCTCATATTCGTCGAATAGTAAAATATATCGAATTACTTCTATTTTAAAGTTGTAATATAACTCGATATTATCAATTAAATAATAAGAGTTGATTTTAATTATATTTAAGGCGAAAGCTATGCATGCAATTATAAGCATTCACACCAAGCAATCATAAATATGCGTTTTTTAAAATCAACAACCACTTGGGTTATGCGATTATTTTGATGTGTGATTACGATTACATAAATATATGAAAATTAAAAAAAAAATAGCAACTATTGTGTAATAAATATACTTGCTTCAAGTTTAAAAAGAAAAGGAAAGAGGAGGTTTTAAAACAAAACCAATTCAATTAAAGTAATAAAGAAAGTTTTTCTAACAAAAACAATTCAAATAGCTTATTGGACAACTAATTGAGTAGAAATTTTAGTATCTGTACAAGTATAATAATAAAACCTATTATTTGGAATTCAATTTATATTTTTAATTAAAATTTATAGCTATTAAACATATTTATACCCTGCACAAATATACTAAAATCTGTTTCTTTTCTACATCCTTATTAATATAATCAATTCTACTCTATACAATCTGTTTCTATTTTTAAAAATGGTATGGGGGGTGGTGGGCTATAGCCCATCTTAAGGTTTTTTCTAGCTCGAAATATCAAATATAGGAATTATTAAAAAATATTATTATCATATTGGGCCACAAGCACACAACTAAATCTAGTCAATAAAGATGGCTCAAATCCAAAGCTGGATTCTAATTGGGCCTTCTGACTTGATAATTTATTCACCATCAGCCAAGTCAATATATTATTAATCCCAACCTTCCAAAAATTTGAGATAAATCCTAACTCTCTATATAGTACCGGAGGCACGGGACACATCTAGTCTATCTAATAAAATACAAATAATTTTGAATTTTCTGCTCACTCAATAAATCATCTACTAAAGTTTGAGATAAATCATGGAATTATATCATCGATCCAACTAAATATTATAATTTAATCCCATATTTTCATGGATTATAATCCCATCATTATTAATTTTAGAATTAAATAGTTATGAATGAGATTATTCATAAGATAACTTAAAATTATATTAATTTTGTTTAGAATTATTTAAAGAATTGAATAAAAATTTATTGTTTGAATTATTATATATTTTATTAATAATAATAAAGATATTATATTGTCAGTAGTGTAGTGTGATTATAGATGGATATAATATGAATTTCATCGTAGACCGAGCAAGCACGTGCAAATTGCAAGAAAAGGAACATAACTTTAGTGTACCCCAAACACCATCCAAGTTCCCGGGGCCGGGGGAAAAGAAAGAGAATCTAAAAGTTTGATAAATATTTTCCCTCTTATTTTTATAGTTAAGTTGAATTTTGCATAAGCCACTCTTAGTGGCCATCCACTTTAGGAATTAGTGGGACTTGTGAAATCACTACAAATGGGGTAAACAAGAATATAAAAGGAGGATTAAAATTAAAGGCAAATTAATGTTGCGTATCTTTTTCATTTTTCAAACATCTGCACAGAGAATAGAAAATATAGAAAATGAGAATATGGAAAAGGGAAGTCACTAACGAACCAGCCAAACCCATCACAGGGTTCCACCACCATCATTATATATATATATATAAAAATGATCCATAACAAATATTTACTATAGATGAAAATTAAACAAATAGCATCATAACCGTTGATTCCACCAATAATCAAGCGCGCTGGGATTAAAAATGGGATACTGCCTTCCGCCACTTCCTCCAGCGGAGTCTCTAAAAAATCTAAGGACCAAATTGCCCATGAACAATTAGCGTACGAATTCTTTCGGCCCTGCGATTCCTTCCCCATGCGATTTCTTCCTCCATGGCTCCATCTGCGATTTCACTGCTGATGCGAAGAACCGTCAAGAACCCACAAACCCTTCTTCTGCGATTTCTACCTCCATCTGCGATTTCACTGCTGATGCGAAGAACCCACAAACCCCTTCTGCGATTTCCCTCCTGCTGCGAACCCACAAACCCCTTTCCCTCCTGCTGCGAAAACTCGATTTCGATTTCGAGCGAATCCTCTAAACCAACCCATCCTCTTTTGAATACAGATATCAAATACACCTCTTTCCCCTCTTCACTCCAATCCAATCCAATCCTCCGATCCTCTTCAATTCATTTGATGTTTATTGAATTGTGTTAATAATTGTATTTTACCTTTACTTATTATTGAACTTTTGTAGCTCTTGGATACTGTAAAAATATATTGCTTGGGTTTGAGTATGAATTTTCAGTTCGATTCATATCCATCTAGTTGGCATTTAGTGTAATAAATTCTTTTACGTAATCCACTAAATCATCATGCACTAGCACTGTAAATGTTCAGATGATGAATGTCTTAAGCGGTCAAGCGAAAGTCTTGATTTTGGATTTTATTTTGCTAACAAGTGGAAAGAATGCGAGTATTTGATGGATCTTGCAAAACCACACATGGTAAAGTCAACAGTTGTTGATAGCAAAACTGGTCAGAGTAAAGATAGCAGGTCTGCATCAATTCCCTTGCGTTGCTCTCATTTGCATTTCAAATTAAATCATACAGTACAGAGGAAGGATTTACTCTAAATTCTTTCTCTTTCTCTTATTGATTTTATTAGAGTGCTCATTGTTGCACGGTGCGCCCAAGTTCTGGAATGTTTCATTGTGTTTTTATTTTGTTGTATTCTTTACTTGGCACATATACTTGTATTCTTTACTTGGCACATCTAAAGTCATGAATGCACATTTACTTGGACTTTTGGCTATTTTGCACCTGACTACCTGAGTATGCAACCAGCTTCTGTCACTGTACACGCGACAGTCAAATTGGGTACTTGTTGGCATTTGTCTTGTAATCACTTGCACTTGTTCTTCACTATGGAATATTCTTCAGGTAAAATTTAGTTACACTACAAAGAATGTATTTTTTATAACTAGATTAACATTACTCTGATGAAATGAAAATAGTGTTTTTTTTTGCTGCTTTGGAACCATCCAGCGTGTAATATTCTCTAAAATGTGTAACGAAGTCCAGGGCGGTGAGCAGAATATCAGTTGTCTGTCCAGGTCCTATCATGATAACTCTGCTAGCGAATGGCTTGGTATAAATAGCATCAGTTGCAACAACAGTTAGTTTGTGGTTGACAGTGTGGATTGCTCTTATCTGATTGCATATCGGCGATTTCTCCTTTGTTTGTTATTAGCGAATATGCAGTTTCCTTGTTTGTTATTGGTGGTTTCCTTGTTTGTTGATAGAAGCATTGACTGTTCCGCTTGGGTGTAATTTGGGCATTGATTTTTTTTTTTATAATCCGCTACTCCAAGTAGCGTAAGTGGGGTATTATTTTTCTGCTTCCGCTGGACAAAGTAGCGGAAGGCAGTATCCCATTTTTAATCCCGACGCTTGATTATTGGAATGGACGATTATGATGCTATTTACCTAATTTTTATCCATAGCAAATACTTGCTATGGATCATTTCCCATATATATATATATATATACACACAGAGAGCCTCTGCATGAGATCTTCTTATAAGGATGGTCCGCATGCGAGACAAAATTGTTGTTAAACTCGTCGTCATGGGAATTGAATCGTCACGATAGCCCGATTTAGACCCTATGACGACGGGTTTAGCGAAATTTTATCCGTCATTAAAAGCCATTCTGCATCTTGACTAGTTTAATTGTATATATATATATATATATATATATATATATATATATATATATATATATATATACTGTAATCGGATCTAAAACACTTCTTAAAATAAAGATTCATTTATTAAAATTGCATCGTTTTGGAGATTCTTTTAAAACACAAAATAATATTAAAATAGAGTGGTCTCACTTGCTTTCCTTTTATTTACAAGAATGTCGCATGCGGCTCTACTTATTTTTTAAAAGAATTTCGAAATTTTTATAAATAAAAGAAAAGCAAGTGGGATCACTCTCTTTTAATATTATTTTATTTTTTTAAAGAATCTCTAAAACGAAATAGTTTTAATAAAAGAGTATTATTTAAGAGAAGTATGTTGTTTAAGAAGTATACTTTAGATCCGTTCTATATATATACATATAAATTATTTATATTTAAAGTTGGATGGGAGGTTATAGCTTTTCAACTTATTATAGATAATCTATGTCAAAAATAAATATAACGAATGAAGGCAATCTACGAAATAATTATGCGGACGATGACCATATCATTCAAATCTAATTTATCCAACACGCACAATAGTTATACGGATGATCAAAATTATCCGTACAACTATTGTGCAAACGAGAGTTACATTTTTTGGACGTCCGCACAACAGTTTGTAGACGTCCTACTAATTGTAGTGTTGACGGTATCGAAATCATGAACCTTTAGATCTTAGAATGGACGGTTGTATCATATTTGGATGAATAGAGGTTTTCATCCACCTTTCCCATATATATATATATATATATATATATATATATATATATATATATATATATATATATAAAGACAAACTTCATAATTGATATTTTGACATATTGAAGAAAATAAAATGAACACAGAACAATTGGAATAAGGAATTGGGTAGTTTCTATCCTTAAGGTGTTTATTGTCCCTTACCAAAAAAAAGTTCGTAAATGATGTAATGATCACAGATCACGGGCATTACATCATTGTGACCAAATTCAAAAAAAAAATTTAGTACCACGAGTGAATTAAATTATTCCACTTATACTTATAAAGTATTAAATAGTTTTATTTCTTCTTAATATTTAAAGAAAATAGTTTTCTTAAACAACAACGAACCTTTTCATATACTCCACTTTAGATACAATTAAAACATAATATATAATTCTTACTTCAATCATATATTGCTCTCTATTAATCTCCTTATAATAGACTATCAAATGCACTTTTAATTTATTATAAATTCAATCAATTAATGGGTCTAAATCAATCCTAAAATTGATCAAAAATCATATAAAAAAAGTGCAATTAACACATATCATAAGTCAATCTGTCAAATTCTAACTCAATAAACCTAATTAATCCAATCACACACACACACACACATATATATATATATATAGAAGAAGGATCAGTCATCACCCTTATCTTTACTCATCAAGTGCTCACTCCTTCCTTTAGCGACCGGACCCGTGCAACGTTTTATCATACAATCGTCAGCTTATACTTTTTAGCGACGGACAACATATAAGCATTAAAAGTATAGCATTTATTTACCTATGATGACCAAATCGTCACCGAATCCAATGGTCGTTAAAGGGAGTGAATAATGAATAAGATAAGATAAGATAATCGATATATACTATATCCATATATATATATATATATATATATATATATATATATCTTATCTCATCACATCTTTTCTCTAAGTGGGTAAAGCATAGCTAGCTTCATTAATTATATTATTGGTGTCTTAATTAATTATAGCTACATAGCTACATATATGATATAGATATAGCACGAGGGATGGGAGATTGGACTATAATCCTTTAATTAATAAGAGATTAATTGTACTCCTTGACACTCTCTCAGATTTTTTAATTTTTTTTTATAATTGAGTTTTGGCCTTTTTGTTAATCTTGTTTAGACACACTAGTATATAAAATAGTTTTTTTTAAATAATAATTTTAGTCTCAAACTTAGATTTCATGTTTAAATTTATAGTCCATGAACGTCCTATATTTTCTTTCAAACACAAACGTAGTAAAAGTAAAGTACGATGATACTCTCTCATCGGTTTCAAAATTAAAAATATAATAATTTAATTTTTGAGTTCAAACGACTGTATATTAAATTTCAAAAGTTATATGATTTATAAAAGTTTAGAATGAAATAAATTTTGTAATTAATTATTTTTGTTATATGTTATACAATTATAAAAATTGTATCTACTTAAATAAATAAATTCAAATCGATTTAAAACTTAATATGCCATCGTTTGACCTCAAAAATCAAATTGTGTGTCTAATTTTAGAACGGATCGACTAGTTTTCTACTCGTACTTCTTTTTATGTAAATATTATATCGTATATGTACTATTAGACATTCAAATTGTATATCTAATATTGCATCTGCATACCTATACAGTATATGCTTTTGTTATATGTATCCAAATTACACCAAAACACATCAGATTATATAAAATTTCAGGTTCATAAAATAGTAAAAATTTTAGTTTTTTTTAAAAAAAGAAGAAAAAAAGGTCCGTATTTTTATAAAGGGATCCCGGACTAGATCCGAACTCTCTCTCTCTCTATATATATATTAAACTTAACTACTTAAGTGTTCAGAAATTATATTGAATTTAGAAAATATATATATATATATATATATATATAGTTATAATTTTTATTTTTAATAAAAAAAAAACTCAAATTTGACCTCACTGAACTTTTGTGGCTGAATCCGCCTCTAGCCCCATCCATTGTGCGTGACATAGATTTGTTTTAAAAGTGATGCCTCAGGTAGTGCAAAATATTCACGACTTTGTATACTAAAATCGAAGTAGAAAGAAAGAATAATATTAGATAAAACTAAATGAAAATTGCCTAATTTATATAGACATGCTACGTTTGAATTAAAGGAATAGAATAAAGAGTGAAATGATTCATTTCATTCTAGTCGAAATGAGTTATTCTATACTCTCCCTCCCCCAAGGAATAAAATTCATAAAATTTGGGAAGAATAAGAATGGTTCAATCCATTCCAATTGCAACCAAACATAATTTTTTTTATTCCATAAGAATGAGTCATTATATTCTCACCTTCATTACTCTAATCCAAATGTAGCATTAACACTTTTGAAGGGCCAATAATGGAAGACCGGAAGGTTTTGGATTAGGTATGTAAGAACCCTTAGAGGTCAACAAAATGAAGTGAAATACCAAACAGGTTTGGTACCTACTTACCAGAAAAGGCAAAGTTGAAAATAGAAGGGTTTGGGTGGATGCTTTTAGTGGATAGTGTGTGTTGGATTGCATATGTCAATTAATAATTGTATATTCCTACAATTATTAGTGCAATTCTGGTTGCATAATATTGTTGTATCTTTGGAGGAAAGGATTATATTAAATCTAAATGAAATTTCAAATCTTACATGAAGGATTAATTGGTACAATAATTTTGTTGACGATAAACTCACGTAATCATGTGACAAGACAAAAAAATTCGTGTTATCTATGTCGAATTCACATACAGTTGACGTATCGGTGGGGATATAAGATAAATATTCTTGAATTCATAGCAATTACTATATGTATTTACTGAATTATATGTCGAGTCAGCTTAAACATCGTTATATATATATATATATATATATATATTTATATATATCGATATACACAATCACAGACACATAATCGGATATAACGACGGATTTTTTTTAACTATAATGACAGCTCACCCGTCATAAAATAACTCCAAAATAGTTATAATGACGGGTAGAAACCATCGCTATAAATTCAAAAATTTATTCTTATATATAAATGTATTTTTTCCATATATTTTTTCCATATATATATATATATATATATATGCCTATCAAACGAAAAGAGAATGAAATATATTGAGGTTGACCATGATGTTAGGTCATCTAAAGTCCATTATTCTGAAGATAGATTTATTCTATGTCCAATTAAGAATCTTCAAGCTACAAAAAGTCTATTGGTATTATCATTACCAACATAAGGTACTACTGTTCCTAAACATGGTCACCAATAATCCATACCTACACTGCTTTCCTTAATTAACTAGCTCTTGGATTACTACTTGAACCTTTTCTTTTTTTTTTTTTTGAAAACCCCATTTTTAGACAACAATAATACTTTGATCACAATTCAATCTTATAAAAAGCTGCTTACAAAATGATAATTGATTTTCTAGGTGGACATAAAAATTGGACCTATTTATATTTTTATTCATTATTAAAGGTCAAAATATAAATAAGTGAAATTCAAATATACTCATGTTCAATTTCTATGTCCACATAGAGTTTTTGAAATGATATAGCTGGTTGTGGTGAGTTGTTATGACTAGGCCCACTCATGTATGGTGGATTATCCAAAATTAGAAATACAATTTGACTTTTGTAGTCAAATGACAACGTATTAAACTTTAAAATTTGTACGACTCATAAAAGTTTAGAATGAAATAAACTTTGTGATCAATAATTTATGTTTTGTACTACACAATTATAATAATTGTATCAATTAAAATTAAATAAATTTATATCAACTTGAAGTTTAATATGCTGTCGTTTAATTTCAAAAATTAAATTATATATCTAATTTTGGAACAGAGAGAGTATTAGTTGGTTCAATAATGTCAAAAAATCAGTTCACCTTAGGGGGTGTTTGTTTAGAGCTGAATGGAGTTGAATGATTGAATCGGTCACAACACGTTTGTTTTTGGTCTCGAATAATTTGAATCGGTAATGTGACGCCCCAAAATAGGTATACATCACCCATTTTGAGTCAATAAATCGATAACATGAGATGTAAAACAACTACAACTTTATTAATACAACATAAAAATCATGAGTTTAAATATAAATATTGTCGCTGCATAATATTCACACCCAAATAAGTCATCATTACAATTATTGGTACATTATTTTACAAAAATGGTGAGGACTACTAAAACAATTTTCTAGAATCATCATTCCACACCCCGACTAGAACTCGCTACATTCTCGCCTCCCGAGAAGAAAAAATGAAACAAAAAGGAAAAGAGTGAGCTCAACTAGCCCAAGAAAGAATATTATGACTAAGATAATATAGAACAAATTATCGTTAGTCTTCAACAGGAAAAATCGATAAAATACAATGTATAACAAGTTTGGATCAATATTCGCAAATCTAAATAATAATTCATAGAAAAGTTACGTAGAGAATAAAATCTACTATAATCTATGAATTTAAAAGTCCATCGTCAATATTTTATCCCCGTAACATCAACCAATATTAATCTTGAATCAAATATTCATCTTTTTGACTACAAAGCAAAGATATTCATCATCGGTCATGTTAATCTCAACACTGTACATCTTCGCACTACGGGCCAAAGATATTCATAAGAAAATCAACCATCTTTGCACTACAGGCCAAAGATATTCAGTAATGCTATCATTTTGGACTGAGGATGATGAAAAAATATTTTAAAAAAAACGAATCTAGTGAAACAAAAGAACAAGTATTATGGATTCGTACTTTAAACAATCCGAGTTCAAAAATACTTCATAAATAATCATAGTGAAGTAAAATTCAAGAATGATCAAAATATGGATACAATCAAAGTTAGTATCCACAATAGATATTTTGGATAAAAACAAAAATTTAATTTTTCTGTGAATAGTCTTAGATTTACGTGAATAGTCAGATATCGTGAATAAGAAACCCCGACACTTAAAAGACAAGAATTTCACAAGAAAAATCTTACTAATAATCCAAAGATAATGATATTAGAAGAAATAATATCATTTTAAAAAAAAAATATCCCTTACCTTGAAAAGACTGTACTTCTAGCTAGAATACCGGATATAGTGCTAAAGGGAACTTGCACCGTATAACAACACTCAAAGTATCAAAATACTCACAAGAATACGCTCGATAATATAGAGAGAGAAAGGGAGAGAAAACTTCAATTTCTGATGTTATTTTCAATTCTAACCTAAGCACCCTATTTATAAGAAAATGCTTAAAACACCAAAACAGAAAATTTAATATAATATTAATATATTTTTCTTAATTTCTTAGCAGCCTTCTTTGGTCAAAAACATCAGCCAACAACCCACCAAAATCACAAAAAATATTTTTCTTAAAAAAAATAATTAAAACTTTCAAAAATCAATTATTCTGGAATTTTGAAACTTCAATAATACATAATAAATAGTCCTTTTATCAGAAAAATTCGAACCACATGTCTTTTTCATAGGAAATTCTATTCTCTACAACTTTGTAAGTTTAAGTTTTTCCAAATTCCAAGCGTAAGTTGATCAAATCCACAAATCAAGGCGATTTTACTTTGCTATAAACCAATTTCAATTAAAAAATGGGGTCCACCGACATGTTTAACATTTTTAAACATTAATTGTAACAAAATACTCCTCCTCCTCATATACTTATATATCCCACATTCATTGTAAAAATATCACCATTATTATATTATTAAAATATAATAATATATTTAAATAATTATTTATCGGAAAAGATAAAATAACAATTTTTCAACAATTATCACATTAAAATTTCCTCCATCTATATCCACATAAAATGAATATTTTCCTTATCATATAAATCAATAATTAATTATTCACAAATAATATTACGTAATCACAATAATCGACAACCAGCGCTTCCTAGGAAAGAGGGGATTTCCAATAAGGATTTCTCTTCTCAACCGCCAATTATTAGGTGAGCAAACCTCTCCTTGAGATGTAACTTTCTAGACATTGTCAATAATATTATCTAATAATATTATTCAAATAATATGAATTATTGATCCGATAATGAAAATATTTGTAGTAGTGACAATTATCAAAACAACAATAATATAAAATATCAACGTAGCAATTATTGAATCAATAAAATAAAATATTAAAAATAACTCATCGTAATAATTATTGAGTAATGCCTTCCTACGTAAGAATCAATAATCGTGCAATATCGTGTCTTCTTGTGTTTTTAACCAAAGTATTTCAATAGTATATCAGTAATAACTACGCCGTTATTTATAAACAACTTATACTTGTCGCTTTTTTCATCCAATCGCTTTTCGCTATTGGGCCCACACAAGGTCGCATCTGTCAGATTTAATATTCCTCGACAAGAAGAATATTCCACGACCAAATGAATATTCTCCGATAAAATGAATATTTTATAACCACTGCATATTTGAAATATTTATGATTTTACCCATAACTAACCACATTAATCAAATCAACCTTACTATTTCAAAATAATAAATAGAGGAAATTTAATTTTATTTATAAAAATTTGGGGTCTTACAACCTCCCCTCCTTATGAAATTTCGTCCTCAAAATTGACGTACGTACCTGGTGTTTCGAAAAAGTGAGGATACCTTTGAAACTCTCCTCCTTATGAAATTTCGTCCTCGAAATTGACGTACGTATATGGTCCATCCGAACCAGATGGTATTGTCAGAACAGGTGCCGAAATGAGTCTCCTCTTGAGCTCTTGAAAACTCTTCTCGCATTCCTCGCTCCATACGAATTTTGTATCTTTCCGAGTCAGCTGAGTTAACGGACTACCAATTCGAGAAAATCCTTCCACGAATCTCCGATAATAACCAGCTAAGCCCAAAAAGCTGCGTACTTCGGTCACCGTTGTAAGACCCCAGCTTTTATAAATAAAGATGAATTTTCTATAAATATTATTTTTGAATATTATGGAATAAATTTGATATAATGTTATAGTTGTGGGTAATATTTATAAATTTTGCAAAGTAAGCAAGTTGTTATAAAATATTCGTTTGGTCGGGAATATTCTTTTTGTCGGGAATATTTCGTGAATGACGGCTACTCAATCAATGGTGGACCCTATAACGGAAGTATTATCGTAGTTAGAAAAACGACAAAATTATCTTTCTATAAAAATAACTATGCAGGAGGTGTTACCGTTAAAACCGCTGAACTACCCTAGTAGTAAAAGTACAAAGAATACGTCTGCGCGTGGTTGCATAAGAAGACACCAGTATTAATTATCGATGCTTACGTGAGAAGTCACTTAGCTATACTCAATTATTACTACGAAGAATTGCCGCATCATATCTCTTATATTATTAATTCAATTATTGTCACAAGATCATCTCATAATATGTTATATTATTAATAGAGACGACAAGTTATAAATGATTAATAATTGTTGAAAGATTAAATATGTGTTGATTAAAAATAAAATGATTTGTGGTAATATTTATTCAATCCTTGATGTATATAAAGAGTCTGTTATGAGACGTTTGTGGTAAGTTTGATTATTTTATGGGGGCCCATATGTCATCATCTAAGAGTCTCTTTAAATAATAACCTAATAGTAATTACCTTCAAATCGATTTTACCTTTGTGAATAGTAATTACCTTTGTGAATTGTAATTACCTTCACAATAGTATTTACCTTATTAATAGTATTTACCTTTGTGAATAGTAATTACCTTTGTGAATAGTAATTACCTTCGTCAATAGTATTTACCTTCGTCAATAGTATTTACCTTTGTGAATAGTAATTACCTTTGTGAATAGTAATTACCTTCGTCAATAGTATTTACCTTCGTCAATAGTAATTACCTTCTTCAATAGTAATTACCTTACCTTAACAATAGTAATTACCTTCGTCAATAGTAATTACCCTTCGCAAATAGTAGTTGTCCCTTCAATATTACCAAGAGTTAATTGCCTCTTCTTATTACAAGGGTTAATTACCCTTCAGAAATAAGTAGTTGTCTCTTCAATATTACCAAGAGTCATTTTGACCTTCATTAAGACCAAGAGCCACCCTCGCTTTTCTATAAATAGAAAGCTCATTCCTTCATTATTTCTTACGAATTCATCAAAACTAGAGAGAGAAACTATAGAGAGAAAGAAGAAAAGTATTCTCGCTACTTCACTTTTCCAATATTCATTTCTTCTAAGGTAAGGGATATTATTTGTTGTACCCGTAAGGGTGTTATTCTTTCTTATTCACGAAGAGAACTTCATTATTCCATTCTTTATTATTCTATTGGAATAACTTCAGATATAATGCTTTACCCTATACTTGGTGACATTCTTATTTATTCTGTTGAATAACTCAGTATCTGCGGACTCCTATACTGGTGAAATCCTTATATTATTCCGCTTTTATTATTATTACGTTGGAACATCCATGCATGTTTTTACACCGGACTGGTTCCGTCTTTATCATTCTCATTGGAATATCCTATCTATGTGTTTTACAATCGGATCCGGTTCCATCTTTATTATTCTCGCTTTGAACATCCTCGCTTGCGAATTTCACCCCGACCGGTTCCCGTTATTATTATTCTCGTGGAATAACCTCGCTCATGCGGCAATCTGCATGCACGGTGATTTCCTTTGTTATTCCATTCTTTATTATACCCAAATAGTTTAAAACTTTGACTTCTATACTCCATGAAATTAGTAGAATATTCTTGATATTTGCGTTTCATCCAAAGATCTTTTCATGGAAATATTCTTCCGATCATTCTTAAATTTTACTTTACAAAAAGCAAAGATCTTGTTGACAATTTGGACGTTAATAATTCCTAGATAAAATAATTCTTGAACTTATTTTATTGAATTCTTATATCATAGTCATCATCCTCATGTTTATATTATGTTGAAAGTTATCTTTGGCTTACGTGCATAGATGAACTTAGTATGATTATGACTGGGTTCATTCTTATAATCATGGCTTGATATAAATGATGTGACAAAAGTCCTCGGTGGCTTTGTAATGCGATGATGGATAGTTTTTGGTATGATTATGACCGAGGGGTGATTCGGTATAGTAGTCATGACCATTGATAATTTGATGAAAATCATTGGCCAGTAGTACGAGGATGATTAGATATTGTGGTTTATTCATTAAACCGAGTCTTAGTGATAAAAATTGATGAAAACCTTTTAAAACCTAAAAGATAGTAGACTTTATTTTCTACTCGACTCTTTTAATGGATTGCATATTCATTAGCAGCTTAAACCGGTTGTCTATTATATTTTATCGGTTTAACATTGTTGAAGACTATTGATAATTTATTCGCTTTATCTTAGTCATAATATTTCTTCTTGAGCTAGTTGAGCTCACCCTTTCTTTCACCGTCTCTTCGTGAAATGAGAATATAGTTGGGACGAGTCGGGGAACGGAGTAATGGTCCGCAGGATAGCATTAGTAGTCCCTCACTATTCTTTGAAATAGTGTGATAATAATTGTAATGAGGACTCCTTTTGAGTTTGTATAATATCTAGTAGATAATATTTGTATTCAAACTCACAGCTTTATGTCATATTGTACACCCACAATTATATTAGTAAGTTGTATTTAAATTCTGTACCATGTAAGTGGCGACCCAAGATGGGTGACGTATACCTAATTTGTGGGGCGTCACAACCGTCTTCGGTTGCTCCCAACTTTGTATTGCTTCAATCTTCGTCGGGTCGACAGATACTCCATGTTTTGACACCACGTGCCCAAGAAATGCTACTTTCTCAAGCCAAAATTTGCATTTCTTCAACTTGGCATATAGCTTGTTTTCACGAAGCCTTTGGAGTACCAACTTCAAATGGTGCTAATGATCTTCACGGCTTTTGGAATATATGAGAAAGTCATCAATGAAGATAACAACGAACTGATCCAAATAGTCCTTGAATACTCGGTTCATCATATCCATGAAAGCCTTAGGAGCATTAGTCAATCCAAAAGACATGACTAAAAATTCATAATGCCCGTATCGAGTTCTGAAGGCAGTCTTTGAAATATCCCAGCCTAATCTTGGTGATGATATCCGTAATCGAAGATCGATCTTTGAAAAGAATTGTGCTTATTTGCAATTGTTTCAAACAAGTCATCAATATGAGGTAATAACGGATACCTATTCTCTGATGGTGACATGGTTCAATTCTCGATAATCAATACAAAGTCTCATAATCCCGCTTTTTTTCTTTATAAATAAAACAGAGCACCCCAAGGAGATGTACTAGATTTAATGAAACCGATGTCCAACAACTCCTGTAGTTGGACCTTTAACTCCTGAAGTTCAATAGGAGCCATTCGATATGGGGTTTTAGAAATGGGCTTTGTACCAGGTTCAAGGTCAATAAAGAATTCAACTTCACATTCTGGGGGTAGACCGGGAAGTTCTTCAGGAAACACGTTAGGAAATTTACTAACAACAGGAATATTATTGAAATCTGATGTGTCTTTATTCAAATCCATAACATGGGCTAAGAAAGCTTGACATCCGTTTTTCAATAAACGAATAGCTTTATGACTAGATATGACAGTGATTGATTTTAATGGTTTAGTTGCTTGAATTCGTACAACGGGTTGGTTAGGAATATGAAAACTAACAACCTTACGAAAATAATCAATTTTAGCATAATGAGTAGTTAACCAATCAATCCCTAAAATCACATCAAAAGCAAGTATCTTTAAAGAGATAAGGTCAACAGGTAATGTGATGGTGCCAACTTGGATCTAACAAGATTTATAAACAGTGGATGTGATGAAAGTTTCTCCTAACGGAGTCTCCACAGATAAATCATAGTCTAATTTCTCCGGAGCTAAGTTTAAACATTGAGCACAAGCAGGAGAGATAAATGAATGGGTAGCACCGGTATCAAGTAAGGTATAAACTTCGCAAGAATTTATGATTAGCTTACCCGTGATCACCTCGTTTGGGTTCCTCACATTTTGACCAGTCACGACAAACGCTCTTCCAGAACCGCTTGACTTTGACTTTTCCGGGATGACCTTTTGAGTCACCATCCCCCTCGCTGGACTTGGTTTCGCCACCGTCATAATCTCGAGCGATATGTCCTTTCTTTCCACAATTATAACATACCTTGAACTGTTGTGGGCAGTTTGGGCTGATATGTCCCTCTTTTCCACATTTATAGCATATGACCGGTGGTCGTTCTCCTCCCTTAGAACCAGTTGCTGTTGGTGTTGACGTCTTCACATGGTCATTGTTGAATCTTCTCTTTTTAAAATCTCATCCCGACTCACTTCTTCTATTCTCATGGCCATGATTACCACCAGAGTGGTTACCGCCTTTGTCCGTATTCTTCTTTCTCCGCTGGTTATCGTTGTTCTGATGACTTCTGTCACCAGTATGATCCTGGTTATGGTCCCTCGATTGAACGTACTCGTTATCTCGCTCTAACAATTGAGCCCTGTTGACAACATCTGAATAGAGAGAAAATTTATGAGAAATGAGATACTGACGTATGCCGGGTTTCAAACCTCTTAGAAACATCCGCGTCATACATTCCTCATTCTCCACCAAATGAGGTGCGAACTTGGATAACTCTGCAAACTTTGCCTCATACTGAGACACCGTCATATTATTTTGTTCCAGTCTAATGAACTCCACTTCCTTCATATGACGAATACTTTCAGGAATGTACTTGTCATTGAAAAGTTTTTGAAACGTCTCCAAAGACATCTTTGCCGAAGTACCGGATGGGTACGCTTCACAGATTCCCACCAGTAATCTGCCTCATTACGGAACATAAAGGTGGCGAATGAAACCTTTTGTTCCTCCGTGCATCCCAAGACATCGAATATTTTGGTGATTTGTTTGACCCACGTTTCTGCCTTAATCAGATCCGGCTTTCCCCAGAATTCTGGTGGTCCCAACTCTTTGAACTGCTTGGCTGTGACAAACCGTGTGTTGTTATCATTTCCACCTGTATTTTGTACACGAGTCTCACTTGTCTGATTTTGCATGAACTGCAAAAAGCTTCTAAACATCCCGTTGTTCATCATCTGCTCAGTGGTGTTGTTCACAGGAGGAACATTGTCACTGTGTTGCGTTCTCCTCGTTGGTGAGAAAAAGGTGTCTCCACGGTCTCATTTACTCCATCATTAACATTCTCGACCAACATTCTCAAATATCGCCATAAAACAAGGGTTAATTAAGGAAATCAACATATCACATAATATCCCTATATACGCACCAACTAACAAATAAGCTTAGTAGGACACACTAGCGAAGGATTTACTCGCCTCTCCCTCCTAGTTTTATTCCCGATCTCCGCCAGAGATCATATCCTGAAGGCTCGATATTAACTCTAACGCCCCCAAAATAGGTATACATCACCCATTTTGAGTCGTCAATAACATGGTTGTAAGACCCCAACTTATTATAAATAAAAACAAATTTCCTCTATTTATTATTTTGAAATAGTAAGGGTTGATTTGATTAATGTGGTTAGTTATGGGTAAAATGCGCAAATATTTCAAATACGCAAGTGGTTATAAAATATTCATTTTTATCGGAGAATATTCGTTTGGTCGTGGAATATTCTTACTGTCGGGAAGTATTCGTATGCGACTGCCAGCGACCTTAATATGGGCCCCATAACTGAAAGCGATTGGATGAAGAAAACGATAAGTTTAAGTTGTTTATAAATAACAGAAGTAGTTATTCTGAGTTATCTTGTTGGAATACCCGTGGTTAAAACACGAAGTTACCAGTATTGCACCAATTATTAATTTTTACGTGGGAAGGCATTACTCAATAATTGTTACGAAGAATTCTCGCTCAATATTTTATTTTATTGATTCAATAATTGATGCGTTGATATTTTATATTATTGTTGTTTCAATAATTGTCATTACACGATTTTCTATTATCGGATCAATAATTCATATTATTTGAATAATATTATTAGATAGCAATATTGGCAATGTCTAAAAATTTCTGTCTAAGGAGAGGTTTTGTAAGACCCCAACTTATTATTAATGAAATTTAATTTTCTCTATTTATTATTTTGAAATAGTAAGGGTTGATTTGATTAATGTGGATAGTTATGGGTAAAATACGCAAATATTTCAATAAGCAAGTGGTTATAAAATATTCATTATCGTTTGAGAATATTCGTTTGGTCGTGGAATATTCAATCTGTCGGGGAATATTAAATTACTGACAGCAAGCAATTTTTGTGGGCCCCATAATGGAAAGCGATTGGATGAAGAAAATGACAAATATAAGTTGTTTATAAATAACTAGCGTAGTAGTTATTCATCATTAATATTGTTGGAATACCCGGTGGTTAAAACACATTAATACGCGTTGTTGAGCAAGAAGACACCAGGTATTGCATTAATTATTGATTCTTACGTAGAAGAAGACACTACTCAATAATTGTTACAATAATTACTATTCAATATTTTATTTTATTGATTCAATAATTGTTTGTATTGATATTTTATATTATCGTTGTTTCAATAAATTGTCATTACACATTATTTTCCATTATCGAAGCAATAATTCATATTATCCAATAATATTATTAGAAAACATTATTGGCAATGTCTAGAAAGTTCTGCTAAGGAGAGGTTTGGTCACCTAATCATTGCCCAAGAGTGAGAGAAATCTTTATTGAAAGCCCCTCTTTCCAGGAGCTACCGGTTGCCCGATATTGTGATTATGTAATATTATTTGTGAATAATTAATTATTGATTTATATGATGAGGAAAATATTGATTTTATGTGGATATAGATGGAGAAAATTTTTAATGTGACAATTGTTGAAAATTAATATTTTATCTTTTTCTAATAAAATGATTCATTTAAATATATTATTTTAATAATATATTAACGGTGATATTTTTATAATGAATGTGCGATATGTGAGTATATGAGGAGGAAGAGTATTTTTGTGGCATTAAATGATTAACACATGTTTTGTGTGTGACGCCCCCAAAATAGGTCCATTCCATCCAACCTATTCTGAGTCGCCAAATACATGGTACAGAAATAACTACAACTTTATTGTTACAACATATAAACTGTGAGTTTAAATACAATTATTATCTTCTAGACAATATCCACACGCAAATAAATCCCCATCATAATTATTGATACATTATTTTACAAAAATGGTGAGGACTACTAAACAACTCTCTCTAGAACCTTCATTCCATACCCCGACTAGTACTTGCTACATTCTCGCCTCCTGAGAAGAAAAATGGAACAAAAAGGAAAAGGGTGAGCTCAACTAGCCCAAGAAAAAATTATTATGACTAAGATAATATACAACAAATTATCGTTAGTCTTCAACAGAAAAAATCGATAAAATACAATAGACAACCGGTTTTAAATCAACAACTGCAATGGAAACAACAATTCATTAGAAGAGTTAAGTAGAGAATGCAAACTACTATCTTCTATATATGAATTTAAAAGTTCATCGTCGATATTTTATCCTCAGAACATCAATCAATATATATCCGAATCAAATATTCATCTTTGCACTATAGGCAAAGATATTCATCACTTAATGCAAGTTCGCCTAAACACTGCTTCATCTTTGCACTACGGCCAAAGATATTAATCGATGAGAGTCATGTTCATCTCAACACTGCTCATCTTTGCACTACGGCCAAAGATATTCATCAAGAAATCATTCATCTTTGCACTACAGGCCAAAGATATTCAGTAATATCATCATTTAGGACTGAGGATGATGAAAAATATTTCAAAGAAAACGAATCTCGTGAAACAAAAGAACAAATATTAAGGATTTTTATTTTAAACAATCCAAGTTCAAAAATACTTCATAAGTAATCAGAGTGGAGTAAAATTCAAGAATGATCAAAACATGGATACAATCAAAGCTAGTATCCATAATAGATATTTTGGACAAAAAGAAGAAATTTCATTTTTCTATGAATAGTCTTGAAGTGATTCGTGAATAGTTCCATATACGTGAATAGTCTTGATCACGTGAATAGTAACTCCAACACCAAAAGATAGAAATTTCACAAAAAACATCTTCACGCTTCTTGAATAGTACTTGTGAATAGTAACTCATGAATAGTAACTCGTGAATAGTAACTCATGAATAGTAACCCAGTCATGAAAAAATTCCAAATTTGATAAAAATTTCCATCCAATATTTCGGTATAATGATATTGAAGAAATAATATCATTTTCGAATAAAATAACATCCCTTACCTCGAAAGACAAGATTTAGTTGAAACAGGATATAAAGCTATAACTTGAACTTGCACCGTATAGCAATACTCAAAGTATACTCAAAATACTCACAAAAATCCGCTCGATAATATAGAGAGAAAAACTTCATTTACGGTGTGATTTTCAATTCTAACCTAAGACCCTATTTATAGAAATTGCTTAGAATACCAAAGCGAAAATTTAATATAATAATAATATATATATAATTTGTCTACGTCCACTTAGAATCATCTGAATTCAAAGAACTTAGCATGTGTTAAAGATGCCCACCAAACACAAAAAACGTTTTTCTTATTTAAATTATTTTAAACTTCCAAAATCAATTATTTTGAGCTTCGTAACTTCAATAATTCATAATAAATAGCACTTTTATCGGAAAATTCAGTATCTTGCGACTTTTTATAGGAAATTCAATTCTCACAACTTTGCGTAAGAAAGTTATTCCAAATTCCAAATGAAATTGATCGAAATCCATAAACTGGAGATTTTACAGTATAATCAAATTTCTATCAATAATTGTGTCCACCAACACACAAAATGTGTTAAACATTTAATGCCACAAAATACTCTTCCTCCTCATATACTCATATATCCCACATTCATTATAAAAATATCACCATTAATATATTATTAAAATAATATATTTAAATGAATCATTTTATCGTAAAAAGATAAAATATTAATTTTCAACAATTGTCATTTTAAAAATTTTCTCCATCTATATCCACATAAAATCAATATTTTCCTCATCATATAAATCAATAATTAATTATTCATAAATAATATTACAGTAATCACAATCTTGTGACAAACTGCACTGCTCCTCGGAAATAGGGGCTTTCCAATAAAGATTTCTCCTTACTTGGCAGCAATTAGGTGACCAAACCTCTCCTTAGATGTAACTTTCTAGACATTGCCAATAATTTTTTCTAATAATATTATTCAGATAATATGAATTATTGCTTCGATAATGGAAAATACCGTGTAATGACAATTTATCAAACAACGGTAATATAAAATATCAATGCGCAAAGAATTATTGAATCAATAAAATAAAATATTGAATAGTAATTACCGTAACAATTATTGAGTAGTGCCTTTTTACGTAAGAATCAATAATTGGTGCAATACTGCAGTCTTCTTGTTCTCAACAACGCGTATTAGTGTGTTTTAACCATCTGGTATTCCAACAAAGATAATATTCTTGAATAACTACGCCTGTTATTTATAAACAACTTATATTTGTAGTTTTCTTCATCCAATCGCTTTCAAGCTATGGGGCCCACAAAAGATCATACCGTCGCATTTAATATTCCCCGACAATAGGAATATTCCACGACCAAACGAATATTCCCCGAAGCGATAATGAATATTTTATAACCACTTATTATTCAAATATTTGCAGATTTTACCCATAACTATCTACATTAATCAAATCAACCCTTACTATTTCAAAATAATAAATAGAGGAAAATAAATTTTATTTATTAATAATTTGGGGTCTTACATTGTGTGTCGGTGGACCCCATTTCTTGATCGAAATTTGATTATAAACGTAAAATCGCCTGGTTTGTGGATTTCTTTCAATTTCGCTTTGGAATTTGGAAAAACTTTCTTCTGCAAAGTTGTAGAGAATTGAATTTCCTATACGAGGTCAAGAAATTTGAATTTTCTGATAAAAGGGCTATTTATTATGAATTATTGAAGTTTCGAAGCTCCGAAATAATTGATTTTGGAAGTTTAAAATATTTAAAATAGGAAAAACGTTTTTGGAATGTTTAGGTGGCCTCATTTAGCATGTGTTGGAGCTTAATTCAGTTGGCAAGTGTGCGTATGAGGTTTTGGAAAATATATATTAATATTATATTAAATTTTCTATTTTGTGTTCTAGCGATTTTCCTATAAATAGGGTGCTTAGGTTAGAATTGAAAATCACACCGTAAATCAAAGTTTTCTCTCTATATTATCGAGTATTCTTTTGAGTATTTTGAGTATACTTTGAGTATTGCTATACTGGTGCAAGTTCAAGTCATAGCTTATATCCTGTTTCAACTAAATCTTGTCTTTCGAGGTAAGGATGTTATTTTATTCAAAATGATATAATTTCTTCAATATCATTATGCCGAAATATTGGTTGGAAATTTTATCAAATTTAGAACTTTTTCATGTTGGGTTACTATTCACGAGTTACTATTCATGAGTTACTATTCACGAGTTACTATTCATGAATTACTATTCACAAGTACTATTCACGGCGTGAAGATATTTTTTGTGAAATTTCTATCTTTTGGTGTCGAGAGTTACTATTTACGATATCTGAAGACTATTCACGAATCTGACGACTATTCACCAAAAATGAAATTTCTTCTTTTTGTCAAAATATCTATTATGGATACTAGCTTTGATTGTATCCATGTTTTGATCATTCTTGAATTTTACCACTCTAATTACTTATGAAGTATTTTTGAACTTGGATTGTTTAAAATACGAATCCTTAATATTTGTTCTTTTGTTTCACCGGATTCGCTTCCTTTAAAATATTTTCATCATCCTCACCCCTAAATGATGATATTATTGAATATCTTTGGCCAGTAGGTGCAAAGATGAGCAGTGTTGAGATGAATATATTGATCGATTAATATCTTTGGCCGTAGTGCAAAGATGAACAGTGTTTAGATGAACATGATCAATCGATGAATATCTTTGGCTCAGAGTGCAAAGATGAATATTTGATTCGGATATATATTAATTGATGTTACAGGATAAAATATCGACGATGAACTTTTAAATTCATATATAGAAGATAGTAGTTTGCATTCTCTACTTAACTCTTCTAATGAATTGTTGTTTCCATTGCAGTTGTTGATTTAAAACCGGTTGTCTATTGTATTCTATTAGATTTTTTCATTTGAAGACTAACGATAATTTGCTTCTATGTTATCTTAGTCATAATTTTCTTTAGTGGGCTAGTTGAGCTCACCCTTTTCCTTGTTGTTCCATTTTTCTTTCTCGTGGAGGCGAGAATGTAACGAGTACTTAGTCGGGGAATGGAATGAAGGTTCTACAGAGAGTTGTTTAGTAGTCCTCACCATTTTTATAAAATAATGTATCAATAATTATGATGGGGATTTATTTGCGTGTGGATATTATCTAGATGGAAATATCCGTATTTAAACTCACGCTTTTATATGTTGTAATAATAAAGTTGTAGTTATTTCGCATGCCATGTATTTGGCGACTCAGAATGGGTTGGATGGAATGGACCTATTTTGGGGGCGCCACGGTTGGTATCGAGCTTAGGGATATGATCTTTGGCGGAGATCGGGAATAGAACTAGGAGGGAGAGCGAGTAAATCCTTCGCTAGTGTGTCTACCTAAGCTTATTTGTTAGTTGGTTAAGATATAGGGATATTATGTGATATATTGATTTCCTTAATTAACCCTTGTTTTATGCGGTATTTGAGAATGTCGACCGAGAATATTAATGATGGAGTAAATGAGATCGTGGAGATGCTGTCTTTTACCAACGAGGAGAACGTGCAACAGTGGCAATGTACCTCCTGTGAAACAACACCAACGAAAGCAGATGATGAATTAGGGATGTTTAGAATCTTTTTGCGATTCATGCAAAATCGATTTGAGGAGACTCGTGTTTAAAATACAGGAGAAAATGATATCAATTCACGGGTGGTTACAACCAAGCGATTCAAAGAGTTGGGACCACCAAAATTCGGGGAAAGCCGGATCCGATTAAAGCGCGAGACGTGGGTCAAACAAATTACTAAGATATTCGATGTCTTGGGATGCACGGAGAATGTAAAAGTTCCATTCGCTACTTTATGTTCAGTAATGAGGCGACATCGGGTGGGATTACGTGAAGCGTACCCATCCAAACTACACTCGGCGATGTCGTGGGAGATGTTTGAAAATGATTCAATGACAAGTACTTCCTGAAAGTATTCGCTATATGAAGGAATAATGTGACGGAGTTCCAAGACGAGGCGAAGTTCGCGAGTTATCCAGTTTCACCCTCATTTGGTGGAGAATGAGGAACGATGACGCGGATGTTTCGAGAGGTTTGAAACCCAGATACGCCGATCTCATTTCTCATAAATTTTCTCTCTATTCGATGTTGTCAATGTGGCTCAAATTGTTAGAGCGAGATAACGAAAGACGCTCAACCGAGGATTATATCGAGTATTCGCTATACGGGTGACAACTCATACGACGAATACTTTTAGAAATTTACGAGAAATGAGATAATCGACGACGCCGTGTTTCAAACCTCTCAAAACATCCGCCATACGCTCCTCATTCTCCACCAAATGAGGTGCAAACTCGATAACTCCGCTAACTTCGCCAGACCGAACACCGCCACGTTATTCCTTCATACGATTTAATACTTTCAGTGGAAGTATTTGTCATTGAACCGCTTCTCAAACATCTCCCACGATATGCCGAAAATAATTAGATGGGTACGCTTCACGTAATTCCACCAAGAATCCGCCTCATTACGAACATAAAAGTAGCGAATGGAACTTTCTCTCTCCGCGGCATCCCAAGACATCGAATATCTTCGTAATTTGTTCACCCACGCCTCCGCTTTTTAATCGGATCCGCTTCCCTGTAATTTTGGTGGTCCCAACTTTTGAACTGCTTGGTCAGAATTCACCCGTGAATTGATATCATTTCTCCTCGTATTTTAAACACGAAGTCTCCTCGTCTGATTTTGCATGAATCGCAAAAAGATTCTAAACATCCCCTAATTCATCATCTCGCCAAAGGGTGTTGTTCACAGTGAGGTACATCACCACCACAGACGCTTCTCCTCGCTGGTAAAGACATGCATCTCCACGATCTCATTTACTCCACTCATAATATTCTCAACGACATTCTCAAATACCGCCATAAAACAAGGGTTAATTAAGGAAATCAATATATCACATAATATCCCTATATACTAACCAACTAACAAATAAGCTTAGTAGACACACACTAATAAAGGATTTACTCGCCTCTCCCTCCTAGTTCTATTCCCCGATCTCCGCCAAAGATCATATCCCTAAGCTCGATATTCAACCGCGACGCCCCCAAAATAGGTCCATTCCATCCAACCCATTCTCGAGTCGCCAAATACATGGTACGTAAATAACTACAACTTTATTATTACAACATATAAACTGTGAGTTTAAATACGATATTGCCATCTAGATAATATCCACACGCAAATAAATCCCCATCATAATTATTGATACATTATTTTACAAAATGGTGAGGACTACTAAACAACTCTCTCTGTAACCTTCATTCCATACCCCCGACTAAGACTGCGCTACATTCTCGCCTCCCGAGAAGAAAATGGAACAACAAGGAAAAGGGTGAGCTCAATCTAGCCCAAGAAGAAAAATTATGACTAAGATAACATAGAGCAAATTATCGTTAGTCTTCAATGTAAAAAAATCTAATAGAATACAATAGACAACCAGCTTTTAAATCAACAATCATAGCTGAAAACAACAATTCATTGTAAGAGTTAAGTAGAAATGCAAACTACTATCTTCTATATATGAATTTAAAAGTTCATCATCGATATTTTATCCTCAGAACATCAATCAATATATATCCGAATCAAATATTCATCTTTGCACCACACAAAAGCCAAAGATATTCATCATTGATCATGTTCATCTAAACACTGCTCATCTTTGCACTACGGCCAAAGATATTAATCGATCCATTCGTATTCATCTCAACACCTGCTCAACTTTGCACTACAAAGCCAAAGATATTAAGTAATATCATCATTTAGGACCGAGGATGATGAAAAATATTTTAAAGGAAACGAATCCAAAGAAACAAAAGAACAATATTAAGGATTCGTATTTTAAACAATCCAAGTTCAAAAATACTTCATAAGTAATCGTAGTGGAGTAAAATTCAAGAATGATCAAAACATGGATACAATCAAAGCTAGAGTATCCATAATAGATATTTTGGACAAAAGAAGAAATTTCATTTTTTGGTGAATAGTATCGATTCGTGAATAGTACAGATATCGTGAATAAGAACTCCACACCAAAATATTTTGGAACTTTTTCACGCTCGGGGTTACTATTCACGAAGTTACTATTCATGAGTTACTATTCACGAGTTACTATTCATGAGTTACTATTCACGAAGTTACTATTCACGAGTACTATTCAACAACGACCGTATATTTAAGACGATAAAGTCTTAAAAAGAATCGGTTCTAAGGGAGGAGAATCGACCACCCATTATATGCTACAAATACGGAAAAGAGGGACATATCACCAAACCGCCCGCAAACAGCTTCAAGGTATGCTATAATTGTGGAAAGGAAGGACATATCGCTCGAGATTGTACGGTAGCGAAACCTAGTTCAATGGGGATTTGACTCAAAAGATCGCCACGTAAAAGTCAAAGTCAACGATTCCAGAAGAAGCGTTTGTTGTGATCGGTCAAAATGCGAGGAACCCAAACGAGGTGATCACGGGTAAGCTATTTATAAATTTTTACGAAGTTTATACCTTACTTGATACCGTCTTACCCATTCATTTATCTCTCCCGCATGTGCTCAACGCTTTAAACTTGACTCGGAGAAATTAGACTTTGACCTTATCTGTGGAAACTCCGTTAGAGAAACTTTCATCACATCCACCGCTTATAAATCTTGTTTGATTCAAGTTGGCACCATCACCTTACCCGCTGACCTTATCTCTTTAAAATACTTGCTTTTGATTTGATTTTAGGGATTGATTGGTTAACTACTCATCATGCCAAAATTGATTGTTTAAATGTAAGGTTGTTAGTTTTCATATTCCTAACCAACCCGTTGTATTTAATTCAAGCAACTAAACCATTAAAATCAATCACCGCTATATCTAATCATAAAGCTATTCGCTTATTGAAAAACGGATGTCAAGCTTTCTTAGCCAATGTTATGGATTTGAATAAAGGCACGTCAAATTTGAATAATATTCCCATTGTTATTGACTTTCCCGACGATTTCTTGAAGAACTTTCCTGGCCTACCCCGTAACGTGAAGTTGAATTCTTTATTAATCTTGAACTGATGTACAAAGCCTATTTCTAAAACCCCATATCGAATGGCTCTATTGAACTTCGTGGAGTTAAAGGTCCAATTACGAGAATTGTTGGACATCGGTTTCATTCGTCCTCAGACATCTCCTCGGGTGCTCCTGCTTTTATTTGTAAAGAAGAAGAAAGACGGAGTATGCGACTTTGTATTGACTATCGAGAATTGAACCATGTCACTATCAAGAATAGGTATCCGCTACCTCGTATTGATGACCTGTTTGACCCGATTGCAAGGAGCACAATTCTTTTCAAAGATCGATCTTTGCTCGGATATCATCATCAAAAGATTAGAATCGAGGATATTCCAAAGACCGCCTTCGTAACTCCCTAAGACGGGCATTATGAATTCTTAGTCATGTCTTTTGGATTGACTAATGCTCCTGCGACTTTCATGGATATGATGAACCCAGTATTCAAGGATTATTTGATCGGTTTATTGTTGTTTTTATTGATGACATCCTCATATATTCCAAAAGCCGTGAAGATCATGAGTACCATTTGAAGTCGGTACTCCAAAGGCTTCGTGTAAACAAGTTATATGCCAAATTAAAGAAATGCGAGTTCGGCTTGAGGAAGTAGCATTCCTTAGGCACGCAATGTCAAAACATGGAGTATCTGCTGACCCTGCCAAGATCAAGCAATACAAAGTTGGGGGCAACCGGTCAAGTCGGTGGTCAAATTACGTAGCTTTCTTGGCTTAATGGTTATTATCTGAGATTCGTGGAAGAATTTTCTCGAATCGCTACTCCATTAACTCAAATGACTCGGAAGGATACAAAATTGTATTGGAGCGAGGAATGTGAGAAGAGTTTCCAAGAGCTTAAGAGGAGACTCATTTGACTGCTGTTCGACAATACCATCCGGTTCGAATGGATATGTTATCTACAATGATGCTTCGGGCAAAGGGTTAGGATGCGTTCTTATGCAATGTGGGAAAGTCATAGCTTATGCCTCATGACAACTTAAAGAATATGAGAGGAATTATCCTACTCATGATCCGGAGTTAGCGGCCCAGATCGTTCAACGCTTAAAGATATGGAGGCACTATCTATATGGGGAGAAAGTGGAGATATATTCGCACCATAAAAGCCTTAAATATTTCTTCACTCAAAAGAACTCAACATGCGGCAATGACGTTGGCTCGAGCTATTGAAAGACTACGACCACACTATTCAATACCATCCCGGAAAAGCGAACGTGGTAGCCGACGCGGCGTTGTAGTAGAAAATCATATGCGGTGAATGAGTGTGATGATGTCAAGTATACGACAGAGCCAACTTTAATAGAAAAAGTTAAGGTTGCTTCGCCACCCAATCTTGAGTCGATGCGTATGAAGAAGAAAGTACAAGAAGGAGCTATTCCGGAAGCGAGAATTGATAAAGAAGGAATACTTCGAGTCCACTCTAGACTTTGTGTCCCTAACGACTCTGATTTGAAGTACAAGATTATGATGGAGGCACACAATACACCATTTGCAATCCATCCTGGAAGTACCAAAATGTATCGTGATCTTCGACATACATTTTGATTGAACAATATGAAGAGAGAGATTGCAAAGTTTATCTCGAGGTGTTTAACTTGTCAACTTGTAAAGGTGGAGCATCAAGTACCTAAGGGTCCGTTGCAACCACTTGAGATTCCGAAATGGAAGTGGGAACACATTACCATGGATTTCAATTCGGGTCTTCCCACGGTTTCTCAGGTGTAAATGTTATTTGGGTTATTGTTGATAGATTAACCAAGTCTGCTCATTTCTTGCCAATACGGGAGACTTATTCCCTTGAACGTCTTGCTCATATGTATATAAATGAGATTGTGAGATTGCATGGCATGCCAGTATCCATAGTTTCGGATTGTGACCCAAGATTCACTTCACGATTTTGGGTTAGCTGCAAAAAGCTATGGGCACGGATTTACTGATTCGATTTCAAGCATACCATCCTCAAACCAGACGGACAATCGAGAGGACTATTCAAACTCTTGAAGATATATTAAGACTCGTGTCCTGAGACTTCAAAGGAGTTCGGATAAGTATTTACCATTGGTGGAATTCTCCTGCAACAACAGCTTATCGTGCAAGTATAGGTGTGGCTCCATTCAAGCATTATATATGGATGAAAATGTCGCTTCTCCAATATGTTGGGATGAGGTGGGTGAAGCAACATTGTTAGGACCCGAAGTTAAGACGCATGACTACCGAAAAGATCCAAATGATTCGACAACATATAACAAACGGCACAAGATCGACAAAAGAGTTATGCAGATCTTCATCGAAAGGACGTGGAATTTAGTATAGGGGATCATGTATTGTTCTTAGTTGCTCCATGGAAGGGAGTTACAAGATTTGGGAAGAGAGGAAAGCTCAATCCATGATTTATTGGTCCATTTCAAATTCTTAACCGAGTAGGAAATGTAGCCTATAGACTCGCGTTACCTCAAAGTATGTCTCGTGTTCATAATGTGTTTCACATATTTGTACTTCAGTAAATATGTGAAAGACCCAACCACGTTATAGAAGTTAGAAACCTGGACGATATAGCCAAGACTTAACGTATGAGGAGGAGGTACTGCCAAGATCTTGGATAGGAAGGAGCATGTCCTACGCACAAAAGGTCATACCACAAGTTAAAGTTCTGTGGAGGAATCATGCTTATAGAGGAAATGACCGGAATTGGAAACGGAAATGAAAGCGAGGTATCCCCACCTTTTCAAACACACAGTACGTCACACGTCCAATTTCGAGGACGAAATTTCATAATGAGGGAGGTTGTAAGACCCCAAATTTATTATTAATGAAATTTAATTTTCTATTGATTATTTTGAAATAGTAAGGGTTGATTTGATTAAAGTGGATAGTTAGGGTAAAATACGCAAATATTTCAAAATAAGCAGTGGTTATAAAATATTCATCATTGCTTGGGAATATTCGTTTGGTCGTGGAATATTCAGATCGCTTTGTCGGGAATATTCGTGACGACGAGAGCGCGCCATGTGTGGGCCCCATAACGAAAAGCGATTGGATGAAGAAAACGACAAAAATAAGTTGTTTAAAAATAACAGGCGTGGTTATAAGCAATTAATTTGTTAAAATACTCGGTGGTTAAAACACAAGAAGACACCAGTATTGCACCAATTATTGATTCTTACGTAAAAGGCACTACTCAATAATGGTTACGATGAATTACTGCTTAAAAGATTTTATTTTATTGATTCAATAATTCTTTGCGTTGATATTTTATATTACCGTTGTTTGAATAAATTGTCATTACACAAGATTTTCCTTTATCTGAGCAATAATTCATATTATCCTAATAATATTATTGGATAACATTATTGGCAATGTCTAGAAAGTTCTGTCTAAGGAGAGGTTTGGTCACCTAATCATGCGTGCCAAGAAGTGAGAAATCTTTATTGAAAGCCCCTCTTCCTGGAGCGAATCTACCGTCGCCAAGATCTTTGTGATTCTCAGAATATTATTTGTGAATAATTAATTATTAATTTATATGATGAGGAAAATATTGATTTTATGTGGATATAGATGGAGAAAATTTTAAAATGACAATTGTTGAAAATTAATATTTTATCTTTTTCTAATAAAATAATTCATTTAAATATATTATTTTAATAATATAATAATGGTGATATTTTTACAACGAATGTGGGATATATGAGTATACGAGGAGGAAGAGTATTTTTGTTGCAATAAATGTTTAAAACATGTTAAACATGTCATGGTGGACCCCATTTATTAATTTGAAATTTGATTATAACTTTAATAAAATCGCCTCGCTTGTGGATTTCGGTCAATTTCTGCTTTGGAATTTGGAAAAACTTTATTCTCGCAAAGTTGTAGAGAATTGAATTTCCTATAAAAACTCGCAAGATTTGAATTTTTTTGATAAAAGGGCTATTTATTATGAATTATTGAAGTTCAAAGCTCAAAATAATTGATTTTTGGAAGTTTTAATTATTTTATTAAGAAAAATGTTTTATTGTTTTTGGCACATGTGTGGCTGAAGTTTGGACCAGATTTGTGTGCGTAGGAAATTTGATTATATATATTATTATTATATTAAATTTTCGCTTTGGTGTTCTAAGCATTTTCCTATAAATAGTAAGTGCTTGGGTTAGAATTGAAAATCACACCGTAAATCAAGTTTTCTCTCTATATTATCGAAATGTATTCTTGTGAGTATTTTGAGTATACTTTGAGTATTGTTATACGGTGCAAGTTCAAGTCATAGCCTATATCCGGTGTTTCAACTAGAAGTACTGTCTTTGTGAGGTAAGGGATATTATTTTTTTTAAATGATATTATTTATTCTAATATCATTATGCCGAAGTATTGATCTGAACTTTTTAATCAAATTTGGAACTTTTAGTTTCGAGTTCTTATTCACGATATCTGATCTTATTCACGAATCTGATTTAAGACTATTCATCGAAAAATGAAAATTTTTCTTTTAAATCTAAAATATCTATTGTGGATACTAGCTTTGATTGTATCCATGTTTTGATCATTCTTGAATTTTACACCACTATGATTATTTTGAGGTATTTTGGACATGGATAAAACAAAGTACTGAATCCTTAATCCTTAATCCTTGTCATTTTGTTTCACCGGATTCGCTTTTTAAAAATATGTTTCATCATCCTCGGTCTTAAATGATGATATTATTGAATATCTTTGGCCCGTAGTGCAAAGATGAATGATTTCGATGAATATCTTTGGCCCGTAGTGCAAAAGATGAACAGTGTTTAAATGAACATGACCAATCGATGAATATCTTTGGCTGTAGTGCAAAGATGAATATTTGATTCCGATGTATGTTGATTGATGTTACGAGAGATAAAAGATAGAGCGACGAACTTTTAAATTCATACATGTAGATGATAGTAGTTTGCATTCTCTACTTAACTCTTCTAATGAATTATTATTTCACTGCGAATATTGGTTTAAAACTTGTTGTCTATTGTATTCTATTAGTTTTTTTTCCCCGTTGAAGACTAATGATAATTTGTTGTATATTATCTTAGTCATAATATTCTTTATCGGCTAGTTGAGCTCACCCTTTTCCTTTTTGTTCCATTTTTCTTCTCAGGAGGCGAGAATATAGCAAGTACGAGTCGGGGTATGGAATGACGGTTCTAGGGAGAGTTGTTTAGTAGTCCTCACCATTTTTGTAAAATAATGTATCAATAAATGTGATGAGGATTTATTTGAGTATAGATATTGTCTAGAAGATAATATTTGTATTCAAACTCACGCTTTCTTGTTGTAATAATAAAGTTGTAGTTGTTTCGCATACCATGTATTGACAACTCGAATGGGTGATGTATACCTATTTTGGGGCGTCCACAATAGACGGTGTCCCAAAGACGAAAGCGAAGTTTGCGAGTTATCCGAGTTCGCACCTCATTTGGTGGAGAATGAGGAACGTATGACGGGATGTTTCGAGAGGTTTGAAACCCGTATACGTCGATATCTCATTTCTCATAAATTTTCTCTATTCGGATGTTGTCAATGGGGCTCAATTATTAGTGCGAGATAACGAGTACGTTCAACTGAAGGACCATAACTGGGATCATACTGCGATGAGATGATCATCGAACAACAATAACCAAATGGAGAAAGAAAATACGGACAAAAGCGGCGGACTCACGGGTGGTAATCATGGTCATGAAAATAGAAGAAGCGAGTCGGGGATTTTAAAAGAGAAGATTCAACAATGACAATGCAAAGGCGTCGGCACCAACAACAATTGGTTCTAGGGAGGAAAACGACCACCGGTCGATGCTATAAATACGGAAAGAGGGACATATCATTCAAACCCGCCTGCACAAATTTCAAGGTATGTTATAATTGTGGAAATGAAGGACATATCGCTCGAGATTATGCAGAGCGAAACCAAGTCCAGCGGGATGGTGACTCAAAAAATCATTCCCGGAAAAGTCATAGTCAATGGTTCTGGAAGAAATGCTATCGTGGTCGTCAAAATCGAGAAACCCAAACGAGGTGATCATGGGTAAGCTAATCATAAATTCTTGCGAAGTTTATACCTTACTTGATACTGGTGCTACCCATTCATTTATATCTCCTGCTTGTGCTCAACGTTTAAACTTAGCTCCGAGAAATTAGACTTTGATTTATCTCATGGAGACTCAGTTAGAGAAACTTTCATCACATCAACTGCTTATAAATCTTGTTTGATCCAAGTTGGCACCATCACATTACCTCGTTGACCTTATCTCTTTAAAGATACTTGCTTTTGATGTGATTTTAGGATTGATTGGTTAACTACTCATCATGCCAAAATTGATTATTTTCTTAAGGTTGTTAGTTTTCATATTCCTAACCAACCCGTTATGCAATTCAAGCAACTAAACCATTAAAATCAATCACCGCTATATCTAGTCATAAAGGTATTCGTTTATTGAAAAACCGATGTCAAGCTTTCTTAGCCCATGTTATGGATTTGAATAAAGACACATCGATTTGAATAATATTCCCTGTTGTTAGTAAATTTCTGACGTGTTTCTGAAAGAACTTCCCTGGCCTACCCCTTAACGTGAAGTTGAATTCTTTATCGACCTTGAACTTTGGTACAAAGCCCATTTCTAAAACCCCATATCGAATGGCTCCTATTGAACTTCGTGTTAAAGGTCCAACTACAGGAGTTTTTGGACATCGGTTTCATTAGGTCCTAAGACATCTCCTCGGGGTGCTCTGCTTTATTTATAAAGAAGAAAGACGGAGTATGCGACTTTGTATTGACTATCGAGAATTGAACCATGTCACTATCAAGAATAGGTATCCGCTACCTCGTATTGATGACCTGTTTGACCAGTTGCAAGGAGCACAATTCTTTTCAAAGATCGATCTTTGTTCTGGATATCATCAGCTAAAGATTAGAATCGAGGATATTCCAAAGACCGCCTTGTAACTCGATGCGGGCATTATGAATTCTTAGTCATGTCTTTTGGATTGACTAATGCTCCTGCGGCTTTCATGGATATGATGAACCGAGTATTCAAGGATTATTTGGATCAGTTTATTGTTGTTTTTATTGATGACATCCTCATATATTCCAAAAGCCGTGAAGATCATGAGTACCATTTGAAGCTGGTACTCCAAAGGCTTCGTGTAAACAAGTTATATGCCAAGTTAAAGAAATGCGAGTTCTGGCTTGAGGAAGTAGCATTCCTTAGGCACGTGGTGTCAAAACATGGAGTATCTGTTGACCCGGCGAAGATTGAAGCAATACAAAGTTGGGGGCAACCGAAGTCGGTGACTGAATTACGTAGCTTTCTAGGCTTAGCTGGTTATTATCGGAGATTCGTGGAAGAATTTTCTCGAATTGCTACTCTAATTAACTCACCGACTTTGGAAAGATACAAAATTAAATGGAAGCGAGGAATCGCGAAGAGTTTCCAAGAGCTTAAGAGGAGACTCATTTCGATTGCTCGACGACAATACCATCCGGTTCGAATGGATATGTTATCTACAATGATGCTTCGTGGCAAAGGGTTAGGATGCGTTCTTATGCAATGTGGGAAAGTCATAACCTATGCCTCGCGACAACTTAAAGAATATGAGAGGAATTATCCTACTTACATGATCTAGAGTTAATTGATCGTTTAAGGCTTAAAGATATGGAGGCACTATCTATATGGGGAGAAAGTGGAGATATATTCGCACCATATAAGCCTTAAATATTTCTTCACCCAAAAGGAACTCAACACGCGACAAATGACGTTGGTTCGAGCTATTAAAAGACTAATGACCACACCATTCAATACCATCCGGAAAAGCGAATGTGGTAGGTAGACGCGTTGAGTAGAAAATCATATGCGGTAATGAGTGTGATGATGTCAAGTATACGCATAGAGCCAACTTTAATAGAAAAAGTTAAGGTTGCTCAAGCCACCGACCCGGAGCTGATGCGTATGAAGAAGAAAGTACAAGAAGGAGCTATTCCGAAGCGAGAATCGATAAAGAAGGAATACTTTGAGTCCACTCTGCACTTTGTGTTCCTAACAATTGATTTGAAGAACAAGATTATGATGGAGGCACACAATACACCATTTGCAATCCATCCTGGAAGTACCAAAATGTATCGTGATCTTCGACATACATTTTGATTGAACAATATGAAGAGAGAGATTGCAAAGTTTATCTCGAGGTGTTTAACTTGTCAACTTGTAAAGGTGGAGCATCAAGTACCTAAGGGTCCGTTGCAACCACTTGAGATTCCGAAATGGAAGTGGGAACACATTACCATGGATTTCGTTACGGGTCTTCCCACGGTTTCTCAAGGTGTAAATGTTATTTGGGTTATTGTTGATAGATTAACCAAGTCTGCTCATTTCTTGCCAATACGGGAGACTTATTCCCTTGAACGTCTTGCTCATATGTATATAAATGAGATTGTGAGATTGCATGGCATGCCAGTATCCATAGTTTCGGATTGTGACCCAAGATTCACTTCACGATTTTGGGTTAGTACGCAAAAAAGCTATGGGGCACGGATTCTGATTGATTCGGCATACCATCCTCAAACCAGACGGACAATCGAGAGGACTATTCAAACTCTTGAAGATATATTAAGACTCTGTGTCCTAGACTTCAAAGGGAGTTCGGATAAGTATTTACCATTGGTGGAATTCTCCTGCAACAACAGCAGTTATCGTGCAAGTATAGGTGTGGCTCCATTTGAAACATTGTATGGACGAAAAGTGTCGCTTCCGATATGTTGGGATGAGGTGGGTGAAGCAACATTGTTGGGACCCGAGTTGAGTACGTGTATGACTACTGAAAAAGATCCAAATGATTCGACAACGTATACAAACGACTCAAGTTCGACAAAAGAGTTATGCGGATCTTCATAGAAAGGACGTGGAATTTAGTATTGGGGATCATGTATTGTTGTGTGTTGCCCCATGGAAGGGAGTTACAATATTCGAGAAGAGAGGAAAGCTCAATCTATGATTTATTGGTCCATTTCAGATTCTTAACCGAGTAGGAAATGTAGCCTATAGACTCGCGTTACCTCCAAGTATGTCTCGTGTTCATAATATTTTTCATATATCTGTGCTTCATAAATATGTGAAAGACCCGAACCACGTTATTGAGTTAGAACCGGATGAGATAACCGAATACTTAACGTACGAGGAGGTACCTGTCAAGATCTTGGATAGGAAGGAGCATGTCTTATGTACAAAGGTCCTACCACAAGTTAAAGTTTTGTGGAGAAACCATGCTATTGAGGAAATGACCTGGGAGTTGGAAACAAAAATGAAAGCAAGATATCCTCACCTTTTCGAAACACAAGGTACGTACGTCAATTTCGAGGACGAAATTTCATAAGGAGAGGAGGTTGTAAGACCCCAACTTATTATAAATAAAATAAAATTTCCTTTATTTATTATTTTGAAATAGTAAGGGTTGATTTGATTAATGTGGTTAGTTATGGGTAAAATGCGCAAATATTTTAAATATGGAAGTGGTTATAAAATATTCATTTTTATCAGAGAATATTCGTTTGGTCGTGAAATATTCTTACTGTCGGAAAATATTCGTACGACAGCGCAGCCTTGTGTGGGCCCCATAATGGAAAGCGATTGGATGAAGAAAACGACAAGTATAAATTGTTTATAAATAACGGTGTAGTTGTTACCATTAATACTGTTGGAATACCTGGTGGTTAAAACACAATAGCACACGGTATTGCACCAATTATTAATTCTTACGTAGGAAGGCATTACTCAATAATTGTTACAATAATTACTGTTCAATATTTTATTTTATTGATTCAATAATTGATGCGTTGATATTTTATATTATTGTTGTTTCAATAATTATCATTACACAGTATTTTCCATTATCGGATCAATAATTCATATTATTTGAATAATATTATTAGATAGCAATATTGGCAATGTCTAAAAATTTCTGTCTAAGGAGAGGTTTGGTCATCTAATTACTGTATTTAGAAAGAGAAATCCTTATTGAAAGCCCCTCTTTCCCTGAACCGCACATTATCGAGATTTGTGATTCTATAATATTATTTGTAAATAATTAATTATTGATTTATGTAATGAGGAAAATATTCATTTTATGTGGATATAGATGGAGAAAATTTTTAATGTGACAATTGTTGAAAATTAATATTTTATCTTTTTCTGATAAAATAATTTATTTAAATATATTATTATATTATAATAATATAATAATGGTGATATTTTTATAATGAATGTGGGATATATGAATAAATGAAGAGGAAGAGTATTTTTATTACTAAAAATATTTAAAACATATTTTTCATGTTTGTGGACCCCATTTCTTAACTGAAAATTTGATTATATCCTGTAAAATCGTCCGTTTGTGGATTTCGATCAATTTCTGTTTAGAATTTGGAAAAACTTTATTCTGCAAAATTGTAGAGAATGGAATTTCCTATGGAAATGACATGTAATTTGAATTTTTCTGATAAAAAGGCTATTTATTATGAATTATTAAAGTTCCGAAGTTCCAAAATAATTAATTTTTGACGTTTAAAATATTTTATTTAAGAAAAACGTTTTTCTTACTTTAATTGAGTGAGTGGTTGATGTTTGGCTCAATTAGTGTGCGTAGGAAGTTATGGAAAAAATAATATTAATATTTATTAAATTTTCTGCTTTGGTGTTCTAAGCATTTTCCTATAAATAGGGTGTTTAGGTTAGAATTAAAAATCACACCAGAAATTGAAGTTTTCTCTTCCTTTATCTCTCTATATTATCGAGCGTATTCTTGTGAGTATTTTGATACTTTGAGTGTTGCTATACTGTCTGAGTTCCTTCAAAGATTATATCCTAGATTCCAAATTTAAGACAATCTTTTCAAGGTAAGGGATGATATTTTCTTCTTAAATGATATTATTTTCTTCAATATCATTATGCCAAAATATTGGTTTAAACATTTAATCAAATTTGAAACTTTTTGTGTCGGGGTTACTATTCACGTATACGGCACTATTCATGAATACGAAACTATTCATCAAAAAATGAAAATTTTCTTTTTCGTCCAAAATATCTATTATGGATACTAGCTTTGATTGTATCCATGTTTTGATCATTCTTGAATTTTACTTCACTATGATTATTAATGAAGTATTTTTGAACTCGGATTGTTTAAAGTACGAATCCTTAATATTTGTTCTTTTGTTTCTTTCGATTCGCTTTTCTTTAAAAGTATTTTTATCATCCTCGATCTAAATGATGGTATTGGTGATTATCTTTGGCCTGTAATTCAAAGATGATTGATTTTCTTATGAATATCTTTGGCCCGTAATGCAAAGATGTACAAGTGTTGAGATGAACACGATCGAATCGATGAATATCTTTGGCTCATAGTGCAAAGATGAATATTTGATTCAAGATGAATATTGATTGATGTTACGAGGATAAAATATTGATGATGGACTTTTAAATTCATAGATAATAGTAGATTTCATTCTCTACGTAACTCTTCTATGAATTATTATTTCATTGCGAATATTGATCCAAAACTTGTTGTATCTATTGTATTTTATCGATTTTTTCCTGTTGAAGACTAACGATAATTTGTTCTATATTATCTTAGTCATAATATTTTTTTTGGGCTAGTTGAGCTCACCCTTTTCCTTTTTGTTCCATTTTTCTTCTCGGGAGGCGAGAATGTAAATGAGTACTAGTCGGGGTATGGAATGAAGGTTCTAGAAAGTTATTTTAGTAGTCCTCACCATTTTTGTAAAATAAATGTACCAATAATTGTAATGAGGACTTATTTGGGTGTGAATATTGTCTAGATAACAATATTTGTATTTAAACTCACAGCTTTATATGTTGTATTAATAAAGTTGTAGTTGTTTACATGCATATGTTATTGACGACTCAAAATGGGTGATGTATACCTATTTTGGGGCATCACAATGGTAGAATAACTACAACTTTATTATGGAGTAAAATACAATATTGTCGCCTGAACATTCACACCCAAATAAGTCCTCATTATAATATTGTTATACTACTAAATAACTTTTGGGGCATCAAAATACTGCAATGATTAAGAAATGAAATCTACTATAATCTATGAATTTAAAAGTCCATCATCAATATTTTATCCTCGAACATCAACAAATATTTCATCTGAATCAAATATTCATCTCGTGACTACGTGCCAAAGATATTCACATCTCATTTCTCATCTGAACGATCAAAAGATATTCATAAGAAAATCAATCATCTTTTAGCACCATGTGCCAAAGATATTCAAGAATGCTAACATTTAGGACCGAGGATGATGACAAAATATTTTAAAGAAAACGAATCCAAAGAAACAAAATAACAAGTATTATGGATTCGTATTTTAAACAATCCAAGTTCAAAATACTTCATAAATAATCATAAAGAAGTAAAATTCAAGAATGATCAAAATATGGATACAATCAAATCTAGTATCCACAATAGATATTTTGGACAAAACGAAAAATTTAATTTTTTCTCGTGAATAGGTCGATTCGAATAAATAACGTGATACGCCAATAATGTTGAGATATTGTGAATAGTAACTCCCCACACTAAAAGACAAGAATTTCACAAGAAAAATCTTACGAATAATCCAAAGATAATGATATTAGAAAAATAATATCATTTTAAAAAATAATATCCCTTATATTGAAAAGATCGATTTCTAAATGAATATAGTCTTTGAAGGAACTCAGATCGATAACAACACTCAAAGTATCAAAATACTCACAAGAATACACTCGATAATATAGAGAGAGAAAGGGAGAAAACTTCAGCTTTACGATGTGATTTTCAATTCTAACCCAAGACCTCTATTTATAGGAAAATGCTTTAAATACCAAAGCGTAAAATTTAATATAATATTAATATATTTTTCTTAATTTCTTAGCAGTCTTCTTTGATCAAAAACATCAGCCAACAACCCACCAAAATCACAAAAAAACATTTTTCTTAAAAAAAATAATTAAAACTTCAAAAATCAATTATTTTGGAGCTTCGAAACTTCAATAATACATAATAAATAGCCATTTTATCAGAAAAAATCAAACCACATTTTCTTTTCATAGGAAATTCTATTCTTTACAACTTTTTAAGTTTAAGTTTTTCCAAATTCCAAGCAGAAGTTGATCAAATCCACAAAAGAATAATTTTCTGTTTATAAACCAATTTCATCGAGAAATGGGGTCCAATGCATATTTAACATGTTTTAAACATTAATTGTAACAAAATATCCTCCTCCTCATATACTCATATATCCCACATTCATTGTAAAAATATCACAATTATTATATTATTAAAATATAATAATATATTTAAATAAATTATTTATCGTAAAATATTAAATAAATTTTTTCAACAATTATCATTAAAAATTTCCTCCATCTATATTCATAAAATGAATATTTTTCTTATCATATAAATCAATAATTAATTATTCACAAATAATATTACGGAATCACAATCTTGTATATGATTAAATTTCATTTCATTAATTGAAGCAAAATTTTATTTCTAGACAAATAATATTATCTAATAATATTATTCAAATAATATGAATTATTGATCGATAATGAAAATATCAAACAATTATTGAAACAACGATAATATAAATATCAACGATATCCATTATTGAATCAATAAAATAAAATATTGAAATTAACTATAAAAATAATTATCGAGTAATGCCTTCCTACGTAAATCAATAATTGCAATACCAGTGTTTCTTATGTTTTAACCAAGTATTCAATAGTATTAACATTATATTCTACGCGTAGTTATTTATAAACAACTTATATATATTTCATTATGGGACCCATACAAGGTCATTTGCTGCAATATTGACGAATATTTCTATTCCAACAAACGAATATTCTCCGATAAAATGAATATTTTATAACCACTGCATATTTGAAATATTTACATGATTTTATTCATAATTAACCACATTAATCAAATCAACCTTACTATTTCAAAATAATAAATAGAGGAAATTTAATTTTATTTATAAAAAGTTGGGGTCTTACAAGTAAAATGGACGAGCTGAATGACTAAGTAATATTTTTTTAGCTGAATAGCTGAATGAACAGCTGGATGAAGTTAAATAAAATTAAAAAATTAAATAAAATATATTAACTATTATATTAAGTAATATTAAATAAATTTACATCAATTTTAAATTTTTTCAGAGGGATAAAATGTAAGACCCCGAAATTTTTAAATAAAAAGGAATTTCCTTTATTTATTATTTTGAAATAGTAAGGTTGATTTGATTAATGTGGATAGTTAAGGGTTAAATACGCAAAAATATTTCAAAATAAGCAAGTGGTTATAAAATATTCATTATTGTCGGGAATATTCGTTTGGTCGTGGAATATTCGTCTTTCGTCGGGGAATATTCGTATGCGACGGTAAAAATGACATGTGTGGGCCCCATAACTGAAAAGCGATTGGATAAAGAAAACGACAAATATAAGTTGTTTTTAAATAACTACGTAGTTATTGCTAGTATTATCTTTGTTGGAATACCCGTTGGTTAAAAACACACTAATACGCCATTGCGTTGTTGACGCAATTGCACAATTATTGCACCAATTATTGATTCTTACGTAAGAAGGCACTACTCAATAATGGTTACGGTAATTCTTTATTCAAGATTTTTTATTTTATTGATTCAATAATTCTTGCGTTGATATTTTATATTCTTGTTGTTTCAATAATTGTCATTACACAATTTTTCATTATCGAAGCAATAATTCATATTATCTCGAATAATATTATTAGATAACATTATTGGCAATGTCTAGAAAGTTACGCCTCTAAGGAGAGGTTTGGTCACCTAATCAATTGCGCCAAGAAGAAGAAATTCTTATTGGAAAGCCCCTTCTCCTGAACCGCACCTCATTGTCAATATTGTGATTCTGTAATATTATTTATGAATAATTAATTATTGATTCATATGATGAGAAAAATATTGATTTTATGTGGATATAGATGGAGAAAATTTTTATAGTGATAATTGTTGAAAATTGAAATTTTATCTTTTTTCTCGATAAAATAATTCATTTAAATATATTATTTTAATAATATATTAACGGTGATATTTTTACAATGAATGTGGGATATATGAGTATCTGAGGAGGAAGAGTATTTTTGTTGCAATAAATGTTTAAAACATGTTAAACATGCTCGGTGGACCCCATTTATTATTTGAAATTTGATTATAACTTTATAAAATCGCCTGGTTTGTGGATTTCGGTCAATTTCTGTTTAGAATTTGGGAAAACTTTCTTCTGCAAAGTTGTAGAGAATTGAATTTCCTATAAAACTCGCAAGATTCGAATTTTCTGATGAAAGGGCTATTTATTATGAATTATTGAAGTTACAAGTTCAAAATAATTGATTTTTGTAAGTTTTAATTATTTATTTTATGAAAAACGTTTTTATCATTTCTTTCTAGAAGGTTGGCATGTGGGAAATGTTGGGATCTGATTTCCAAAGAGGCGTGGGAAATTTATTAATAATAATATATTTTATTAAATTTTTCTGCTTTTGTTATTCTAAGCGTTTTTCCTATAAATAGGTGCTTAGGTTAGAATTGAAAATCACACCGTAAAACCGAAGTTTTCTCTCTATATTATCGAAATGTATTCTTGTGAGTATTTTGAGTATACTTTGAGTATTGCTAGACGGTTGCAAGTTTCCTTCAAAGACTATACCCTAGATTCTACAGCTAAAGTCTTGATTTTTCGAGGTAAGGGATATTATTTTTTCAGTAATGATATTATTTCTTCAATATCATTATAATTTGAAATGTTGATCTGAAGTTTTTATCAAATTTGGAACTTTTTCATGTATGGGTTACTTATTCATGGGTTCTTATTCATGAGTTACTATTCACGAGTTACTATTCATGAGTTATTATTCACGAAGCTTATATTCATGAAGTTACTATTCATGAAGCGTGAAGATGTTTTTATGGAATTTCTATCTTTTGGTGTCGAGATTACTATTCACGATATCGACACTATTCACGATATCTGACCTTATTCACGTGATACTGGTCTTTATTCAATCAAAAATAAAATTTCTTCTTTTCGTCAAAACATTTATTCGGATACTAACTCCGATTGTATCCATGTTTTGATCATTCTTGAATTTTACACCACTATGATTATTTTTTTGAGGTATTTTGGGCGATGGATAAAACCAAGACTGAATCCTTAATCCTTAATCCTTGTCATTTTGTTTCACCGGATTCGCTTTCTTTAAAAAAATATTTTTTCATCATCCTCGGTCTTAAATGATGATATTATGGAATATCTTTGGCCAGTAGTCAAAAGATGAATGATTTCTTAAGAATATCTTTGGCCAGTAGTCTGCAAGATGAATGATTTACGAAGAATATCTTTGGCCGTAGTAGTGCAAAGATGAACAGTGTTTAAATGAACATGAATTGATGAATATCTTTGGCTGTAGTGTAAAGATGAATATTTGATTCCGGATGTATATTGATTGATGTTACGAGGGATAAAAGATAGATGATGAACTTTTAAATTCATACATAGAAGATAGTAGTTTGCATTCTCTACTTAACTCTTCTAATGAATTATTATTTCCATTGCGAATATTGATTTAAAATTTGTTGTCTATTGTATTCTATTATATTTTTCTCTGTTGAAGACTAACGATAATTTGTTGTATATTATCTTAGTCATAATATTCTTTTTGAAAGCTAGTTGAAATTTCACCCTTTTCCTTTTTGTTCCATTTTTTCTCGGGGAGGCGAGAATATAAGCGATAAAGACGAAATGGTATGGAATGAAGGTTTTAGAAAGGATTGTTTAGTAGTCCTCACCATTTTTGTAAAATAATGTATCAATAAATGTGATGAGGATTTATTTGAGATAGATATTATGCAGAAGATAATATTTGTATTCAAATTCACGATTTCTTGTTGTAATAATAAAGTTGTAGTTGTTTTTGTCTGGTATTGACAACTCAGAATAGGTGATGTATACCTATTTTGAGGGCGTCACATAAAATAATAAAGTTTTGTCATTCAGATGTTTCAGACATGTCAATTATCAAATAATTTTTTTCATTCAAATTCAGATTCAACTCATTCAAATTCAGATTCAACTCAATCAGATTTCTGATTTATTCATTTTTTATCAAAACACCACTTTAGTATTTTTAGGGGACAACTTGTTGCGCTTAATTATAATGCTTAATTATAATACTAATCTCAATAGATTAGGCGTGACAGCTAGATACCAGAGATACGATTTTACAAATTTCATGATTATATATATATATATAACACTATTTAACCACGATTTTGCTTTATACTTGACAAAAGAAAAATTTTAAAAAATGTACATGATTTCGTTTTATATGTAGAGTTTATTTACAATGTATTTTTTATAAAAAAATCCAGAATAGATACTATCGTATTTAGATTTGTATGCTTATTTAAAATTATTTATTTATTTTGTAGTATTAATTCAAGAGAATAAGACATACACTTATATATTTTCAATTTTTCTGATCACGGAATTTGAATTAATTTTTTTTTTTTGTATCATTACAAGTACAAATGAATTTCTAATCAGAATTAGTAAGAAGAATTAACTCAATTAATAATCAAATATAAGTTGTAGAAGTTCTAGACTTTCGGTCTTAATTAACTATCATGAAGTTAAGACCTATGTAGTACATTTCTATTTTATGTGACTATTAGTATATATTTTTATATTTTTGTTTTATTTTTTAATTAACAGTCTTGTACCCCTCCAAAGTATAATGTACAAAATATAATTTATTGACAAAAAAATGACAGATAAAAAAAAAGGAAACTGATACTTCCGCGTCTTTTTATGATATTTTTGTATGTGAGACTCACTGTTTAACCAAATCAATATTAATATTTGTTTCAAAAATATGTCTCACATGCAGAAATATTAAAAAGTGTTGCGGAAATATCAATTATATATTACAATTGATATTTTCGTAACACTTTTTGATATTTTTGTCAGTGTGTCAATCTTTTATGGTTAAAAAATGGACCCCACATAAAAAAATATAAAAAAAAAAATACTCCATCTATTCTTAATATTATTACTGCTTTAGAGTTACAGACAAAGATTAAAAAATAATTATATAAAGTTAAATATAATATCAATTATTTTATATTATCCTCATATTAAAAAGAGTGTATTTATTGTATGAAAAAATAAATGAGAGAATTAAATTTATATTTATTATTGGGATAATATTAAAAATTAAATAATTAATAGTTACTTAAAATTTTATATCAAACGACTTATATTAAAGAACAAAAATAATTCTATAAAATGACTTATATTAAATAACGATCAGTTCCCAAAAAAAATTATTATTTGTGAGTTGTAAAGGAAGTTAAAATTAGAACCCTTTACTTCGTTCCAATTTTGATAAAAAGTCACCCCGCGACCAACGGTTGATAGAGCTAAAGAGATGAATGCGAAGAAAGGCTACTTCAGTTCCCGCGATATATTAACAACCATTTAAGCTAACCGTCACACGCACCTCTCAGAGCGTGCCCGTCACATCTCGCGCCTTTTACAATTCCTCCCTCACCTTTCTCACCATATTCCGCGCCAAACCCCAGCCGACCACGCTCCTCCTCCGCCGCCGTACCGCAGGTAAATGACTTCTCTGAAAACGCCACACATCGGGAGGGGCGTAGGTTAACTGCTGGCTGTATGGAGAGAGGTGCGCAGGAAAAGAAGAATTGAAATGACCTGGTGCGCATATTCGAATTAAGGTCGAGTAGTAGTAATAGTAGTATGAGTTTTGTTTGGTAGTGGAAATCTGACAATGACAATCTTTGACTGTAGCTCATGAAAACACATTCACTCAACACTTATTATCATATACTATTTATTATACATTTACATCCAATATTCTCTCTCTCTCTCTCTCTATATATATATATATCTATAATCACAATTATATATAACTGTGTATTTATATATATACGTATACTACATAGCAATATTTTAGATTCATTTAAATAGTGGTATTCTTTTTCAAACAATTTGATGGTGGCATTCGATTCTCTCTGGAATCAATTGATGGAGGAAGGAGGCTGAGGTAGCTAGGGTTTGGATTTCCTTGACCAGTTTTTGCAAGAGCTGGAAGAATTGAAGGGTTCGAGTAAGTTTCTTCTCCTGTATGTATTTGGTAGAAAGAGAAGAAGCTAGGGAAAAATACGACAATTAGGTACAAATTAGAATACTGAATTTTAAGCATAATTGATTTCATCACACTGGAAATGAGTAGATTGTTATGTTTTTGCAAAACCATTCAACTTGCCTTCTATTAATTTTCCCCTGCTTTTTGAGTAGCCAAGCAAATCTTTTTGGAAAGGTTAAGCTTCTATTGAACCTAAAGATATATACATGTTGACAACGGTCATACTCGAGTAAACTGCCACTCCCCCAATTGCTATTAGAAATAGGAACAGAGAGGGGGTTAGTTTGCTGGATGGAACTTAGATTAAAGCATTGAAACAGTGATCACGAAGTGGGATTGAGTGAAATTCAATCACTGTTTCTGCGGGGAAATAAACCAATGACATGGTTAAAAGTCGTGTGCTCAAACAGCTGAGCTAACTGCTAAGGCAGCTTTGTTTAGAAAGTTTGTTTTAAATAAATATTTTTTCAGGTGTTGATCATGAGCTCATATTCTATATTTGAGTTGCTAGTTCTATTTGTTTTGATCTTGATGCTTTTAAGAAAACCACATAGATGAGACTCGAATCCCTCTTCTGTATTTTTAGGAAACGTTTAAGAATTTATGAAAGTTTGTTTTGTTCATTAATATTTTTGGCTTTATGGCTTCTCTTTGCTATTTTTAGTTTCAAAAGTTTTCTTTGTTGCTTTTATTTTACAGAGCTTAGGTTTAGGATTTGATTTATTTATATCTATATGTTTGTGGGTGAAATGTTTGAGTTTGTGAATTTTTATGTCTGCTCTCAAGCTCGGGATTATGACCAGAAATAGAGATATAAATAAAGAGAGATAGAGATAATTAGATAGAATTTTGGGTTAGAGATATAAACAGAGATAGAGTGAATTAGATATAATTTTGGGAGGAAGAAGGATAGAAAATTTAGTACTCCTCGTCCCATAGTTATAGGCTGATATGTCCCAATATATAGGCTACTTACTATTTATAAAATTTAGTTGGTTCATTATTTTACTTTTATGCCCTTATAATAAATATTGAGCCATTACTCTTTTTTTGAAGAAACAACCTTCAATGTCATTATTTTTATCATTACATTTAATGTTGTTGTATTCTCAATAAAAGAATTTAACTTCTTAGGCTTTACTAGTTTAACATATTTTGTGTATAAAAGGCAATTGTACCAGCAATCAATGAAGTTAAGAGTTTCAATGTGATAAGTAAGTAGTAATTAATTTATTCATTAATTCTATATTAAAGGGTATATGTAGAAAATTTATGTTAAAAATTAACTTAAACTGATTTTCTTAAACTATGTGCCAAAAGAAATAAGCCTATAACTATGGGACGGAGGGAGTAATTCCTACCAAGTTCGTGAGAGAGGAGAGAGAGATGGAGAAAATAAGGAAAGAGCTTAAACAACCACTTCTCTTCATTTCATTAATTCACTTAATTCATAATGCTTGAAGAATAATTTTCAGATACAACTATTTATAAAGAGAATGCTGAAAAGTAAAGCTACTAACCTACACTACTTTTCTAATCCTCAACTCAAATATAACAAACTACCCCATGTGCTCACATGGTCACTCAAAATGTACTACCTACTAGAATATACTAATTATTCATTTGCTGCCCAAAATACCCTCTGTCTGACATTCCCTTCTCCTTAAAAGCATACATGTCCTCATGGATATTGTTGATTTTCTGCATTCCAGTCTTGGTAGTTGTCACCACCTTTCCAGCGTAAAAAAAAACTCTGGAACTTGTTTTGTTGAATCTTTCCATAGCAATTCTTTGAAACTTCTGCCTTCTCATATTCCCCAGTATCAAAAGTTAACACCAACAACTTCATATTTTGATTTATTGTAACTTCTCCATTGCAAAAGCTTAGCATGCCTTGAGTTCTTGAATTTCTTTTTCCTTCAAATACACTGCCACCATTGATACTTGCTTATCTCCATCATAACTAGCTGATTTGTAATGTTTCCACTTAGGATGAAATTTTGTGGATTAGCCATATCAACAATTATTTCCTGAAATTGATACCACCCCCAAAGTGATCTAACCTTTCTTGAGCTGTGAAGTAGGACAAACAACCCCTTATTATCTTTCTGTTGAGCATCAATGCACACCAATAAACAAATGTTAATTCAAAAGCAAGATTATTTCTCTTGGCAACTGCAACCCATTCACTGATTGGTCCTATGACCATTTGGTAGAACAACTAAAGCCTCATCCTTGTAGTTTCTTCATTCACCAAGGGATCCACTTCTGTTATAAGGCCTAGCTGCTTGAGTACAATCAAATTATTCATTAGGATCCAAATAAAACCATGGTTAGTGGGGCTTAGAAATTTTACATAAAACAAGATTGTTGTTCCAGTCCTCTCTGATTTAGGTTTGTTAGCTTTAGAGAAATTCCAGGGAAGAAAGTTGAAATTAGCTTTTGTGCCACAACTTTATTTTTCATACAGATTTCTCTTGTAGCGAAACTCTCAAACTGAAAGTCCTCAAGGAGTATTCCCGTTTTGTCTCTCCAAGGAACAGGCTTAACAAACCACTCCCCCTTGATTATAGATAACTTGCTTCCAACATCAATTGTTCCCAATAGTGTATATTTACTTCTCCTGGAAATTAAACTAGTCTTAAGTCTAAGATTACCTTGAATCTTGACTGCCTCTTGCCATGTATCTTTCTTAGAAACTAGTACATTCAATGGCTGCAATTCTCCACTTGTTGCAGAAAATCTTTGCCTCCTTCCTTGAAGTTTTTGTGCAACAATTATTGGTAAAAGTTTATTGTCAAAACCTTAATCAATGGCCTTATCTTGGTTAACACTCTTGCAAACCTCTTCACCATTGAAGTAATCCTGTTGAAGTAGCTGCCCATTTTCATCAGCCTCAAAGCATTGAGGGTGGATACCCAATATAGGCTTTTTGAGGTCTACAAAGGTAAGATTTGGATTGGTATTGGGGTAGGAAATGAGGGGTCTATTGTGTAGTTTGGTGAAAGTAATGCTGGTTGTGGAGGGGGCCAAATAAAATATTTGGGGTTTGTTTCCGAAGTAAATTACAGGGTAGTGAGCTGGTGTATGGATTGAGGTATGTGTTGATCTTGGGGTCAAATTGTTCATAGGATTTTTCTTGCATGTAGGTTTGGAACTATGCCCTGGATTTAAGTGGCTTTCTCTTCCTTTTGGTGTCATTTTTAAGGCCCCTAATAAGTTGAGGAGTCTCACAAATGAGCAGCTTCTCAAACTCATCAAAGATTGAGCATCATAGGTAGGTGGATCATTATAATTTGGAGCTTCCTCATGCCCAACATAATCATCGTATATAGAGGTTGTTCCCTCAGTGATAGCAGTTCATTACTTGGAACATCATCAAATATTGGAGTCCCCTTATCTTCATCATACTCATCATATATATAGAAGCTCCTTCACAATTTGCTTGTTCATATTCCTTGATCTAGTTGCTAGCATTATCACCTTCAACGAATGATGGGAACACAAGCTTGTGATGCCTGAGTTCCTTTCCCTCATTTTCTTTAACAAAGTTTTTCCTCCTCCTTCATTGGAAATCATCTTCTTCATTTATTCTGAACCTTAATTTCTCAGCATGACGACTTGGATTTCTAAAAATTTCCTTATCTTCTCTATGGCCCATGTGAACTGGTATCTTGCCCTTCCTTTTATCTCCAACAAGGTTAACAAAACACTTCTCATATTCTGAACCTTTCTATTTCAGCAACTCATTCATACCACACAAGAAATAATCCATTTTTTCATTAATAAGCTACAACTTCTTATGGGAACAATCTCTATAACTTAAAAAATCTTGTTTAAGCATTTGGTTGAACACTTGGTGTGCAGGTCCAGCCATATTTCTCAGAGTTTTATAATTAAATGAATCACAGGACAATTGTGATATTGAGTTTGAAAATTAATTCCAAGCAGTAGCAATACTACTTGAGTGAGAGTAAATGAGCTTGAGTGGTTTTTAAGTAAGAAATTGATATCCTCAGTGAAACAAACTGAGTATCCGAGGTGTTGGGCCATGATATTTTATGTATAGTGGGCCGGACCATTGGGCTAAGGTTGTGGGCTATTTCTGTTGGGTCTTGAAATTATTGGATCGGATCATTGGGCCTGACCATTAGGAATGTAATGGTTTAAATTGGGCTTTGACCGGTGATGATGAAAAAGATAATAGTTGACTGTTATGCCTGCAATGCATTAATGAGGATTAGACAGATTCGGCCGGCGGTGGACAAAGGTGATGGGATCAGCTGGTAAGCTATCTGCTGAGGGATGGTGTCAAGCGGGTCGGTGGCACGCAAAACCGGAGTTTGAGTATATGAGGACCGAATATACAACACAATGGGAGGTAACTGGTATTTTTATCCTATCAAAACACTAGAATTCTTATCCTCTGTTATATCCTCAGATCGGCTGTCATCACTCGACTCTCACGAAAGTTATCCCCGACGGTCCAAACCGTCAAGCTTCGGTATTGACTGCCGAATCTGCGAGATCGACGCGCTCTTATGTGATTGAGGCGCGTGGAAAGATCTTGGCGTTAACATTGGCGCTAGAAGGAGGGCTGATTATCTAGTGTTCTTGAGTTTCAATCACAAAAAGCAACTGTTTTACGTCGGAAGTTATGGTGAAGAGTACGAAAGCTATTGTCGAAGGGCAACCGATGGCTGTGAGTTCGTCTTTGCAACGTATTTCTGTTAAGGATCGGTTGGGTCCTTCAAAAAGTGCTCATGATAGTACTGCTTCCACAAATGTTTCCGAAGGTTCTCATGCACGAGTCCAACGCGATGCTAAGAGAATATTGGTTTTTGCAGCTGAGAAAGGACCTGACCATGGTCGGAGAAGGGTAGAAGGCTCATCGCCTAGAACCCTACACCGAAGTGGTCGTAATGATAGAGCTTCCAAGTTGGCCCAAATGGAAGAAGAAGCTGACAAAGCCTTAGAGGTTCTTCTGAAGCAGAGGGAGGAAATTGCTGAACAGATGCTTCGTATGGCGGAACTGAAGGATGAGGCGTCAAGTTATGCTCAATCCGAAGGGCATAGCAAATCTACACAAAGGCAACCAAGAGGAGGAAAGGAGCATGTACACTCTGGTCAAATATCTCGAGGACGACCTCGGGATCGAAGAAGGTCAAGAAGCCATACTCCGAGGGACCGAAGAGGGCACCCTACCCTATTGATTCTCGGGATCATGGTAGAAACCGGCAAAGGAGCATGTCCAAGGAGTACACACCGGAGAATACAAAGAAGGCATTCCGCCTTGAGTATTCTCGACACGGTGACAGAGCCTCGCACCGAAGCAGATCTAGAAGTCATACTCCTGAGAATCCAATGAAGGCACACTGCCATGTGGATACTCGTTACCAGGGAGGTCCGTCTAAAGTAACGGGTTCGGATGGTAAGGGCCAGTCTATTCAAAATAAGAAGATTTCTCCAGAGAAAGAAATCTCCACAACCGGAATGAGTGGGATTCTTAGTAAAGGAATTGAAAGAGCTTCGAAGACAGCTAGCCGAAGTCCAACAAGTGAAAGATACTTCGATGAAAAAGGCTTCTCCTTTTTCTTTGGAGATCCTTAAGGAGAAAGCTGACTCCACTAAAAAGCTTCCATACATGGAAAGTTATGATGGATCAGGTGATCCATATGACCATAGCCAGGCGTTTGATAGGTTGATGGATTATTCGATTTCTCTGATGCAGCTAAATGTCAGACGTTCGTGACGACGCTCAGAAAGGATGCAAGGCAGTGGATGAGAACTCTGCCTTCAGATTCAATCTCGTCTTGGACAGATCTGTGTAGTAAATTTCATGCCCGTTTTGGGAGCAATAGAAGAAGGGGAAAGCCTACTGGTTCATTGGCTCAAGTTCGACAATATTCGAATGAGTCTTTGGGCGATCATTGAAGCAGATTCAGGGAAGCGATCGACCAAGTAATCGATCTCAATGATCTTGAAGCCGTCGTCATTCTTCAGAATGGTTTAGATTTGGTGAAGTCTGAGAAGCTGGTAAAAAAGCTGATGTTTCACCACCCGAAGAGTTTAGCTGAAGCCTTTGATAAAGCAGAGGGCTATATTGTGGTGGAAGAAGCTATGAATAGCTTGAGGCGTCCTTCTTCAGACAAGTTGAAAGACAAGGACAAAGTTGAAGGTGATCAGAAGAAGAATGGGGGGAATAATGATCGATCAGAAGGGAGTTTGAAGAAGTATAACAATAACTGGCGTCAAGGAGGGAATCGTCCACCCGTTCCTACCCAGAAGGTGAACAAGGTATACACTCAACTGAATACGGATAGGACTGTTATTTTGGATCAGATCAGAGACCAACCCTATTTTGAACCACCTCGTGATAATCTTAAACGTGGATCGGGTAATACTCGCAAATATTGTGATTATCATCGGGCATCTGGTCACGACACGAATGACTGTTGCAATTTAAAGGAGTTCGTAGAAAAGAAGGTTCAAAGTGGTGTATTGGTCCAATATGTGGCAGGAAGAGAGCACCAAGGAGAACAACAGAGGAATGAAAGGCTGCTCAGTACTTTCAACCGCCTAACTTCATAACCCGCTTCAATCGAATCGGCCAGTAAACGCGTCGTTGATGTTATTACCGGGGGAACAACATGGAAGGTGATAGGGAAGAAGAGACGAGGATACTTGGATTCGGTTATGTTAGTGGCGGGTACGCTCCCGAAGACTGATAGACCGTATCCAGGAACGGTAATTTCCTTTACAGATGAAGATTACCATTTGGAGCCCATTGAACCCCATGAAGGAACCTTGGTAATCACAACACAAGTGGGTTCAGTGGATATGAAGAGGATGATGATTGACAATGTGTCTTCTGTGGATATTCTATATGCCCATGCTTATCAGAGGATGCATCTGGATGGACGAAAGATGGAGATAGGTCAGGAGGCACCTTTATATGGCTTCAGCAATGATTCAGTTAAAGTGGCGGGAACTATTGAGCTACCAGTTATCTTCGGAACAGCTCCACAACATGTAGAAATTACATGTAGATTTTATGTTGTGCATGTGGACTCGGCTTACAACGCCATATTGGGAAGACCCACTTTGATTGCTCTCCAGGCGGTAACATCAATTCCTCATTTCAAAATCAAGTTCCCAACAACACATGGAATTGGTGAAGTGGCTGGGGACCTGGATTTGGCTAGACGATGTTACTGGAATGTGGTGATTGCTTCGGGGGTAGGCGTCAGTAAGCAAAAGCAGGCCATGGCTATTGAGATTGTGCCTTTCACTGAAAGTAGTTCAGAACCGTTAGTCATACTAGCTGGGGAGACAGAGGAGTTTGAGCTGATTCTGGGAAAAAAGGATAAAACGACGAAGATAGGTTCAGGTCTGCTGGAACCTTTCCGGACGAACCTAATAGAATTACTCCGATGTTATGCTGACATCTTCGCCTGGATACCAGGTGATATGTCGGGGGTAAGTAGAAAGGTTGCAGAGCATCAGTTAGAAGTGGATCCAGTAAAGAAGCCTGTTCGGCAAAAAAGGCAGATATTTGCACCAGAACGACAGAAAATTATTGATGAAGAGATTGCCAAGCTGTTGGATGCTGATTTTATTTTTGAGATCGATTATCCGGAGTGGATGGCGAATGTGGTGCTGGTGCAAAAGCAGAACGGGAAGTGGCGAGTTTGCATAGATTACACGGACCTGAATAAAGCTTGTCCGAAGGATTTCTATCCCTTGCCTCACATGGATCAACTTATCGATGCAACTTCGGGGTATGCTTTACTCAGCTTTATGGATGCCTTTTCTGGTTATCACCAAATTTCTATGTGTAAAGAGGATATACCAAAGACGGCGTTCATCACGCATCGTTCAACATATGCTTATAAAAAGATGACGTTTGGTTTGATAAATGCGGGGGCTAAATATCAACGGATGATGAACTTCGTCTTCACGAGGCAGTTGGGTCGGAATATGAAGGTCTATGTTGATGACATGATTGTCAAAAGCATGACTGTACAAGGACATTTGGATGATTTGGAGGAATGTTTTCAAACGGTACGCTATTACAACTTAAAGTTAAATCCTACCAAATGTACCTTCGGACTTGGTGCTGGTAAATTTCTGGGTTATTTAGTCAGCAAACGGGGTATTGAGGCCAATCCAGAAAAAATCCAGGCTAATTTGAACATGAAGTCCCCTCAATCTTACAAAGATGTTTAACGCTTGACTGGTCAAATTGCAGCTTTAAGGAGATTCATGTCCAAATCAGCAGAAAGGTGTTTACCGTTCTTCGATACGTTGAAAGGACCGAAGAATGCTAAAACTTTCCGGTGGACTTCGGAATGTGAAGACGCTTTCCAGGGAATAAAAAAGTACTTGTCTTCGACTCCTTTATTGGTAAAACCATTTCCTGCTGAACCACTGTACTTGTATTTGGCAGCTAGTTCGTTGGCGGTTGGAGCAGTTCTGGTACGCGAAGTGGGGGGTAAGCAACATCCGGTGTACTATGTGAGCCATGTTCTGAGAGATGCTGAAACGAGGTATCCAAACCTTGAGAAATTTGCCTTTGCTCTGATTATAGCTAGTCGAAAGTTTCGGCAGTATTTCCAAGGTCGCTTGATAATAATATATATGGATCAGCCGTTGAAGAAGGTGCTGGGAAAACCTGAAGTCTCAGGGAGACTTGCTGCATGGACTATGGAGTTGTACCAATTCTTCATAAAGTACCATCCTCGGACTGCTATCAAGGGGCAAGCTTTGGCTGATTTCATAGTGGAATGTTTGTTTTCGAAAGCTGACGATAGTTTGGGAGAAGCTGGAGTGTCTGACCGAGCGGTCGCAGTACTTCAGCAAAATCAGAGTTTGTGGACGCTGTATGCAGATGGATCTTCTACTTCGGACATCAGTGGAGCAGGGATTATTTTGACGAGTCCGGAGGGATTCAAAGTGCAGCAGGCCATTAGATTCGGGTTCAGAGCAACGAACAACGAGGCAGAGTATGAAGCGGTGTTAGCAGAATTACGACTGGCGAAGAGTCTTGAAGTGAAGAAGATAATCATCTACAGTGACTCACAGTTGGTCGTTAAACAGATTTCAGGGGAATATGAAGCTCGAGGTTCACGCATGATCAAGTACCTAGCAGAATTGAAGGACCGACTTCAGTATTTCCTCTCCTATGAGTTCCAAGGAGTAGATCGTAACGACAATTCCATTGCCGATGCATTATCAAAATTGGCTACCACTAAAGCAAGCACTTTCGATGGCTCGATGTATTTGGAAATTTTGAAACAACCAAGTATTCAGCATGAAGTGGTATTGTGCATAGAGCGTTCGAACTGTTGGATGACTCCTTATTTAACTTATCTGGCAGATGGCGTACTTCTTTCGGATCAGATGCTGGCTAAAAAGGTTAAATATAAAAGTGCCAATTTTGTGCTTATTGATGGGGATCTTTTTCGAAGGGCCTTTTCGTCTCCGTTGTTGAAGTGTTTGGTTCCTTCTGAAGCTGACTATGTTCTTCGAGAAGTTCATGAAGGAATCTGTGACGATCACATGGCTACAAAGTCTTTAGCATACAAAGTACTTCGTCAGGGGTATTATTGGCTCACAATTTTTAAGGAGGCTAATGAGTATGTGAAGAAGTGTCCAAAGTGTCAGTTGAATAGTCCTATCCCACATCAGCCACCAGAAGAGTTATACTCGATTTTATCTCATATACCTTTTGCTGTCTGGGGGGTAGATATACTGGGTCCATTGCCGAAAGCTAAAGGTCAGGTCAGTTTCGTTATAGTAGCAATTGATTATATGACCAAATGGGTTGAAGCGAAGCCACTTAGATTGATAACAGAGCAGGAGTGTTTAAAGTTTTTAAAGGAATCTGTAGTGTTTCGTTTCGGCATTCCAAAGGTGGTGATATCAGACAACGGACGCCAGTTTGTGGGATCGAAGTTTGAAGCATTTTTGAAGGAACTGGGGTTCAAAGACCTGAAAAAGACTTGATGTCTCATCCACGATCCCCAATGGATGGGTTGAAGTAACCAACAGGACGCTTCTGAATAGGATCAAACGTAGATTGGATGAAGCTAAAGGAAGATGGCCAGAAGAACTGCTCAGTGTATTATGGGCTTATTGGACTACTGCGAGGACTACAATAGGAGATTCACCTTTCAAGTTGGCTTATGGTATTGATGCCTTAGTCCCTGTGGAGATTGGATCTACAAGTCTTCGGGTTAGTCAGTTTAAGGAGATATACAACGATAAAGGGCTGAAGGCCAATATGGATTTATTGGAAGAAGTCAAAGAGACATCTTTGATCAAATTGGCAGCTTATCAGCGTCGTGTAGCTAAACACTATAACAAGGGGGTAAAGCTTCGAAGGTTTGAAGTGGGAGATTTCGTTCTCAGGGAAGTCGAAGCTTCTATGCCTCAGAATTTGGGAAAGTTAATGCCGAACTGGGAAGGTCCTTACGAAGTTGTTGAAGTACCGAAATCAGGGACTTATCAGTTAAGGGCATTAGATGGATCAGAAATAAAGAATACTTGGCACACTGGAAGGCTTCGGAAGTATTTTCAGTAGAGATAATATCAATGTACAGAAGTTTGTAATTATGTTAATCTTTATCAATAAAAGATTCATTTTCTCCAAATTGTGTTTTGTACAGTGGAATTCCGTTCAAAGGTGTAAGGAGGTTTGAAACCAATTGTTAAGGAGTATTCATGGTGTAAGGAGGTTCGAGTGGACTTGTTTGTCATTCGATGGTAAACCAATTGTTAAGGAGTATTCATGGTGTAAGGAGGTTCGGGTGGACTTGCGTACCATTCAATGGTAAATTCGACCATTCAATGGCGAATTGATTGTTCTGGAGTTTCTATGGCGTTCGGAGGTTTGGGTGGAACTATTCGTCTTAAAGATGGCGAACTAATCTTTTGCAGATCTGTCTCACACTTTGGTAACGAATAAGTATTGCATTACTTTATTACCTAATTTTGTTTAAGTGTTGAGTTCAGATTGTGATATTGCTTAATCTTATCTGTTATATAGTTCACTTGATTATTAACTAACAGTTTAAGTTAAGTTTAAAAAAGAGCTTGTACATTTTTCAAGTTGATTGATGATGAATTATTGATAAGAAATGATCATAAAGGAGTAATAAGGAACGAAGTTAATGTTTCATTGATGTTAAATTGTTTACATAAAAAGATGAAATTTTTTACAAAAAGTCCCAAGTCTGAAAAGAAGGGAAGTCATCTTCAAGCATCGTCTTCGCTATCCGATGAGTCGAGGAGAGTTGGATCTACCTTGGCTTCGACAAGCTTTGCCTTGCCCTCGCTTCGGCATTCTTCGTACCCTTCAGAGAACATCCGAACAATTTCCTCATCCAGCTCAGCCGACTTTCGGTAGTTCTTCTGGATGTCTTTGCCTCCATCTTCGGTCAATGGTGGACCCAAATCTCTAAGGGCTCGAAGCTCTCGAACCTCATCGTCAAGCTTCTGACGTTCTTTCAGATGTCGTAGTTCCCTGGTTTCAAACTCGTTTACTTGGAGTGCCAGGCTTCGGTTAGTCTTGGCAAGCGACTCGCTCTTCTGCACTAGAACTTCATTCCTGTGAATCAGGTCTACGTTCATATTGACCGTGATTCGGTGAGTAGCCTCGGCCGTCTCCAGTTTTTCTTTAACATTATGGAGATCTTTGTGAAGGCACTCGTTATTGAAGAGAGCAGTACCGTGGTCACTTCTCTCCTTATTTAACGCCGACTTCAGAATAGCGTTTTCTCGGTGGGCAACGTCTTCTTCGGCTTCGGATCCTTTATACTTAGGACGGAGACGCCCAAAGATCGCATTTGCCTACACATGATCGAGTCTATCGATTCTTATCGAGATATGTCATAATTTCAAGTATATCAACAGCTTACCTTAGCCTGGTACTTCATTCCTTCGTCGATGAGATCCATGATTGAAATGTTGCCGGATCGATGATCATCGGTATCGCGAACAAATGAATCATAGAGTTGGAAGGGGAAATGTTCGTTGAGCTCAGGCCAAAGAGAAGGGGATGCTACGGCTTCTGGCCTGGCTTCAGATGAAGATGGATGTGGCGAAGAAGGTTTGGGTTGTTCAGGAGGAGGTGGAGGTTGAGCAATTGTCTGTTCGGTAGGAGGAGGAGCATTGATTATTGTGGATTTTGGCTGTGGTGTCGGTTGATTTTCAGAAAGATGTTTTCTTTTGCGAGTGAGAGATGGAGTGGGCTCTGCTTACTCCTCGAGCTCCCCTTCAGAAACAACAATCTCCACAGGAATGACTGGGGGAAGATTGGCTTCAGAAGAGTGCACTCTGAGTTCTTCGGCAGTAAGGGGGGTTATTTTAGTTTTCTTCTTCTTGGTACGAAGGACTCGAGCCCGTTCCTCCTGAGGCATATCTAGCAGGCTCTCGGTGAAAGTTGATGGAGGAGCAGGTTTGGCTTTTCGAACAGCTTTCTTCTTTCGGTAAGGTGGAACAGATTCGGTCGTGGGAGGAGGTTCGACAGATTGGGGATCAATTAGTTGAGTCTCAGCAGTTGGAGGTTCAACAGCTGAAGGTTCAACAGGAGATTCCGAATCTTTCCCAGACATAAATTCTTCAAGGTCTCGTTGGTCAGAAGAGGTCGGTTTGATCAAAGACACCGCAAAGGGTATAAAACAATGAATCAGAGCCAGTATCATTGAAGGGTATGAAAATTGCATAAAAAGAGAGTTCGGGACTTACATTTTTGGTCATATAACCATGCTTGCTTGGTGAGGAGTCCGAAGTTCCATTCCTTCCTCGGAAAATTATCCAAAAGAGTTATTATCTCACTCACCCGCTCTTCGGAAATATCCCCAACATCCGCAGATAATCTTTCAACAGTGGTCCAGTTCGGGAGAGAGGATATCTCTGGTCCTTTAACAAAGAACCATTCCTTGTGTCATCCCTTGTTGCTTGATGGAGTGCTGATTAAGGATCGTCTCTAAAAATTCTCGCCAGCCAACATAGTAGACAGAGAAAAAGAAATTGAGGGTGGGTGTGACCCCTACTTCGTGGCGAAATCAATGAAAGCCAGAATGTGGATGTAAGAGTTTGGTACCAGTTGGGCGAATCCAATCCCAACAAACCCTAAAATGGTAACTAAAAAGGCATGAAGAGGAAATCGAACTCTCTTTTCGAGAATAGTTACCGGAATGGCGGTCCAGTCTTCAGGTCGCTGGTACATTCGCTCTCTGGGAGTTGGAATTCTCACTAGATGGGTATCTGAAATCTGATAACGGGTCCTGATGTTGCGGATGGGGTATTAGCATGGGAAAAGTGTTCTTGAACTCTGAAGGGTTTGGTAAGGGTTTCGGTGGTGGATTTTTGCTTGGGGTAGCAGTTGATTTGGGGTTGGAGCTCGAAGCCCCATTGGTAGGATTTTGGTTAGGAGGGATGGAGGTGAGGGGGGTTACCTCAAGGGGTATAGGGGTATGGCAGTATCACCGGATTCTTGGGATGCCATTGCTGGAAATTTGCAGAGAAAGAATTCGAGAGAGAAGACAAGAGCTCAAGAGTCTGAAATTCAAAATTAACTGGTAAAGCTTTCAAATTGGGGGGAAAAAGGGCTTTTATAGGGGCGGTCTTTTCATCTGTTCACAAAGCTCGAGGGCAGCACATTTAATGCCAGTAATCATGATGAATTTGAAAAGATATTAATCGGAGTGGGCCTCTCAGTTGGACTTCCAGGTTTTAATTTATCTTGCTATGTGAGATTTACCAGATGGGCTTCGGTTAGTTTCACATTGGGCCTCTTTTAATTTTATTATATTCTCTTATATCTTGGGCCGTTTGTACTCTTCTATTAAACAGTTTGTTTAATAAAAGACTAGGGGGCAATGTTGGGCCATGATATTTTATGTATAGTGGGCCGGACCATTAGGCTAAGGTTGTGGGCTATTTTTGTTAGGTCTTGAAATTATTGGACCAGATCATTGGGCCTGACCATTAGGAATGTAATGGTTTAAATTTAGCTTCGATCGGTGATGATGAAAAAGATAATAGTTGACTGTTATGCCTGCAATCAGTTGAACTGTGCAAAGGTGATGGGATCAGTTGGTAAGCTATCTGCTGAGGGATGGTGTCAGGCGGGTCGGTGGCACGCAAAACCAGAGTTTGAGTATATGAGGACCGGATATACAACACAATGGGAGGTAACTGATATTTTTATCCTATCAAAACACTAGAATTCTTATCCTTTGTTATATCCTTGTATCGGCCTGTACTGACTCTCACGCCAGAGCTATCCCCCGACGGTCCAAACCAAATCAAGCTTCCGTATTGATCGCATTGAATCTGTGCGAGGATTGACGCGCTTCTTACGTGATTGAGGCGCGTGGAAAGATCTTGGCGTTAACATGAGGCAAAACAAGTTTTAAATTCAACTAACTACACTTTGTTGAATTTTAAAGAGTAATTAAGCACCCAAATGAAGCTATAGCACCGAAGGATCCAAACTAATATTAACACGAGTTAACAGAGTAATAACAGGCACTAATATTAGCACATGAGTAGAAATTGTTTAGTTATTTTGGAATTTTGAAACAATTGGAATGTTCCATGATCGTAGACTGGAGCAACTTATAAGACTCTACGATCGTAGACTAGAACAACTTAAGACTACGATCGTAGACTGAAACAACTTGTAAAACTTTACGATTGAAACAACTTGTAAGACTATGATTGAAACAACTTGTTAGACTCTACGACTAATACAACTTGTAAGACTCCACGATTGAAACAATTTATAAGACTCCATGATTGAACAACTTAATATGAATCACCTAACACAAATCAAAACAGATCAAACAAAACTAATTCATAGAATTTGGAAAATTTTCACCGACAGAGAAAATCATGGATTAAAATATGTGTGGGTGATGTTGTAAATGAGTTTTTTGGAATGGGCTATCTGTATGTGATAGGAACGAGTGAGATGGAAGTGTTTAATAATCGAAACAAATGAATTAACACTTGAATTTGCTGAGTTGCAGGTACGCTAGAAAACAGAGTCTCCAAGGCCTATTTTCTGTTGCTATGGGGTAGAGATTTGCAATTGTTGCTAGTGGTTTTATGCTGGTTCTAAGTTGTATTTGAAGGATAGAAGAGACTAGAAGAAGTAGATTTCAGTTTGGGTTTATAGAAGAGAAGAAACCAGAACATGAAGATAGAGAAGAAATAGAGGATTAGAGGAAGAAGATGATGAGTTTGGATAGAACTTGAGTTCTGATACCAATTTGTCAGACCCAACTAGGATCCTGACCAGAAATAGAGATATATAGAGAGAATTAGATATAATTTTGGGAGGAAGAAGGATAGAAAACTTGGTAATTCCTACTGAGTTCGTGAGAGAGAAGAGAGAGATAGAGAAAATAAAGAGATAGCTTAAACAATCTTCTCTTTATTTCAGTAATTCACTTGATTCATAATGCTTGGTGAATAATTCTCAGATACAACTATTTATAGAGAGAATGTTGAAAACTAAAGCTACTAACCTACACTACTTTTCTTATCCTTCACTCGAATATAACAAACTACCCCATGTGCTCACATGGTCACTCAAAATGACCTACTAGAATATACTACTTATTCCTTTGCTTCCCAAATTACCCTCTGCCTGACATCTGCATTCTCTACTAGTGTACTACTCTTTGTCTTTGCATCTGCTGATTCTTTTGGTTGCCTAGTATGAAGTCCAAAAATATGAAGGCTGTGGATGGCTAGCTATAGGTTACAGGTATCATGTGCTTGCATTTATTTTCATTAAGGAATCTTTAACATCATCACACCAATGTCAAAGGCAATGGAGAAGTTGAGTAGAAAGAGGTCCTTCAGGTGCGCTTAGGAAGTCGGCAGCCTTAAACGTAAAGGTGAAGACTCTGTTACGGAACAGCTGCGCACTTCGGGGTCTCTATTGATGTTCAATAAAATGAGATAAAAACAGGCCATATTGTGCCTACATTCAGTTTCATTGAGTATTTTTTGAGAACATGCTTTACTTGAAAGCATTTTCTGTGACTTCTTCATATTTAGTTACCAGCGGATCTAATTCTGCAGAATTTTGTTCTAAAGCTTTCCAAAGTAGTGTAACTAGTAGATATGGGGACAATCATTCAACCGGGAATATTCTAGTGGTTTAATTTAACAATCATCTGGTGAAGGATGGCCAATGTGGTTGAGGCTGGAGCTCCCTCGTTGTTGAGATAAAATATTCTAATGTCATTAACAAGAGAAAATTTTCGATACTTGTGGACCTAATAAACCATTCACTTGCTGATTCAAAGATTTTTAACATTCTTCATCCCTTCAAGTAATATCTTCTCAACCAGAAAATAATTACTTGGGAATTGTTAGTGTTAGGATGGATTGTTCCTTTTCATTTTTTGTTGCTAACCTAAAAACTCAGTGTTCCATCAACCATTGGTTTTTAATTGCAGTGACCTGTGTTTTACCCTTTCTGAAGTCATATTATTCCTTAGAAGAAAAAATAAACCAAGATTTATTATGAACAAGCCAACTACAATGCATCAGCCTCAGTTATAGGTGGTGTCCTGGTTATACTATTTGTTTATAAGAATATTGCAATACATAGCTCTATTTACTTTAGTGTTATGGTAGGCTTGCATTGGCCGGATGTCCATCCTGCTATATAAGTCTTTGTGATTTGATCTTTGCTTTAAACAGTCAATAGGGGAGGATAAGAAGAATAAGATAAAATACTGTCAAATCCCTAAACTTTGGATCAAGAATTGTATTGTTGAGTTGAAGTAGCAACAATTTTAGAAGCCCAACAATTATTTTAGCTTCTGAATAGTTGCCTAAGATGTGTTTCAAACTTCGCTTCATCAAAGCAAAAAAAATACTGTGTTCTGCTTTGTCATGTATTTGAATTTATTTTTATCTCCAGTAAAAATTTCATGTTAAGATTTCTTTCCTTTCTAATTTTAATTTTTGTTCATATAGGTACTTTCTACACCTTTTTCTATAATGATCTTGGTGACTCTGTGAGTTGCATCAATCAACAGTGCAACAAGCATGAATTCTCCGTCAACCCATTACATCAGCTCAAGGAGCATGGGTATATATGAGCCTATCCACCAGATTAGCATGTGGGCCGATTTCAAAGGTAATGGCTGCCCAAACACATCTGCTTCCATGCTTATAGAGGTGGACACAAAACTAGACAACCAGGTGCGTTTTCCTCTAATAATATTTTTTATTCCCAACTTTGTGCTTTACCATTATGCTAACTGAAAATGCATTTATGATTTAATTATACAGTCAGAAGATACTTCGCACGAAACACTTGGGCACTCTAGCAAGTTTGACCAAGAAGCAAATAAACCAGTTGATAAGGTAAAAGACATTGCATTGTTGTCTGTCTTGATTTCTCCTTCAGTTTACTAATTGTTGAATTTTACCAATCTAATGTTTGTTAGAATTAGCTTGTACGGGGCATTAATAGTTGTAGGAGCTAGGGGATCACAAGTCCAATAAAAAGGTATTAGATTTATGAAATGGGTCCAAAGTCTAGTATATAAAAACATCAAGCTTTCTAACTCAAAACCAATTGGCTATGAGAAGAGTTGGCCTAAGTCATTATATACTAGACATATTTTCTCAAGGTATTCAATATGGGACAAGATATATACTCTAACAAAAGGTTATTAATTATAATCATCTTTCAATTAAAGTCATTATATACTGCAATTATGCATGTGTGCTTGTTGTACTTACCAAGGATTCTTTCATTTTCTTCTTTTTTTGTCATTTTCCTTTGATTAGCACCATTTTTTCTCTTTTGACAAAACTACACATACATGCCAGGAACTATTAGTATCTTAATTATTGAAGATCTCTTTCTCTATCCCTTGCGATTCTATATGCTACACTTTAAAATGTGAACTAAAAAGGTCATAATTCCCTTACTTGTTTATCCCTTTAATATTATCATCCTCGAAGAGCCAAATGAACCAAGATAATGCTAAGGTTTCTCTTACCCAACTTACTTATTATTATGGATCCAAGTTTTGAACAATTTTTTGTCATCATAATACACAATTTTTGTTATCTCAATTGTTTAATAAAGGCTCATTACTCTGAGTTTTGTTAGTGTCCTTGTATGTCTATCATACAAATCACTCCTTCACTACAACGTTACTTTGTCCCCATCCTTTTGTTCAATATATGTTTGATATTTTTTAAATGCTCAATATATATATATATATATATATATAACTTTTTTTCTCTTCATTATTTTATTAAAAGAAAATCTATAAATTTGTTTTTCGTCGCGTCTTAAATATGTGCTACAGACACTCAGAAAAAGGGGGACAATTAAAGTTGCATATATTCCAAGGTTTCAAGATCAAACAATTATGCTTGTAGGTTGTCATACATTTTTGTGCTGACAGTATACGAGAATGTCAGTAAGTTCTACGTAAAATAGTTTTCCTTTCTTATTTTGGGAAGATCCCATATTTTTTTAGCATTATTATCTGTGATATAAGTTCCGAAGTTTCAATCAATGGTAGTTAATACGTAATGCTATTACAGGTTTTGAGACGTCTTGCACAAAACCGTGAGGCTGCTCGTAAAAGTCGTTTGAGGAAAAAGGTACAGAGGCGGGGAAATGCATTTCAGTTGTTCCCTAAATATAAAATATGGATCATTGTTGCAGTTATCATCAACTTTTCCTTTTCAATTACTAAGATCTCTGAGATGTTTGTAGGCCTATGTTCAGCAGTTAGAAACTAGCCGTTTGAAGTTGCTTCAACTGGAGCAAGAGCTTGAACGAACTAGGCAACAGGTAAGAGGAAAATTGAGTCATTTATTCTTTCCGTCCCTGCTCATTATCTTTAACGCTTTCCTGTTGTGATCAAGGGAATACTTCCTTCCTTTCTACTTTTTCAACTTTTTCTTTAAGAAATCTAATGATTTGATCTTTATATTAGGTGGATTAGAAATCTAATGATTCAGGTCTGAAAGCACCATGATCTAACGCTGCAGGGGGTTGCGAAAAATCTATTGTTTGTTTCTAGTTAATGCATTTGATAGCATATAGTGGATTAGATGCTTGCTTTCATCTCTCAACTGGTTTTACTCTCATCTGGAGCAATAAACCATGCGAGAGTAACAGTTGACAATTTTCAAGGTCTGTTGGTTGTTTTGATATGCCAGCACCATTAAAAATCAATCATTACTGCACAGGGCATTTAAATCATCCAGATAAAAATGCATCATCTTCAATGGGGCAGCAGAATTTCAGTTTTAAACTTCTATAGGCTTTGGTGTATCCGATGTTTTATCTCTTTAAGTAGACCTATTGGATCTTGCAAGAGAGCATAGTCATTTTAAGCAAGACAATTGGCTATACACAAGGACATAAACCATGCATGCCTGCTTGGTAATTTGGTTTTAATTAGAAGTCACTGTGAAAATGGGAGTTGTTCAAATGATATGTAGCCAATTCAAATATCTAGCTGATTTTTGAAAATAATTTTCTGTGGAAATGATTAAAATAGAACATCAACTCACTTCAGTTCTGTTGGCAATGGAGTTGAAAGGTTGTTTACTGTCACACCCTCAGTTTACTACCGCAATTCACCATTAGCCTTTTTTTATGTTGCCATTTCTGACAATATTGAATTATTCAAAGACCATAAACACATTCTCTATGAGAATGTAGTTCTTAAATGTGACAAAGACAAAACAATACTCCATATTACAAGACAGATTATTCCAGAAAATCTATGGAACTTAGCATATGGTTTTTGCCTTTTATATGCTTTAGCTTTATATATTCTGATGTATCATACACGATGTTTATCCTTTGTTTCCTTCTGTTTGCCTGTAACTTTCTCCATCGATATCATACCTACTCTTTGTATTATTAAATTCTTGCTATGCAATTAACCCATCTTGCGCACATTGGATCTTGCAGGTATTGCTACATTTGTGCTGGAGTATGGAAACTGGGTGGAAGAACAAAACAGACAAATTTATGAATTAAGGACTGCTATGAATACTCATTTAGCTGATGTAGAGCTCCGCATACTTGTCGATGGTGGCATGAATCATTATTTTGATCTCTTCCGTATGAAAGCAAATGCTGCAAAGGCTGATGTCTTCTATCTCATGTCAGGCATGTGGAAAACATCAGCTGAGCGGCCTTTCATGTGGATTGGAGGGTTTCGCCCTTCAGAACTTCTAAAGGTGATGCAATGTCTAGATTGACATTTATATTGTGTTTGTAAGTTTTTTTTAGGGGAAGGGAAGGGAAGGGAAAATAATTAAAACCCCTTCAAATCTCATGTTTGTGAGTTTTTTTAGGAAGGAAGGGAAGAGATTTGGAGGAAAAGTTGATTTCATTTTTGGCTCAAAACTCCCCCTAAAAGTGAGAGGATTTGGAGGGAGGGGAAAGTTAGATATTTTATAGTAGTACCTAAAGTAACCTTTCAAAATAAATCATGTCATTTATTACATTAATATGTAAGGGTAATATAGTAATAGTGTAGTTTAAAAATATGTAAGGGTAATTATGTCATTTATTACATTAATTATATTTTTTTCTTGTTTGTGACTCTGTGTTTGTAAGTTTTTTTTAAGGGAAGAGAATGTAAGGGAAGAGAAAATAATTAAAATCACTCCAAATCTCATATTTGTAAGTTTTTTTTAGGGAGGAATGGAAAAGATTTGGAGGTAAAATTGATTTCATTTTTGTCTCAAAACTTTCCCCCCAAAAGTGGGAGGATTTGGAGGGATGAAAAATGATAGGAAAGTTAGATATTTTATATTACCTAAAGTAACATTTCAAAATAAATCATGTTATTTATTACATTAATATGTAAGAGTAATATAGTAATAATGTAGTTTAAAAATAAAAATATTTTACCTTCCCTTTCCTCCTTCTAAACTCACAAACAAGGAAAAATATAATTAAAATCTCATCCCTTTTTTTCTTTCTAAAACTTACAAACATCAAAATTATAATACATTCTCATCCCTTCCCCTCCTATACTTTTCTTTCCCATCCCATTTCTCCAAACTCACAAACATTAAGTGATTCTTTTTCTTATGCTTTCTCTCTCTCTTTTTTTTTTTGTATCTAACTTTGACTTTGAGCACTTAATAACAAATATCTTAGTTCAATAAAATTATTGTCCAACAACACTACATATTATATAATTTTGCTAATTAACAGAGCAGTTCATGAACAGCTCGACATTCCTCCCAACTAGGGCTTGGGAAAACTCGTAAATTTAGTAAGTGAGTTGAGCTTGAACTCAAAAGTAGGGATGGTTTGACTAATGACCTGAATTTGAACATCCTAAAAACTCTACTTTGAAAGCTTGTGAATATATGGATATCCTTTAATATTATTATACTAGATCTTTCCTATATTTTCAGATTTACATAATATGTAAAAGATGCATTTGAATATGACGTTGTAATAAATTAAATATTTAGCTAATTGATATACTTTGTTGAACTTTAATTTTATAAAATAAGTTCACAATACTTTTATTAATTTCATACAATTTTCTCTACATTTTATGTCACTAAAAATATCTCTTGAATATTTATGTAAAAGTAAAAAATTCTCAAAAGTTGTGACATTAAAAATATTGTAAATGTTACTAAGCTTAATTAATGAAGATCTCTAACTTAGCGTGTGGGCTGTAGTATGCTCAGCTTGGGTTCGTTTATTAGTGAAATAAGCTGAGTTTGGAGTTTTTTTTAAGCAAGGGTGGAGTTTGGCAGCTTGGCTTCGGTTGGTTCATTTGCACAGCCCTAACTTGGGTTACTTTTATCTATATATAGTTGTACTTTTGTTGTTTTTATAATCTCAGGTGTAGTTTCAAATATTAATCTGCGATTCTGCAATGAACTCTGTTTTACTAACACACACCTTGACAGTGCGTACTGGAGCCTGGAGGTGTTAGTGTTTGCAACATGCGTTGTATTGATATGTCATGCATTAATTTTTTTTCAGTAATTAAATATTCAAATCTGGAGCTTCTTTTACATCTATACTAGGAATTTTTTTAGCAGTTTCTTTTATTATTAATTTTTTTCTTTGAACCAACAAAATATGTTCTTTAACATCATCTTATTAGGCGTGTGCTATCATTAATGATGTATCACTGTATATTATCTCTTGAATGAGATAGCACATACCTAGACTTTGTATGCCAAACTGCCCTGCCCAAGGACCAAGCTTATTCCATAATAACCCTTGTGTTGGTTCTTTTATACTTTTCTCAAAGAATGCCAAAGGTCAGGTCTGGCTTGTATCTACCCTGACAACACCCTGCACTGGTGGAATCAACACCATAATAGTGGTTACCCTATTTACTAAGGAGACTTTGTAATCATGCAGGTTCTTTTGCCACACCTTGACGAGCAACAACTTTTCGATGTTTATAACCTTAGACAATCATGCCAACAAGCAGAAGATGCTCTCTTACAAGGAATGGATAAGCTTCATCAAACTCTATCCGATGCAGTGGCAGCTGGTCAGTTGGGTGGAGGAAGTTACATCCCACAGATTGCTAATGCAATGGAGAAGCGTGAAGCTCTGGTGTGCTTTGTAGATCAGGTAATATATCATGCTTGCAAACCTTTTTAGTTGATTGTCTGCACTCAATCTTTTTTTTTTCTCGACCTTTTTTGATTCTTGAATGCTTCACATCCACTAACCTCTATTATTGTTTTTTTTGTTGCTAAATTATCTGTCATTGTATTTCCTGTGTGCATGTGTGCGTATTCGTGCGTGCGTGTGTGTGTGTGTGAGAGAGAGAGAGAGTAGAAAGAACTTAAGGAGAGTACTGTACATCTAGTTGAAACTTCTTATGAAGAGTGACAAAGATATTTCTAGAAAATGTCCTCGTTATCTTGGAACTTTTAAGCATTTTGTTGGTGAAAGCTTTGTTCCATTTATTTTCAAAAAATATGCCAAAATACCTCTAGTAAGTTGTGATTTCTTCCCTCAAAAAAGTCAAAATAACTTGCTTGTTAAATTTGAGTTGAAGTTGTGAATTTGACTTTCTAAATTCGATCTCTTTTAAAATTTTTAGTTTAAAAATGTTTGAGGTGATGATTCATATTAAGCATTTTACGATATCTGTTGTGATTGTATGCTTGGAATTTTTGTGTTGACTTGTTTCATCCCCTTTATTGCCCAAGTGGACTCAACTTTAGCAGACTTCATAGCTAGGTTTTGATCATTAGACCTGACAAAAAGTGGATTTGGTTTGGCTATGGGTTACAAAAATATGGCTTTGGTTCTATTAAGAACTAAAACTATATAACCTATTTTAATATAGGTTACATGGGTTGAAACCAAATAGTTAAGATCCATTATAGGTCAACTCACTTTTCAAATTTTAAGCTTACTAGCCCATTGAAATAAATTACTTAATATATTGATTTTTATCTTTTGTTATCTTTATAACTTTTCTCTAATTTTTAATACATTCTCCCTCTAAAAAATTTTAAGTGTGGACTGGATTTTTTTTTTACACTAAAATTTTGGTACTCTCAAAATAATATTAATATTACTAATGTTTTTAAAACCATCTCTATATATGGTAATTAAAACCATCACTACTCAATCAAAGAACCATCATCCATTTTCATCTCTTTCTCTCTCTAAACTTTTTAATAGAAAAATCACCCATATATATAACCATCACCCATTTACAAATTCATTATAATTATATGTATATCAAGCAATAGATACATACTTATGTGTCATATATATATATATATAGAGAGAGAGAGAGAGATAAAATCCGCTACATTAAGATCTGAATACCCAAGATCCGAGAATAGGCCCTATGGGCTGAAATTGTAATTAAAAGCATAAAGAACTTGAATTGCCACCGTTTTCAGATTGGCCCAACAAAGGCAATTTTGTAAAATATTGACCAAGGTCAAACCAATTTTATTAAAGAAAGAAACCAAGTATAGTACTCCAGTTGCAGTTATAAACGAGTGAATGCTAGGCCATAAACACACTGGTTTGGGCCATAAACACGGTCACTAAGCGACAGGTTGGAGAAAAACAGGATAACTGGTATTGTAATTATTTCTAAAATTACTAAAATATGTAATTAAACTTTAAAAAATACCTAAATTATTTAAAAATAAATAAGTAGTTAACCAACCCAAAATGATTCTAGTTTATTTGGATTGACCCACCAGTTTATAAAAATTGCCAGGCATATTGATCATTGTCATATGTTTGGAATTTGGATTCTTCACAAGAGCAACATAAAAATCCAGTGTCAAAATTTCATGGTCATACCTAAATAAAGCATGATTGCCAATCACTTGGCTATTAGTTTCCTTATTTTAAGAGACTTTCATTCAAAAGAAGTGCTATTCCCTGCCATGAGCTTCCTTGAGTGACTAATGAACCTTTATTTATCATTGCATCAAATTTTTTGTCCAGTTGAAACTATTTAGAGCATCTCTATGGTTTCTTTTCAGCAGTTAAAAAGACATATTAGATGTGACAACAGAGAACAATATAATGTATTTCCACATTAGGTAAATTCTAGTTGTATACTTGAGTCTTAGCTTGTCCCATTCAGAGATACATTCTAGTTGTATCCAAATAAGCATCCCATAGTCAATGTATATACTCAGTGTATTCTCTCTAGGTGATTCTACTCAACCAGGTGTATATTTTCTAATTTACATGTATACATATTATCTTGGCATTGAATCTTGAGTAGAATTTTTTACAAATCCTATACTGTACAAAAATTTTAGTTACTGGAAGGTTGCAACTCATCACAATGAATAAAATAGGTCATTGACTTCATTTGTTTCTTTTCATTACAGGCGGATCATATTCGACGGGAAACTCTACAACAGATGTCTCGCCTCCTAACTACCCGCCAAGCAGCTCAAGGGTTGCTTGCCTTAGGAGAGTACTTCCAACGCCTCCGGGCTCTGAGTTCGCTATGGGCTACTCGTCCACGTGAGCCTGCCTAGTGATACAGTAGAAGAATTTACCATCTGTCAAATATTGGTGATGACTTCCAGAAAGTATGCTTCATCTGCTGTTTGTGCTTGCTGCTTGTGCTCAATATATAACTGCATGCAGAATGTAATCTTTGCAGCTGGCAATTTCCCATCGGCCTCCCCACATGTAAATATGATACTCATCTTTTCAGAAAGTGTGTAGTTGAATTCATTTGAATGCGTGTATATTAGATTATCTCTAATCACATCAATAAATGGAACTAATATGTGTAAATTGCCATTTATGGTGTAAAATATGCCTGTGATATGCAATGCACATTGTACCAAACAGTCTTCATAAACATTATCAGACGAAGAAGAAAACAACAGAATGAATAAGAAAGAACAGATTTGGAGCAACCAGCAAGCAACGTATATTAGACTATCAGTATGTCTTTGTTTTCTTAATATTCTTTCTGGCCCAACCTAAGAGCACATTCCTGTAGAAAATAATCTGCTTATAACTGTTTTGCACTGTGATTAAGGCTAAATCGTATGTGGTCAACAAAGATTAATAATTACTTTTGAAATTAAGACATCTTATAAGAAGATTTACTGCATTTCTGGGCATCATAAAGACACTTTTGCTTCCGATTTGAACCTATTTATGATGCTTTGTTTCTTTCTTTTTTGACAAGTATTATGATGCACCGTTTTCAAAAAGAATCGTGAGAACTGTAAGTGGAATCTTAACAAGAGTTCTAATTAGTGTTGGCTGAAGCTTAACAACCACATTCTTCCCTAGATGTGCTTTCACTGAATTTTTTTTGCAATGTAATGTTTATAATATGTGAACAACTGAAAGCATAAAAACTGATATCTTTATTTATCATCGGAATTTCTTTTTCCCCGCAGCTGGAAGGAACCATGAAAAAGCTGTCGTCTCTCATGTTCAGAATGAAGTACGGGATTTGGTGACTAGAAAACCTTTTTCCCAGAGTCTACTAAAAAATTTTACAGCTTCGATATTGAATAGTCCAATGCATCAACAAGGAAATCTGCACATACAGAAACAGTCAAATGTTTAGGGCGAAATTTCTCTATGGTGCTTCTTTCCCTCACTCGGGATAGTGTATAGTTCTTCAAACACTTACCTGCATCTTCTTTTGTGAAACACATAGGTGGCTTTATTCTGAACACATTTCCATGTAATCCTCCTTTTCCAACTAGCACTCCATGCTCTTCATTCAGGAAAACAATTAACTGATTAATATTGAGAAACTAATGTGTATTTTCTTCCGCTCCTCTCCTCTTCCCAGGATTGGTGATACATACCTCTAAGCTTCTCAAACAGAACTGCAGTCTCTGCCTTGGCAGGTGTCTTCTCTTTCTTGTCCGTCACAAGTTCTATACCAACCATTAACCCCCTGCCTCTCACATCTCCAATAACTGAGTAAAAATATTTAATATAAATGAGAAGGGTCGCCAATGTTAACTTCAACTCTAATGGCAAGATCCAATAAGTTAAAAGAAGAAGTATTGTAGTATGCACATCTATCAGATATGTATACATACTAGTGTCATGAAATACCACCACCTCTAGCTGTGTAACAAGGATAAAGTTCCAAATTTAATAGTCAGGGGTTCAAACCCTTCATTGTGATCCTCAAAATGAAACGATAATGAAGTCCAATAATTCAATATGCCCCCACCCCAAAAATTTACAAATAATGTAAAAAAGACACCCAGAATCAAATGAGAATCAGAACCGCAAGCCTAATTTTCAATCCTGCTAGTGAAGCAAGCCATTAGCTTGTGGTAAGCAGAAGAAATATATATTGTGTAGGACCAATAAGACAGATAGTAGTACTCAGGATCTAAAATAAGGTCCGAACTAGCTAAAGTCTAGTTATATAATGCTTAATGCTGAAAGGAGTTGAGGACAATGATTGGAGAACTGTAGTGTAAGATTATCACTTATCCAGTGTGAAGGAAACCAAATTTAATTAGTATTGTGACTAGAAACCTCGTTTGTAGGAAGAACTGAACTGAAAGCACTTGGTGATTGCATACGGAGAAAAAAAAAAATTACACTTGACCAAGATGCAGTTTGAAACTTTCTTCTTTTAAGAAAAGTAAAGAAATAAATTTGAAAAAAGACGAAAAGTTAAAGAGCAATTACTATCATGTCTTTGCTGAAGATCCTTTAAACGCCCAATCAAGTGGGAGCCAACATCAGCACAATGCTTTTGACGCTTCTCCTTGTCAAGAACTCTCAGGACTGCAAGCCCACCAGCAGAGCATACAGGGTTGCCACCAAAGGTGTTGAACTGTATTTTCTGAGCCATTACATTTGCTATTTCTGGAGTTGTCACAACAGCTCCTAGCGGTAAACCATTGCCGATTCCCTACAGATTATCAGTAGGTGGAACTCAATGGAATAATCTAGAACATATTTAGGATATCAAGGTAACTAATCGATTGAAAGATTTGCATCCTGACCGCAGAATGATATAAAATGAAGTCTTTTTTTTTACATTAAGATAAATTGTAAGGGTGACGCGAGATACCTTTGCCATCGTAACTATATCTGGAATCACGCCTTGCGTTTCAAAACCCCAGTAATGACTTCCTGTGCGACCAAATCCAGTTTGCACCTCATCAGCAATGCAGACACCACCAGCCTTCCTTACAATGACATAAACAAGTTTCAAGTATCCTGGAGCCAATTCAACTGCTCCCCCAACTCCCTAAAGTTTACCAAAATGATAGTTTGATGACAAATTAGCATTTGCCCAATCATTGTTCTATAAAATTCAAGTAGCTTTGCACCCTGGTACTGAAGTAATTAACCTACCTGAATGGTCTCAGCAATAAAACCAGCAACTTTTCCGGAAGTACCATGATCTATGTGATCTTGTACATCTTTGGCATAGTGACTAGCATCAGAGCCAAAGACTCCACGGTAGGGGTTGGGATTTAAGACATGATGAATTTCACCCTGCAAATTTCAGCAGTATTATATAAACAATAAGTCAGAGAATAACTGGCAAGCGTAGTCCCCACATGATATATTGGAGAATTTGATCACTTCAAATTTATTCATAGGACACCTTATTTTATTGTAAAGATCAATGGAAATCATCAATAACAAATCCCACTTCATAGATTATCCTTGATTGTTCACCAAAAGTTAGCATAGGGTTAAAGATTCATCCATCCTCAAAGCAGTTTTAAGGTTTTAATCTCATCCATATTGGAATGGTCGGGCAGGGGAAGTGTTACCCCCCAAGTTAGATTAATATGATTGAACCATCTGTGTCCGCGTCTCCAAGGGAAACTTTGATATTCCTGAATCACTAGCTTAGACCTACACTATTCTTGATCCATCAACTAGCATAGTAAAGGTAGGGTCAACATAGGTTTGAAAGGCCAGGTGGATTTCCATTGGGAGGATAAGTAAAAAGAATAGTGGGCCTTCTAATTTATTACTCCCTCATATCCTAAATAAATGACGTTTTAGGGAGTTTAATTTTATTCTATATAAGTGTCGTTTTGGAATTTCTATGCAATATTGCACTATTTTTTCCTTATTTACCCCTCAATTTAATATGCTTAGTAAATGCAATTCCATGAACCATTTTACCTACAACCAAAGTTCCAATAACCCATTAATTGCCTTCATCTTTGACCATTGTGGAGAGAGAAATAATTAATTAGGGAAACAAAAGACATTTTGTGTTATTTCTTAATAAGTGTGCTTAACTCTAAAACGACATTTAATCTGGATAGGAGGGAGTAAGAGTTATATATACAGATTAAACACGCAATTGATTAAGCAATAAATATGAAACTTTAAAATTTTGTATCCACTTCATGTCACGTTTAACTCCAATTTCTTTGAAAAACATAATTAGGAGCACATTGACTTCAATCAAAACTACTTTATTCAATTTTTTCCAAAACTTTGTGTAATTTTCTGACTTCCAAATTATTATAATGGATCTCAGTTCTCACCATAATGGCCACGTTGTAGGATAACCATTGGGTTGAGGTCGATACATATATTTGGAATTGAAAATAAAATATAAGTCAATAAAATATATGGCGGGAACAAAGTAGTGGAAGATGCAATGTGTAGGACTAGTAAACATCATTATTAAGACATATCAAGTAAAGTATATTATCTTCTGTTGAAGACACAAATTTCTGACAACTTTCTTGGAGGTGGAGGGAGGGTTTCTTTCTTCTTCTTCTTTTGTTTTTTTTTGGGGAGAGAGAGAGAGAACTGATGAGACTGCAATTTAACAAAAGGACTGGAGCCTCGAACTGATGAAGAGGTGGATACAAAGATAACAAGAAATTCATTGGTACAAATGAAGCATCAAGATCAGAGTGAAAAAATCTACTGCAGCTGGCAAGCCAAAGTTTGCAGCATAAGCAAGATAGTTAGACGAAAACTTTACGCATATAACATCAAAACATGTTTACGTATCAGGAATGCTTGAGAAACAAATCAATAAGCTATAATGGACAGATATACCTGTGGTATAGGGTACTTCCACGTGTTAAGAGACGTAAGTCCAATTGTACCAGCACTCCCCCCGTGATATGCATTTCTTAAGCCAATCATGCCAAGGTTTCCACTGTATAATCGTGCCATCAGCATTGCTAATTCATTTGCTTCAGTACCAGAATTTACAAAATAAACAACCTGCAGGTTCAGGATATCATCATCAAAATACTCTTTCCAAGTATTTGCGTACACAGAAATAAAATTTTCTACAAATCTGCCTTATAGTTACTATATAGACATAACTTCTCCCTGAAAGTCTGAAACTGAAGAAGCTACTGGAAAAAAGATGCAGCATTATAATATCACTGCTCAGTATCTCAAAGTTAGAGGTCAAATTTGAATCCAACTTCCAGTATAATGGGACACAAGTAGCGCTCTACACATACCAAGTATAATGACTTCAGAGCAGTAGTTTGACAGAAATTAGATTAGTGGAGATAACCTTTAGGTTTCCAGGCATCTTAGATGCTAAGGCTTCAGCAAAATCAGCTATTGCATGATGTAGGTATATGGTTGTAGCATGTTGAAGTAGCTTGTTCTGCTCCGTGATAGCTTCCAAAATGTCAGGATGGCAATGACCACAAGACACAGTAACTATTCCAGCAAATGCATCAAGATATCGCTTTCCGCTCTCATCATACAAATACTGCATCTTCCCTTCAACAATATTGAGCTGTATAGATAATGTATAGTTAAAACATATAGAATGCCATAAGCTGTACATCCTGAAGTTTTTGGATGGTATTTGACAAATTACACACTCAAGTCCCATATGTATCATATTTCCACAACAAACATATAACTAAAAATAAAAATAAAAAGTACTAGTACAAAACTCAGAAGAAAGGTGATACTTTGTCATACAGTATGCAGGAAATTGGTAAATAGAAAATCAAACATATATAATCTTCAAAGTGATGTTAGATCTAATAGCAAAATGAATAACTGCAGACTCCTCAAAGTGGCGTCAAGTCAAGAAATTGATACGAAATCAGTCTGTCACGCTTCAATCACTTCCATCAACTACTTGGTGTTGAGTCTTCTGTCTTACTAAATCATCTCTTCATAGGTTCACTTCTTTAATTTTCTAGGATAACTATTCATGACTAATGAATATCAGTGGGATTCTCATAACATGTAGAGACCCAAAAGCTGTCATTGAAGTATGCCTCGCTAAATGGCAAGTCATATAAGCAGAGAATTCTAAAATCCTTATAACTAAATTCATATATATAAGCATATCATCAAGAAAATCAAAATTAGGAATACACTAAAACCTAACCCTTCATGATTCGATAAGCAGAACAACGAGCGACAAAAACAACTACAGCAAATATCATTCACCAACACTATTTCCATTGATTCATCAATTTAGTATCAGCGATCAAAGAAAATAAAAACGTTCATCCAATTCAATTTCAGCAGTGAGTTAATTATACAAATATATACGCACAAATGAATAAATTGGAGAGAGACGATTAATTAGACAAATACTTACGGGCTTCTGGTAGTAGTAGAAGAGAGAAGAACCGAGAAACTTCTTGCGCTTAGCAAGTACTTCATCAGCCAACGGTCCTTTATACGGCCTCGGCTCGTAATCGAACGCCGGCAGCTCAAACGGCGGCGGCGGAGAAGACGTGAAGCTACGAAGGGAGAGATTATACAAAGAACTGTTGGCCTTGGCTGCTGCTGCTGCTGCTGCTTTGAGTAAATTTTTCTGTAACGCCATCGCCATGCCTAATTACAGATCAACTTTCTCTCTCTCTCTCTTAATTGTATTTGTATGTATTGCTCCGTGTATGGAGTTCACTGTTCAGTGATGGTACTAGTTCAGTTATGGGGGAATTTCGAGGACATGCTGACGTGGGAAGCCTAACCTTACTCAATAGACGCAGGGAGAGATCGACTCTTATAAATTTGATTATATATTAATTAATTGATAAAAATTAACTTCATCTTATCATTCTTATTTTGAATTAGGATCCTTTTTATTTTAACACTGTGTTTTTTTTTGTATTATTTCCGAGTTTTTAATAAAAAAAATAAAAATTTAAATTGAGGACATAAATTGTAATTTAAAATTTATTATATTAAAAGTTGAGGATAATATGAGAATTATAAAAATATTATTTATTCTAATTTTTTTCCGTTTAAATCAGGCCAATTTTGAATCAAAAACTTTAACAAGAAAGTGGCTATCTATTTTTTTTATTTTTTGTTTATTAAAAAACTCAGAAACATAAAAATTAAAAAAAAAAATTAATTTTTCATCCATTTTTTTTTTTGTTCATTTTAAAACTAAAAAACAGAGCGTAAATGTTATCTTTGCCTTTGAGGTTGGTGGAGTACTGACCGACAAAGCTTAGCTGGCTGTTGGAGCAGAGACGGATTCATCAAGGGAGGTGGGTGCGTGGTTTTAATTAATTAATTTATTTAATTGATGGGATTTTCGGATTTTCAAAATTAATTAATTAATTGCTTAGAGGGAATCTGTACGGGTTGGTAGTGTTTAATAAAAATGTTTAATGAAAGTTTATTAAAATAAATATTTTGTATAAAAGACAGTATTTTTTTTTAAACAAGAGATTAAATATAAAAAAGTTGTTTAATAACCAATCTTTATTGTATGTCTGGATATAATATTTTACTAATTTACCCTTATATTAATTTATGCAAACTTAGAGTGATGATAAAAATATAAGAAATTGATATTATATGAATGTGGGTCCTATTTACTATTAATGTGAGGAGAATTATCAATTCCCAAAATATAATAAACAATTAATCTATATATTTTATTTATATATATATATAATAAGGTAAAACTAAGTTTTTAATTAGTCATTGATTTTAGTATGAAAATATAATTTAAATGCTACTAATTTTTTTTAAAGCTTTTTGATTTTATTTTATTAACTAATATTAAAATATTTTTAAATCTAGAATTTAACTATAACCAAAATACTGTTTATGATCCTGAAATTTTTTAGAGTAACTTATTATTTTATAACAATTTTATTTTTTTATAGAAATCTTTTACTAATGTTAATTCTCATGAACATAAATTACATCTACGGATCATTGTTAATATATTTAACAATGACATATAATATATAGTAATAATTATTATACTATTATATAATAATTATCCACAAATTAAAATATTAAAACATGAGTAAGTTATATTAAGTTGGAGCAATTTGAATTAGTATTTATAACATAAACGACATATATTACAAAATATATCAATAGTATATATTACAAACTATATGACTGATTAAACTTTATTTGCCAAATTTGTTTCAGATGGGAGATATTAAAGTTAAAATAAATTTCTCACTTATATATTAGTTACTAAAATTTAGTTACCTTTTAAAACTAAAAAAATATGATGATAACTTATTATTCTAAAATAATTTTATTTTATATAAAATTCCTTAAAAACTAAATTTAGATTTTTAGGTTCTACTCATTTTGAACTCTAAAAATTATACATAAATTTGAAGATTGAAAATAACAACTAAATATTAAATTTAAATTATGGATATTAAATTAAAATTAACAACAAAAAATAATACATTACTAATACTCAATTATGAGTTTTTGATAATCATTTGTTTGAGTAATGTATTGTAGCCATTTTAATACTAATAGTAAGTTAATTTGACATTTAAAAAAAATCATAATCATTATGAACAAAACAAGTAAAAAAATTAAAAATAATTTTATTAAAAAATAAACTAGTGCTTTGCATGAGACACTTGACTAGCTCAAATAAAATTATTAACAATGTATAACCGATAAACTAAGTCTAATAAAATATTATAATAATTATGACAGTGGTGGTGGTGAATGGTAAGAGAAGTAAGAAGAAGAATAATTAAAAATAAAATTAAAATAACGAGAGTAAAATAATAATTATGAGTCTTTTTTTGAAAAAAAAAAAAGTTGCTTCACCAAAAATAATATTTATTTATTGAAATTGGCACACTTTATGCTGAATTTTAAAAAATACAATTAATAAACTGAACGATTAAAAATCTAAAATACAATTATTAATATGTAATGTAATAAGAGTAAAAAATTAAACAAATTCAACATGGCTAGAACTGAAACTGAAGCTCTATATTACTCTCTATATGTCGTCTGTAGACAGCTTCAACATTTTTGAAACTTAAGCTCTTATTAACTATAGTTTTCTAATTAAGTGTTTTGTGCAGTTTTGCTAGTCTGCCATGGAGAATAAGAAACCGCAACTAATCGCCTCTCCTCCAGAATCCTATTCCTCTCTCCTCCAAAGGAGCCTAAAAAACAACGACCCATTTACCGGAAAATGGATTCATACTAGAATAATTAAATCCGGGCTTCATCTAGGTGTTTTTCTCATGAATAATCTCATAAATGTATATGCGAAAAATGGGTTCATATCCGATGCCCACCGCCTATTTGATGAAATGCCTATTAAAAACTCATCCTCTTGGAATACACTTTTATCTGCTTATGCCAAACAGGGTAGAATCAATGTTGCACGTCGTGTTTTTGAAGAAATGCCAGAGCCTGATGCTGTTTCTTGGACAGCGATGATTGTGGGTTATAATCAAATGGGGAATTTTCTAGGTGCAATTCGAATGTTTCTAGAGATGATATCATTTCAAGTTTCTCCGACCCAGTACACCATGACTAATATTCTTGCCTCTTGTGCTTCCGTTAACGCGTCAGATATAGGAAAAAAGGTTCACTCTTTTGTTGTTAAACTCGGGCTTAGTGGCTTTATTTCTGTGGCGAATTCACTGTTGAATATGTATGCAAAGTCGGGTGATCCAGTGACTGCAAAATTTGTCTTTGACAGAATGAGATTGAAGAGCACCTCAAGCTGGAACGCCATGATATCATTGCATATGCAATCTGGTAGACGTGATCTTGCTCTAACCGAATTTGGGCTGATGACCGAAAGAGATATTGTTTCGTGGAATTCTATGATTTCTGGTTACAATCAGCATGGATTTGATGCTGAAGCACTCAATATGTTCTCAAAAATGACCAGGGAACCATTATTAAAGCCTGATAAGTATACTTTGACGAGTGCTTTAGCAGCATGTGCGAATCTTGAGGACTTAACTCTTGGGAAACAAATCCATGCACACATTATTAGAACTGAATTTGATACTTCTGGGACAGTAGGAAATGCTTTGATCTCCATGTACTCTAAGTCTGGCGGTGTTGAAATTGCTCACAAAATTTTAGAGAAAAGTGGGGCTTCCAGTCTTAATGTGATTGCGTTAACAAGCCTACTCAATGGATATATCAAGCTAGGAGATATAAACCCAGCTAGACAGATTTTTGATTCAGCAAGGGATTGTGATGTGGTAGCATGGACGGCCATGATTGTTGGTTACGTGCAGAATGGCTTTAACAATGAAGCAATGGAACTCTTCAGATCAATGGTTAGAGAAGGCCCGAAACCCAACAGCTACACTCTAGCAGCTATGTTGAGTGTTAGTTCAAGCTTGGCTTCTTTGGATCATGGCAAACAAATTCATACCAGAGCCATTAGATCTGGGGAAGCATCATCAGTTTCGGTAAGCAATGCTTTAATTAACATGTATGCTAAAGGTGGAAATGTGAATGCTGCAAGGCATGTATTCAATCTAATACCTACGAACACTGATACTGTATCTTGGACATCCATGATTATAGCTTTAGCGCAACATGGTCTTGGTGAGGAATCCATAGAACTGTTTGAACAGATGCTTGCTTTTGGTATTCAGCCTGACCATATAACTTATGTCGGGGTACTCTCTGCCTGCACACATATGGGATTGGTAAAAAAAGGCCTTGGCTACTTTGAACTGCTGAAAGATGTACATGGGATTGAACCCACCCCAAGCCACTATGCCTGCATGATTGATCTATATGGACGTGCTGGAATGCTACAAGAAGCACACAAGTTCATAGAAAATATGCCAATTGAATCAGATGTCATAGCCTGGGGTTCACTTTTAGCTTCTTGTAAAGTTCACAAAAACGTGGAGCTAGCAAAGGTAGCAGCAGAAAGATTGCTTCTAATTGATCCCGAAAATAGTGGGGCCTACTCTGCACTTGCCAATGTATATTCTGCTTGTGGAAAATGGCAGGATGCTGCTATAACTAGAAAATCCATGAAGGATAGACAGGTGAAGAAAGAACAAGGATTTAGTTGGGTTCAGATAAGAAATGAAGTTCATGTATTTGGGGCTGAGGATGGGCTTCATCCGCAACGAGATGCTATCTATCAGATGATGGCTAAAATCTGGAAAGAAATAAAAAGGATGGGTTTCGTTCCTGAAACTGAAGCAGTATTGCATGATCTCGATGAAGAACTCAAAGAACAGATACTTAGACATCACAGCGAAAAGCTTGCCATTGCATTTGCTCTACTAAATACTCCAGATAATGCTACTTTGATGATCATGAAAAACCTCAGAGTCTGCAATGACTGTCACTCTGCCATTAAATTTATATCCAAACTTGTGGGCAGGGAAATTATTGTAAGAGATGCTACTCGTTTTCACCATTTCAAAGGTTGTTCTTGTTCTTGTAGGGATTACTGGTAGGAGTAAAACAAATAAGAAGAAATGCAAATTATATTCTTCTCAGTGGCTTGGTGCTTCAGATAGCATCACAACAAGCAGGTTTTCCTTTTGCCGATTTTGCTTAATATTCCATTAAATTTCCTTCATGAAGATTGTGGAATAATATGGTTAGTCATGGCATTTGGTATATGGAGATATCCTTACAAGAGGATGGTGCTGCACTCATGATAAGTGTATAGGATATTCTTAGCTGAGGTGCTGAATTGTCTCAAGTGTTATCCTTGTAGACTTCTCGAATTTCGCTGCAGGTATATTTTCGTTGATCTTAAAATGCATTAAATTCCAAACCCTATATTTAATTTAATTTAATTGGTGGTTGAATCGGGATGATAAAATCTGGTGTAGGAGGTGTGAACTGAACTTGTTCTTTATTTTTGAATCAGTAAGAATTGAAGTACCAACAACTTTAGTAAGGGTCAATGTTAAGGATAGAAATGCATATTTTACATAAAGTACTCTCGGAGGATTGCGACTATCTTATTTTAAGAAAAGGATTAGGATAAATGTATATGGTTTTAGTTGTTTCCTTTGTTTTTTTTTAAAAAAAAAATCTGTGTACTCTAGATACAATTGGCAGTAACCTAACCTAATTAACTCTTTCCTCCCAATTCAAAAACAACACTCACATAACTAACTTCTTTGGTTTAGGTTTGCAAATTTGGAAGATACTAACCTTGTTCAGACTTGCTTCCAGCATACGACCTTATTATTATGATTAGTATATAATTGGTAGTCATATTTGTATTTGATGGTGCACAATCAGAGGAGAGAATCTCCCTTCGTCCATGATATTGCCGTCTAAAATTTCAACAATTTGAAATTTGCTACAAATAGTTGTTAGTAATTTCTGATGGTATAATCATAATGGTGTTAAGGTGAGGAAACTGGTTATAAGTATTCACATTATGGTACGAAGACTGAAAACTAGTACACAAGTTTTCTTAACTGAAGTAAACATAATAATAAGCTAAAAAATTCTCATGGAAAAAACATGTGATGACTTTGATTTTTATCTTCGTGTTTCCTCCTTGTAGACTTGACGACTTGTAGTGTTACATTCTTTTTCCCTATCTTTTATCCTTAGGACTGTTAAAACTCGGAGTTCATGCTGAGACTTTTTGAGATTGATATTGTTTGGTTTGCTACGAAATAGATGATTCTACTTTATGAATACCAGGGTCATGCCCATAGCTTTGACAATGTGAAACGAATCAAAAGATTAAAAAATAATTTTTCGAATTTAAACCTTTCCTTAATACCATAAATCACAAACAGTCGCTTATTATTATAGGGTGGGTGGACTCATTGTCCCCGATTGTTTGTATTTTCTCTATTCTTCTAAGAAAGTAACAATCAATCTGTAGCATACTTAGATAATGCTTTAAATTTACATTTTCATCTTTATATAGATAAATTAAATTTTGAGATATTGATTATGCAGGATGCATCATTTGGGAGGCTGAAATTGTAGCTAGGTTCCTCGGTAAATATTTAGCATTATGATTGTTCTACTTATGGTTCTCCCTCTCTCTCATGCACACAGGTAAAAACAAGCCCATACACATTATCTGACAATTGAAGTAGTTAGGTGTTTATTTCCCCCTCATTATTAATTACTGAAAAATATTTTCCTCGGATAGATGTCTCCTGCGGAACCTTTTCTATAAAAGTCAATTACCAGCCCTACAAACCCTTGCCCCCCTATAACTCTTGCTAATATGGAAGAAATGAAAATTAAATCCTTCCTTTTGAGTTTTCCTAAGCCGTAGATTAAGATTTAAGTTTAATCTATGGTTTTTGAGCCTGTTCTCTAGCACTGAGGATCTTAGGTAAGGCTGAGGCCAGTAGTACTTATAGACTCCGCATTACATTGTTCAACCTTTGATGGTAATGTTGGTAAATTGTTTTATCCATTTCTGCCTACATTCCAGTCCTCCTACACAACTCTGCTTGCATTCGCCAGCAAGTCCCTCTATCTCCCAGAAAACCAAAAATGTCACTTAATAAATTTTTCTAGTCTTTTTAATCATCTAGATTTCGCTAGGGAGAACAAAACTTGTTGGAGTTCCTTGTAAAAACATATGAGATGTACCATTTCAATGGACTGCATGCATGATTTCCTCCTCATAATATTAATTAATTAATTGTTTTTATTATTGTTTTTTTAATAGGTGTTGCCTAATGTGAACATAATAACATTACAGGACAAGAGCAAGAAGCTGCATTACAAATTTCACAACTCATAATATCTTTCTGCTTGTATAAAGACTTGGGAATTTAAGATATATTATCTCATTTTCTTAATGCTGTTTATTCTACTAAGAGTGCTTAAATAGTTTACTCTACTATCCAGGCTATAATTTTAAATCACTAATGTGACGCCCCAAAATAGGTATACATCACCTATTCTGAGTCGCCAAACACATGGTACAGAATACAAATACAATCTTTAATATACAACAAGAAAACTGTGAGTTTTAATACAAATATTGTCTTCTAGACAATATCCACTCTCAGAATAAGTCCTCATTATATTTATTGTCACACTATTTAACAGAATAGTGAGGACTACTAATATTATCATCTGGACCGTCACTTCGTTCCCCAACTAGTTCCGGCTACGTTCTCATTTCCTGAAGAGAATAGTGAAAGAAAGGGTGAGCTCAACTAGCCCAGTAAGAAATATTATGACTAAGATAATGCGAGATAAATTATCATTAGTCTTTAATGATGGTTAAACCGATAAAATACAATAGACATAAAGTTTAACTGCAGGTGAACATGCAATCCATTAAAAGAGTCAAGTAGAGAATAAAATCTACTATCTTTTATGATTTAAAAGGTTTTTCATCACTTTTATCATTTGGGACTCGAACTTAATAAATAATTCACATCATCCTGTATTACTACCAAGGATATTCATTAGTTTCACAACCACAAATTATCCAATGCACTACGGCCAATGATATTCTTGTATTCATCAATGGTCATGATCATGCCAACAAGCTATCCATCAATGCACTACGGGCGATGAGGACTTTTACCACATCATTTGTAACATTACGGCCATGATTATACCGAATAATCCTCAATTCATAATCATACCAAGTCCATCTATGCACTACAAGCGCCACATATGACTTTCAATAAAATATAACATGAGGATGATGACAATGATATAAAAATTCAATAAAACAAGTCCAAGAATTAATTTATCTAGAGCTAATAACGTCCAAATTGTCAACATGATACTTCTTTGTATAAGAAAATTCAAGAATGCTCGGAAGAATATTTTCATGAAAAGATCTTTGGATGAAGCCTTGAAATATCGAGATATTCCACTAATTTCATGGAGTATAGAAGTCAAAACTTTAATCAACCGAGTATAATAAAGAATGGAATAACAAAAGAAATCATCATGCATGCGGTGCCAGCATAGCGAGTTATTCCAATGTAATAATAAATAACGGAACGTGTCGAGCGTAAAACGCATACGGTCGATATTCCAATGAATAATAAAGATTTTAACCGGTCCGTGTAAAAACGCATGCATGGATATTCCAATGTAATAATAAAGAATGGAATAACAATGAATTTTACCATGTATGCGGTGCTTGTGATGAGATGAAGTTATTCCATGAGAATAATAAATAATTGAATAATGTAAGAATTTCACCAAGTATAGGGTAGATCACAGCGTATACTGAGTTATTCCAATGTAATAATAAAGAATGGAATATGAAGTTCTCTTCATGAATATGAAAAAAAAAAAATAATACCCTTACCTTATAAAGAAGAGTACTCGAAGCGGTAGGGGCGGGGGATATTGTGGCGCCCCAAAATTAGGTATACGTCCACCCATCTTGGGTCGCCACTTACGTGGTACATAAATTCAAATACAACTTACTAATATAACTGCCGTAGGTATATAATCGACATAAACTATGAGTTTGAATACAAATATTGTCTACTAGATATTATACAAAACTCAAAAGGAGTCCTCATTACAACTATTATCACACTATTTCACGTAATAGTGAGGACTACTAATGCTATCCTCCGGATCATTACTCCGCCTCCCACTCGTCCATTAATATGTTCTCATTTCACAGAGAAACGGTTGAAAGAAAGGGTGAGCTCAACTAGCCCGAAGAAGAAATATTATGACTAAGATAATGCGAATAATTTATCATTAGCCTTCAAATGTTGTTAAACCGATAAAATACAATAGATAACAAGTTTAACTGCAATGGAATAAGCAATCCATTAAAAGAGTCAAGTAGAGAATAAAGTCTACTATCTTTTAGGTTTTAAAGGTTTTTCATCATTTGTTATAAATGAGACTCAACATTTATAATAAATAATCCACATCATCGAATCACCCCGCACTTTTACTGACGAGGATATTTATCAAATTATCAATGGTCATGACTATACCGAATCACCCCCGGTCATAATCATACCAAAAACTATCCATCAACGCATTCACAGCCATCGAGGACTTTTATCACATCATTTATAACAAGCCGTGATTATGCATTAATGATCCACTCGATCATAATCATACTAAGTTCATCTATACACGTAAGTAGAAGATAACATAATATAACATGAGGATGATGATAATGACATAATAATTCAATAAAACAAGTTCAAGAATTATTTTATCCGGAATTATTAACGTTCAAATTGTCAAAATGATACTTGTTTTGTAGAGTAAAATTCAAGAATGATCGGAAGAATATTTCCATGAAAAGATACTTAGATGAAACGCAAAATATCAAGGATACTCTACTAATTTCATGGAGTATAGAAGTCAAAGTTTTAACCAACTGGGTATAATAAAGAATGAAATAACAAAAGAAATCACCATGCATGCGGTTGCAGATAGGCAGTTATTCCAATGAGAATAATAATAACGGAACGGGTCGGTGAAATTCACCATCGACGTGATGTTCCAATGAATAATAAAGATGGAACCGGATCCTGTAAAACACACGTATAGGATATTCAACCGGAGAATGATAAAGAGCGGAAGAACCCGGTCAGGTGTAAAACATGCAGCAGGATGTTCCAACGAATAATAATAAAAAGATTTTAACCGTGTCCGGTGTAAAACACACGACGAGGATGTTCCAATGTAATAATAGAAGAATGTCACCAAGTATAGGGTAAATCACAGATACAAGTTATTCCAATGAGAATAATAAGTAATGGAATAACAATGAGTTCTCTTCATGAATAAGAAAGAATAACACCCTTACGGGTACAACAAATAATATTCCCTACCTTAGAAGAACCCAATATTGGCGAAGGTGAAGTAGCATAATACTTTTCTTCTTTCTCTCTAGTTTCTCTCTGTAGTTTCAAAGAATTCGTGAAAAATAATGAAGCACTAGGCCTCTATTTATAGAAGATTTCTAGCTTAAGACCGCCATGTGAAAAGGCAAGTGGCTCGATTTGGTGATGTGAAAAGAAAAGTGGTTTGGCCTTTGTAATGTGAAACGACAAGTGGTTCGGCGCTGTAATGTGAAACGACAAGTGGTTCGGCGCTCCGTAATGTGAAACGACAAGTTGTTCGACGCCTCAGAATGGTAATTACTATCGACGGAAGGTAATTACTTATTCACAAGGGTAATTACTATCGACGAAGGTAATTACTATTGACGAAGGTAAATACTATCGACGCGAAGATAATTACTATTCACAAAGGTAATTACTATTGACGAAGGTAATTACTATTCACAAAGGTAATTACTATTGACGAAGGTAATTACTTATTGACGAAGGTAATTACTATTCACAAAGGTAATTACTATTGATTGAAGGTAATTACTATTCACAAAGGTAATTACTATTGATTGGAAGGTAATTACTTATCGATTAAGATAATTACTATTCACAAAGGTAATTACTATTGATGAAGGTAATTACTTATTATTGAAGAGACTCTTAGATGATGACATATGGGCCCCCATAAAATAATCAAACTTACCACAAATGTCTCATAATGTACTCTTTATATACATCGAGGATTGAATAAATATTACCACAAATCATTTTATTTTTAATCAACACATATTTAATCTTTCAACAATTATTAATCATTTATAACTTGTCGTCTCAATTATTGATTTAATACTATAACATATTATACGATGATATCTTGTGACAATAATTGAATCGATAATATAAGAGATATGATCGTGAATTCTCGTAGCAATAATTGAAAGCGTAAATTGAGTGACTTCTCACGTAAGCATCAATAATCAATATCGTGTCTTTCTTATCTACGCTGGACATTCTTTTACTTTTACTACTAGGGTAGTTCAACGGTTTAACGGTAACACCTCTGCTGTTATTTTTATAGAAAGATAATTTTGTCGTTTTCTCTAACTACGGCAATACTTCCGTTAATGGGGTCCACTTAATGATTGAGCCAGTAAATGCGAATATTCCCCGACAAAAAGAATATTCCCCACCAAACGAATATTTTATAACAACTTGCATACTTTGCAAAATTTATAAATACTACCCACAACTATAATATTATCTTAAATTCACACATAATATTAAAAAATTATTTCGACAAAATTTAAATCTTTATTGATAAAATCTGGGGTCTCACAATCTCCCCTCCTTATGGAATTTCGCCCTCGAAATTAGGGCACCACTACTAGAAATTCAACATATAGCGACGAGATATAGCGACGGTCGACACACGGGCAAATCATCGCTATAGGGGTATATATAGCAATCTGGTCACTTCTCGGCCGTCGGTATAGAACCACGAAGGTTGTCTATCATGCGGGTCACAAAAGACCGCTTCGGTATAGGAATTTTTTAAGGGTTAAAGGGTCTCTCATATTCTTTCCCCAAATCGACATCGTTGTTCATCTCGTGTAACTTTCGATTAACATCATTCGATTAACTTCGATTAACATCATTCGATTAACTCGATTAACATCATTCGATTAACATCATCTCGTGTCTACTCGCATCATTCGATTAACATCTTAGTAACTCGATCAAGATCTTCGCCGCGTTCTCACTCCCTCTCGCATCATCTAGGTAGTGTATGCCAGACTTAAGTGAGACTTCGCCGGACTTCGTCTCACTCCATCTCTCCGTCCCGGGCTTGAAAGGATCATATTAATTGGCCTACTGTTTGAGGAGGTATAATTTCATTCTTTAGGTTTTCAATTTTATTTACCCCTTAGTTGTTATGATTTTCTCTATTTCTCCTCCTCCTAACAAGCCCTAAATTTTCTAATTTTGGGACACCCTTCGTAAATATAAATTTTCGTTATGATTGATATGGAATGACTTAACTTGCTGTTTTTACGTTCAAATTAATGCAAAGTTCTAATTAGTCTTAGCTATTGATCATGTTTTGAATATTCTCGGTTTGAATTAAGTCTTTTAAAAATTAGATAGCTAGATAGCTAAATTAGTTTATGCCAAAAAAGATAGCTAGATTTAATACTATAGAGGTTGAGGGTAAAGCTAGGATGAACACTCACCGATTTATTCATCTAGCAATCGCATCTTGGTCTTCGCAACTTTGCCTCTCTTGTCTTGATAAGTCCAATACAATTTGGAAGTATATATGTTGGGTTGTGAAAATCCAATACTGGTGGGATTTCATACAAACATTGGTTTTTGTTTTGATGGATTAATTTAGGTAGGATATTTATGTATTACTTTCATTAAGTATGCGTATGGGTAAAGTGATGTCGAGTGTGACCTACCGGATTACTTCATCAAGCGTAAGATCAAAGATCATTGTAAAAATCCACTAAAAAGCTGCTTTTTAAAGTCGATGATGCTTCTTGACACCCTAAGCTTGTTTAACACCCTAAAATTTGGGCAATGATGAGTTCTCTGTTTCGATTCGAGAAATCCGGGATAAATCTGAAGGTAGGTACTTGTTAAAATGTTAGTATGTTGCCAAGGTTACTATTAACACTAAATAGTGTATATTTCATATATAAATCTATATTTTTCATGTTCAATAAAGATTTTGAAAGCATATGGAAGTGAAGTTGCAATTATCATGTTTGATTTATGAAGCGTTGTGATATTGATAGTCTACATGGTAGTTTCTTTGGTGTAAGATGATGTGTTTGGCTAATTATGCTTGTTGTTCAACATATGTTGTGCCAAGATGGCAAATTCTTTGGATTGGCGACTACTGAAGCAACATTGGCAAACACATTCCAATGTTAATATAGTTCGATATGGGTTGTCTTTGTTAGTTACCATGTGAATATTTTTTATGCTTTTCTTTTTACCCGATTGGCCAACTAGGGATATTTCTAATTATTTTCCTATCAAATGATGGGCCCGATATAAAAGAGGATGTGTATCTACTTGGTGGGTCAATAAGCGAATCGCATATTCTCTTGTATGCTTCTATGTGCAAACCTTATAGCGACGGTTGGCGACCGTCGCAATAGCTCATCCAAATCTCACTATAGCGACGGTTAGGAGGCCGTCACGATAGATCATACCAAATCGACCTATATCTTGTAAGACCCGACTTTTATAAATAAAGATGAATTTTTCTATAAATATTATTTTTGAATATTATGGAATAAATTTGATATAATGTTATAGTTGTGGGTAATATTTATAAATTTTACAAAGTATGCAAGTTGTTATAAAATATTCGTTTGGTGGGGAATATTCTTTTTGTTAGGGAATATTAGCATAATGACTCAATCATTGGTGGACCCCACAACATTATTGTCGGATTGAGAAAACGACAAAAATATTTTTATAAAAATAACGGCGGAGGTTTTACCGTTAAAACTGTTGAACTACCCGGTGGTAAAAAATGCGATGTCTGGCGTGGTTGCGTAGTAGCACTGCGGTATTGATTATTGATGCTTACGTGAGAAGTCACTCGATTATGCTCAATTATTGCTACTGATAATTCTTTGCATCATATCTCTTATATTATTGATTCAATTATTGTCACGATATCATCATATAATATGTTATAGTATTAAATCAATAATTGAGGCGACAAGTTATAAATGATTAATAATTATTGAAAGATTAAATATGTGTTATGATTTGTGGTAAGTTTGATTATTTTATAAAGGGGCTCGTATGTCATCATCTAAGAGTCTCTTCGTCGATAGTAATTACCCTTGTGAATAGTATTTACCTTCGTCGATAGTAATTACCCTTGTGAATAGTATTTACCTTCGTCAATAGTAATTACCCTAATTACCCTTGTTAATAGTATTTACCTTCGTCAATAGTAATTACCTTTACCAGACATCGAACCACTTGTCATTTCACATTACAGGCGTCGAACCACTTGTCGTTTCACATTACAGTACGTCGAAACCAACCGTCAAGCCAAGCCACTTGACTTTTCACACGGCGGTCTTAAGCTAGAAATCTTCTATAAATAGAGGCCTAGGGCTTCATTATTTTCACGAATTCATTCAAGCTATAGAGAGAAGTATAGAAAGAATAAGAGAGAAGAAGAAGAGTATTTTGTTCTTTACATCTTTGCGATATTCAATCTCCTACCAAAAGTAAGGGGTGTTATTCTTTCTTTATTCATGAAGAAAACATGTTGTTCCATCCATTATTATCTTATTATTACATTTGGAATATCCTATCGTGTGTTTTTTACAGGATCCAGTTCCATCTTTATTATTACATTTGGAACATCACATGGATTGTGAATTTCACGACTGGTTCCGTTATTTATTATTACATTGGAATAACTTTTCTGCATGCGATCTATCGCATGCATGGTGATTTCTTTTGTTATTCCATTCTTTATTATACCCGGTTGGTTAAAACTTTGACTTCTATACTCCATGAAATTAGTAGAATATCCTTGATATTTGCGTTTCATCCAAAGATATCTTTCATGAAATATTCTTGATCATTCTTGAATTTTACTCTACAAAACAAAGATTATGTTGACAATTTGGGCGTTAATAATTCTGGATAAAATAATTCTTGAACTTGTTTTATTGAATTCTTATATCATTGTCATCATCCTCATGTTTATATTTTTTTGAAAGTCATACAGTGGCACATGTAGTGCATAGATGGACTTGGTATGATTATGACCGAGAGACTATTGGTGTAATCATGGTAGTAATGTTACAAATGATGTGATAAAAATCCTCGATGGACCGTAGTGCATTGATGGGCGATTGTTGGCATGATCATGACCATTAATGAATACACAAATATTCTTGGCCGTAGTGCGTGAATAATTGTGGTCGTGATCTTAAAGAATATCCTGGGTAGTAGTGCGGGGGGTGATTCGATGATGTGGAATATTTATTAAAGTGAGTCTCGGCTATAACGAAGGATGAAAAACCTTTTAAAACCTAAAAGATAGTAGACTTTATTTTCTACTTGACTCTTTCAATGGATTGCGTATTCCATTGCGATTAAACCGGTTGTCTATTGTATTTTATCGGTTTAACATTATTGAAGACTATTGATAATTTATTACGCATTATCTTAGTCATAATATTTCTTCTTGGGCTAGTTGAGCTCACCCTTTCTTTCACTTGTTCTCTTGAGAAATGATAATATAGGCTTGGGACGAGTCGGAAAACGCAGTGATGGTCCTCAAGATAGCATTAGTAGTCCTCACTATTCATTACGTAAAAATAGTGTGATAATAATCATAATGAGGACTTTTTGTTTGAGTTTGTATAATATCTAGTAGAGCGATATTTTTATTTAAACTCACGATTTATGTCGTATTGTACACAGCGATTATGTTAATAAGTTGTATTTAAATTACATACCATGTAAGTGGCGACTCAAGATGGGTGATGTATACCTAATTTTGGGGGCGTCGCGGTTGAGTATCGAGCTTAGGGATGTGATCCTGGCTAAAATGTGAGAATAATACTAGGAGGGAGAGCAGGGAATACCTTAGTTAGTATGACCTACCTAAGTTTATGTGCTATTTTATTGGTTGGTCGGAAGATAAGGATAATTTGTTACATGTCAATTAACCTTTTGTTTTATGGCGATGTCTGAAAATGACATCCGAGAATGTTGAGAATAGCGATGGAGCCGCGAGCGATCGTTGATTCACCACATATCAATATAATCGGGATAATGTGCATCGGGAGGCGACAATCCTCATACAAACAACAACACCGACCAAATGACAAATGATCAAATGTTCGGAGGCTTTATCACGATTTATCTGGCAATGAGAGCGACTCATGTCCAAAAACGTAGGTGGAAACACGGAAAACTCTCGGGCGGTCACACCGCTAAAACAATTTAAGGAGCTGGGACCACCGGAGTTTAAGGGAGAGCCAAAACCACTTCGGCGGAAGCATGGATAAAGCGATTACCAAGATATTTGATGTCTTGGGATGCTCCAAGAGAGCAAGGTTCCCTTCTTGCCTTTATGTTCTTGGCGGAGGCGGATTCTTGGTGGGAATCGGTAAAAACGTACTCAACCAAATTTGTCTTGAAGATATCTTGGGAGAAGTTCGGGGAGAGTGTTCAACGACAAATACTTTCTGAAAGTATTAGCCACATGAAGGAGGTGGAGTTTATCAAGTTGGAACAAAACAATATGGCCGTATGTCGCAATCTGAGGCAAAATTTGCGGAGTTATCACGGTTCATGTCCCACTTGGTGGATAATGAAGAGAAATGGCGCGAATGTTTTTAAGAGGTTTGAAGCGGAAGATACGTCGACATCTTATTTCTCGTAAAGCGTGTTTGTATTCGGATGTTGTAAATAGGGCTCGATTAGTGGGCGCGATAATGAGTCAACCTATGACTAAAAGAAGCGGTAGAAAATTATAATACCGGCGAGAATAGTCATCGAGCGGTGACAACAAGCGTGGAGGAATCAACGGGCGGATATGGTAACCACTTGGTGGTAATCGGGGCCAAAACAATAAGAATGGACATTTCAAGAAAAGGAGATTCAACAATGATGGAAAGATGTCGACCGGGCACCCGTTGTTAAGGAAGGAGAAAGACCACCTACCATATGCTTCAAATGCGGAGGAGAGGGACACATCGATCAAAATCTGCGTCAATGCCGTCAGCGTGTTATAATTGTGGAAGAGAAGGTCACTTAGCTCGATTTTGTCGTTCATCAAGACAAATTCACTAGGATGGAAGCACCAAAGGCCGTCCCGAAAAATTCAAAACCCGGTAGTCTGAGGAGGCGTTTGTTGTGACCTCCCAAAGAGCGAGGAATCCGAATGAGGTCATCACGGGTAAGCTTATCATAAATTCTAATGAAATCATACTTTATTTGATCTGGGTTCTACCCATTCTTTTATTTCTCCTACTTGCGCTCATCGATTAAATTTGACTCAGGAGAAATTAGACTTTGACTTATCTGTGGAAACTCCGTTGGGAGAAACCTTCATTACATCCATTTGTTTATAAGTCTTGTTTGGTTCAAATCGGTACCCTCACATTACTGTCGATCTTATTTCATTAAAAATACTTGCATTTGGCGTGATTACTAAGGATTGATTGGTTAAATACTTATCATGCAAAAATTGATTGTTTTCGTAAGGTTGTTAGCTTTCATATTCCTAATCAACCTATTATGCGAATTCAAACGACCAAACCATTAAAATCAATCACGGTCGTCTCAAGCCATAAAAATTATTCGTTTATTGAAAAGCGGATGTTAAGCTTTCTTAGCTCATATCACTGATTTAAATAAAAATAAATCGATTTTAAACGATATTCCTATTGTTAATAAATTTCTGACGTATTCCCAGAAGAACTTCTGGCCTACCCCCAGGCGTGAAATTGAATTTTGTATCGACCTTGAACACGAGACAAAACCTATTTCCAAAGCCCATGTCGAATAGCTCTATTGAACTTGAGGAGTTAAAGACCCAATGCGGAATTGTTAGACATTGGCTTTATTCGTCCTAGTACTTCTCCTTGGGGTGCTCTGTTACTATTAAGTGAAGAAGAAAGATGGGAGTATCGACTTTGTATTGATTATCGGGAGTTGAATCATGTCACCATCAAAAATAGGTATCCATTGCTACGTATTGATGACTGTTTGACCGATTCAAGGAGCAAATTCTTTTCAAAGATTGATCTTCGTTAGGATATCACCAATTGAAGATTAGAACCGTGACATTCCAAAGGCGGCTTTCGAGAACTTCGATGCGGGCATTATGAATTCTAGTCATATCCTTTGGATTGACTAATGCTCCTCTTTGCCTTCATGGATATGATGAGCCAAGTATTCAAGGAATATTTAGATCACTTTGTGGTCGTCTTTATTGATGACATCCTTATTTATTCCAAAAGCCGGAAGATCATGAGCAACACTTGAGGCTTACACTCCAAAAGCTTCGTGAATATAAGCTTTATGCGAGTTGAAGAAATCACGAGTTACGGCTTGAAGAAGTAGCATTCCTTGGGCCGCGATGGTATCAAGTCATGGAATATCTGTTGACCAAAGAAAGATTGAAGCTATTCAAAGTGGAACAACCTAAATCGATGGCCAAAGTCGTAGCTTTCTCGGTTTAAATTTGGTTATTATCGGAGATTAGTGGAAGGATTTTCTCGAATCGCTATTCCGATTGACTCGGTGACTCGGAAGAATCTGAAAGTTCGGTTGGAAGCGAAGAATGTGAGAAGAGTTTTCAAGAACTTCGAGAGAGACTTATTTGAAAGACTGTTACGACAATACCATCGGCTCTCGGAGGATTTGTCATCTACGATGATGCTTGAGCAAAGGGTTGGGATGTGTTCTTATGCAACATGGAAAAGTTATAGCTTATGCCTCGCGACAACTCGAAGAATATGAGAGGAATTATCCTACTCATGATCTAGAGTTAGCGGTTGTTATCTTCTGCTTAAAATTTGGAGGCATTACTTGTATGGGGAGAAAGTGGAGATCTTTACGGATCGTAAAAGCCTCGAAATATTTCTTCACTCAAAAGGAACTCAACATGCGACAACGGCGTTGGCTTGGCTGTTGAAAGATTATGATCATACCATCCATACCATCCTGGAAAAGCGAGCGTGGTAGTGGTAGTGGCGCATTGAGTAGAAATCATATCTGAAATCTGAGTCTGCGATATTGTCAATGAAGCCCATTTGTGTGACTTGCAAGGATGGAGATAGAATTAAAGACTCGAGGGACGCGTGTGATGATAATGGAGTATCTGAGTAGAATCGACTTTAATTGATAAAGTTAAAATTTGCTCAAGCTACTGGACACGGAGGCGATCGTATATGGGAAGAAAGTCACGAAAGGTGCTATCATCTTAGGAAGCAGAATCGATGAAGAAGGAATACTTGAGTCGACTCGGACTTTGTGTTCTAAACGACCACGATTTAAAGTATAATATCATGATGGGCGCCTGACACACCATTTGCAATCCATCACAGGAGTACCAAAATGTATCGTGATATTAAATCATACATTTTGGTGGAAGCAATATGAAGAGAGAGAGATAGCATTTGTTTATCTCAAGGTGTCTAACTTGTCAGCGAGTTAAAGCGGAGCATCAAGTACCAAAAGGTCCATTGCAACCACTTGAAATTCGAGAATGGAAGTGGGAGCACATTACCATGGATTTAAATTCTGGGTCTTCCTAAGGTTTCTCAAGGCATTGATGCGATTTGGGTCATTGTTGATAGATTGACCAAGTCTGCTCATTTCTTACTGTCTGAGAAACTTATACACTTGAAACGTCTTGCTTTCGTATATACATAAACGAGATTGTAAAGCTGCATGGTATCTTAGGTATCCATAGTTTACGATCGAGACCCAAGATTCACTTCACGATTTTGGGTTAGTTTGCAAAAAGCTATGGGCACAGACTTACGATTTAGCTTCGGCGTATCATCCTCGAATGGACCGACAATGATCGGAGAGGACTATTCAAACTCTTGAAGATCTATTAAGACTCTGTGTCCTTGATTTCAAGGGGAGTTGGGACAAGTTCTTACCATTGGTGGAGTTTTCCTCTGACAACAACAGTTATCAAGCAAGTATTGGCATGGCTCCATTCGAAGCATTGTATGGAAGAAAGTGTCGTTCTCCCGGTATCTTTGGGATGAGGTGGGTGAAGCAACGTTGTTGGGACCGGGAGTTGATACGTATGACTACGGAAAAGATTCAAATGATCCGGCTGACGTATAAAAACCTCACAAAATCGACAAAAGAGTTATCTTGATCTTCATCGAAAGGGCGTGGAATTCGATATAGGAGATCATGTGTTGTTAAGAGTTGCTCCATGGAAAGGAGTTACAAGATTTGGAAGAGAGAAAACTTAATCCTCGATTCATCGGTCCATTTTAATCCTCGATCGAGTAGGAATCGTGGCCTATAGACTCGCTTCTGTGAAATATGTCTCGTGTTCATAACGCGTTTTCACATATCTATGTTACGTAAATATGTGAAAGACCGAACCATATTATTGAATTAGAACCGGACGAAATAGCGGAAGATTTGGCGTATGAAGAGGTTCTGTTCAAATTTTGGATAAGAAAGAACATATTCTACGCTCGAGGTTATACCTCAAGTCAAAGTTTTATGGAGGAACCACGATGTTGAGGAAATGACTTGGGAGTTAGAATCGAAATGAAATCAAGGTATCCTTACCTCTTGACATACCGGTATCGTACCCTAATTTCGAGGCGAAATTTCATAAGAAGGGAGGTTGTAAGACCCGACTTTTATAAATAAAGATGAATTTTTCTATAAATATTATTTTTGAATATTATGGAATAAATTTGATATAATGTTATAGTTGTGGGTAATATTTATAAATTTTACAAAGTATGCAAGTTGTTATAAAATATTACGTTTGGTGGGGAATATTCTTTTTGTTAGGGAATATTAAATACAATGGCTCAATCATTGGTGGACCCCACAACATTATTGTCGGATTGAGAAAAGCGACAAAAATATTTTTATAAAAATAACGGCGGAGGTTTTACCGATTAAAACATTGAACTACCCGGTGGTAAAGAAATGCGATGTCTGGCGTGGTTGCGTAGTAGCACACGGTATTGATTATTGATCTTACGTGAGAAGTCACTCACCGGTTATGCTCAATTATTACTTTCGATAATTCTTTGCATCATATCTCTTATATTATTGATTCAATTATTGTCACATTATATCATCGTATAATATGTTATAGTATTAAATCAATAATTGAGGCGACAAGTTATAAATGATTAATAATTATTGAAAGATTAAATATGTGTTATGATGATTGTGGTAAGTTTGATTATTTTATGGGGGGGGGCGTATATCATCATCATCTAAGAGTCTCTTCGTCGATAGTAATTACCACCCTTGTGAATAGTATTTACCTTCGTCGATAAATAACCCTTGTGAATAGTATTTACCTTCGTCGATAGTAATTACCCTAATTACCCTTGTGAATAGTATTTACCTTCGTCAATAGTAATTACCTTTACCGGACATCGAACCACTTGTCATTTCACATTCAAAAGCGATCGAACCACTTGTGCGTTTCACATTCTGAGGCGTCGAACCACTTTCGTCCGAGCCACTTGACTTTTCACACGGCGGTGCTAAGCTAGAAATCTTCTATAAATAGAGGCCTGGGCTTCATTATTTTTCACGAATTCATTCAAGCTATAGAGAGAAAAGTATAGAAAGAATAAGAGAGAGAAGAAGAAGAGTATTTTGTTACTACACCAAAAGTCAGTTATTCTTTCTTATTCAATCTCCTACCAAAAGTAAGGGGTGTTATTCTTTCTTATTCATGAAGAGAACATTTGTTATTCCATTGCTTATTATTACATTGGAATATCCTATCCAGGACACAGTGTTTTACAATCGATCCGGTTCCATCTTTATTATTCTCATTGGAACATCTTGCTTGCGGAATATCATTTCACGACGACTGGTTCCGTTATTTATTATTACATTGGAATAACTTTGAATTTCTGCATTGCGTGATTTACATCGCATGCATGGTGATTTCTTTTGTTATTCCATTCTTTATTATACCCATTGGTTAAAACTTTGACTTCTATACTCCATGAAATTAGTAGAATATCCTTGATATTTGCGTTTCATCCAAAGATCTTTTCATGGAAATATTCTTACGATCATTCTTGAATTTTACTCTACAAAATGATGTCATGTATTGACAATTTGGGCGTTAATAATTCACGGATAAAATAATTCTTGAACTTGTTTTATTGAATTCTTATATCATTGTCATCATCCTCATGTTTATATTTTTTGAAAGTCATCTACGTGGCACATAGTGCATAGATGGACTTGGTATGATTATGACGAGAGACTATTCGGTAATCATGGTAGTAATGTTACAAATGATGTGATAAAAATCCTCGATGGTAGTAGTGCATTGATGGACGATTGTTGGCATGATCATGACCATTAATGAATACACAAATATTCTTGGCCGTAGTGCATGAATAATTGTGGTGGTGATACTTAAAGAATATCCTTGGCCGTAGTGCAAGGGTGATTCGATGATGTGGAATATTTATTAAAGCTGAGTCTCAGCTATAACAGTGATGAAAAACCTTTTAAAACCTAAAAGATAGTAGACTTTATTTTCTACTTGACTCTTTTAATGGATTGCGTATTCATTTGCGATTAAGCCGTTTATCTATTGTATTTTATCGGTTTAACATTATTGAAGACTATTGATAATTTATTACGCATTATCTTAGTCATAATATTTCTTCTTGGGCTAGTTGAGCTCACCCTTTCTTTCATTTGTTCTCTTCTGGAAATGATAATATAAATTTGGGACGAGTCGAAAGCGAGTGATGGTCACGAAGATAGCATTAGTAGTCCTACACTATTACGTAAAATAGTGTGATAATAATTAATGAGGACTTTTTGTTTGAGTTTGTATAATATCTAGTAAGCGATATTTGTATTTAAACTCACAGTTTATGTCGTATTATATACCACAGCAGTTATGTTAATAAGTTGTATTTAAATTACGTACCATGTAAGTGGCGACTCAAGATGGGTGATGTATACCTAATTTTGGGGCGTCATATACCGACTAAACATCGATAATCGAATCATAATAGCTCACCACCAATCTTATATATGACTATCATATGGTGTTATATCCACTTTCCGAATCGGTTAAAAAATACCTTGGCGCGTTTTTGTGGAGTTTTCTATGACGATGATCGACCGTCATAAGAAGAAAAAAAAGACCGTCGCTATAGGTTTCAAATACTTATTTTATAACGACGATTCGGTGACGAATCGTCGCTATATCCTATATGGCGACGGTCTTTTTATCTATATAGACGATTCGTCTTTATTTAAATCGTCGCTATATCCCCGATTTTCTTGTAATTGTGCGTTACGGGTATTATAAGAGGTGAGGATACCTTGAATACCTTTATCGTTGAAAACATTAAATTCATCTTTGCAATCCGCCAAAGATATTTATTCACAATTCATCTTTGCACTACAGCCAAAGATATACAAATATAAAACCAATAATCTTTGAGACGCAGCGACTTAATAGTATCACGACCACGAATTATCCATTTAACTTGGGCCAAGGATATTCGTGTTTTCATTCTGATCATGATTATCTTAGAATAATCCTTGGTCATAATCATACCAAGTCTATCAATGCACTACTGACGAAAGATGACTTTTACCACATCCATGAATTAATATTTCATTCTTTGAGACTCGACTCAATAATTAATCCACATCATCGAATCATCCTCGCACTACATTCTGCCAAGGATATTCTTTAAGTATCACGACCACAAATTATCCATGCACTACGTGCCAAAGATAATCGTGTATTCATTAGTATCACGACCACAAATTATCCATGCACTTTCGTGCGAAGATAATCGTGTATTCATTAGTATCCGCGACCACAAATTATCCATGCACTACTACGCCAAAGATAATCGTGTATTCATTAGTATCACGACCACAAATTATCCATGCACTACTGCTGACGAAGATAATCGTGTATTCATTATTATCACCGACCACAAATTATCCATGCACTACTTCGAAAGATTATCGTGTTTTCAATTACGGTTATGATTATACCCTAACAATCCACAGTCATCATAATCATACCAAGTCCATCTATGCACTACTGAGCCACGAGATGACTTTCAACATAATATAAGCATGAGGATAACGATATAAAGAATCAATCAAATGAGATAAAGGATAAATATTAAACATTTATAATATAATTTATCCGAGGATTCAAGAATATCTCCATGTTATCAATCACTTAATAATCTCATAATCTAATATCATTAATATTATAACAATATTTTAATCACTTCTTAAATTTATAAATAATTTATCTCAATTGTTTACGCTTTACCATATAATGCATTTAATCATCCAAAAATGCCATACTCATAAGATATCATCACCAATTATCAAATCCTCATCAAAAAATATGCATATATTCTATATAGGATTCTCTAGCAATAAAATCCTATTTTCAACTTTGTTACTTCACATAACATATTTAACTCATATGTTAAGTAACTAAACCATTTTCATGAAAAATACCAAATCAGTCCCAAAATATTTCTTTTCTGGGTTTTAGCATAATATAGTCCCATAATGAAAATATATTTTTCTCGGAATTTTTAAAATTCATTTACTATTTTTCAAAAATCAATTTCTAATTAATTCCTTAAGAAATTAGCTATCTCAAGTTTAACTCCAAAATTCCCAAATCTTGGCAGGACCTTACACATGTTAACGTGAGCTTCCAGGTTTAAATTTCATGGTCATCGGAGTTATAGAACTCCAGGTTATAGCGTTTTAAAAAAAAACCTAAATATTGAAATAGTCATAACTTGCTCATTTTAAGTCGAATGAGCTCATTTTTGGACAGGAGGTACTTTATACCATATACCTTCATGTCCCAAAAGGCCAGAATTTTTCTCATAATTTAAGTGGCCAAAACAGCCCCTCTAAAATCATGGCAGCAGCTTTTTGGTTTTTGCAGCTTTGCCTCCTTTGCTAAAATCAGTCCACACAAAAATCTATAACACCTTTTCCAGTAATTCCACTTGGATTAGTTAGGTAACTCATAGATCTAACTCTAGGACTTGACCACACTCAAAAATTCAAAATATAATAGGAGATATGGTCAATTGAATTTCATGTTACGTTTTTCACCAAAATCGATTTTCAATTCATTTGTGATTTCTAAGAAACTTTCATGTTTTCACATACCAACCAACATAACTCATCATAAAACTTACTAATACTTCATATACCCATGATTTTCATCAGTTCTATACTTTTATTATGACTTTCATCATAATCCACGTAAATGCAGATCCTTTTAGTTGAAGAAATATTTGAGGGTTTAAGAAATGGGTTTTTGTCTTTGGGGTCAATACAAAATTCGATTTCACGCTTCTAGGTAGGCTAGGAAGTCTTCAAGAATACGCCAAAGAAATTTATTAATGATAGAAATATCATTCAAAATCATTACTCTCGTCGAAGACTTGGATAGTCGTCACATTAATACCAACTGTGACTTCTATCCCTTAACACAGATAGCACCTCACAATGATACCTATCAACTTGCCATCTTCATCCACGACGTCGCCTACGAGAAAGTCCGGCGGTGCATTTTCACACAAGGAAGTCAACAACGAAAGGATCGGGGCTCTTTACTTATGGCTTGATATGACAATGATTGGCTTTAGTGGTTTGGTTACTTTGAATTACGCACAACAAGTTGGTTATGAATATAAAAGCTAACAACCTTACGAAAAACATGATGAGTAGTTAACCAATTGATTCCTAAAATCACATCAAAGGCAAATATTTTCAAAAGATAAGATCGACAGTAGCGTGAAAATGTTTATTTGAATCAAACAAAATTTAAAATAAGTAGCGTGTAGCGAAGGCTCCTACTTAACGAAGTTTCAACCAATAAGTCAAAGTTTAACTTCTTGGAGTCAAATTTAAACGTTGAACACAACTAGGTGAAATAAAAGAGTGGGTAGAACGGTATCTAACACGATATAGACTTAAGAGCTTATGATTAACTTACCCGTGATAATTTTATTCGGGTTCCTCGTCACGAGAAAAAAAACGCTCTCTCTTAAACTACTGGCTTTGGTTTATGCAGGACACCTTTGGTGCCTCCATCCTAGTTGAATTTGTCTTGATGGCAACAAAATCGAGCTAAGTGACCTTCTCTTCCACAATTATAACATGCTTTGGGCCAAGCATGGCGCGATTCGGATGATGTGTCCCTCTCCTCGCATTTGAAGCATATGATAGGTGGTCTTTCTCCTTCCTTAACAACGGTCTTTGGTCTTGGCGTCTTTCCATCATTGTTGAATCTCCTTTTCTTGAAATGTCCATTCTTATTATTTTGGCCACGATTACCACCAAGTGGTTACCATATTTAACTGTTGATTCCCTCCACGCTTGTTGTCACCGCTTGATGACTACTCTCATTTGGTATTATAATTTTCTTGCGTACTTTCTCATTTTAGCGTTGACTCATTATCGCTCTCCACTAATCGAGCCCTATTTACAACATCTGAATAAAAATGCGGTTTATGAGAAATAAGATGTTGGCGTATCTCGCTTCAAACCTCTTAAAAATATTCGCGCCATTCTCTCTTCATTATCCACCAAGTGGAATGAACCGTGATAACTCATAAATTTTGCCTCGTATTACGACACGGTCATATTGTTTTGTTCAACTTGATAAACTCCACCTCCTTCATGTGGCGAATACTTTCGGGAAAGTATTTGTCGTTGAAACGACTCCCGGAACTTCTCCCAAGATATCTTGATCTGCGAGGTTGAGTCGTTTCTGGAATTCCCACCGATGTCTGCCTCTCCGCGCTGACATAAAAGCGTGCAAAAAGGAACCTTTGCTCCTCGAACATCCCAAGACATCAAATATCTTGGTAATCTGCTTTATCCATGCTTCCGCCGAAGTGGTTTGGCTCTCCCTTAAACTCCGGTGGTCCCAGCTCCTTGAATTGTTTAGCGGTGACCGCCAGAGAGAGTTTTCCGTGTTTCCACCTACGTTTTGGACGGCGATCGCTTTACTTTGATGTTGCATGAATTCTAAAAACTTCTTAAGCGTCTGATCGTCGTTAAATCGATTGATCGGTGTTGTTGTTTACGAGGAGGATTATCGACATCCCATTGCATCGTCCCTGATTATTGATCGTGGAGAATCAACGACCTCCACGTGCTCCATTGCTATTCTCAACATTCTCGGATGCCATTTTCAAACACCGCCACAAAATAAGGGTTAATTGACATGCAACATATTATCACTATACTATACGTGATTAATCAAATACCAAATAAACTTAGGTAGGTCATACTAGCGAAGGTATTCCCGTCTCCCTTCCTAGTACTATTCTCACATCTTAGCCAGGATCATATCCTAAGCTCGATACCAACTTGTGCCCCCAAAATTAGGTATCGTCACCCATCTTGGGTCGCCACTTACATGGTACATAAATTCAAATACAACTTACTAATATAAGCGTAGGTATGCAATACGACATAAATCGTGAGTTTGAATACAAATATTGTCTACTAGATATTATACAAACTCGAAAGGAGTCCTCATTACAACTATTATCACCTTATTTCACGAGAATAGTGAGGACTACTAATGATATCCTCTGGACCATTACTCCGTTCCCAGACTCGTCCCAAATATGTTCTCATTTCACGAAGAAACAAAGTGAAAGAAATGGTGAGCTCAACTAGCCCGAAGAAATATTATGACTAAGATAATGCGAATAATTTATCATTAGCCTTCAACAATGTTAAACCGATAAAATACAATAGACAACAAGTTTAAGCTGCGCTTGAATAAGCAATCCATTAAAAGAGTCAAGTAGAGAATAAAGTCTACTATCTTTTAGGTTTTAAAAGGTTTTCATCAATTGTTATAAATTTGAGACTCACCTATAATAAATAATCCACATCATCGAATCACCCCCGACTACTCTGACGAGGATATTCATCAAATTATCAATGGTCATGACTATACCGAATCACCCACGTCATAATCATACCAAAACTATCCATCAACGCATTACACAGACCACTTTGAGGACTTTTATCACATCATTTATAACAAGCCATGATTATCTTAAGATGATACACGGTCATAATCATACTAAGTTCATCTATACATGTAAGCCAAGATAACATAATATAACATGAGGATGATGACAATGACATAATAATTCAATAAAACAAGTTCAAGAATTATTTTATCCGGGAATTATTAACGTCCAAATTGTCAAAATGATCTTTGTTTTGTAGAGTAAAATTCAAGAATGATCGGAAGAATATTTCCATGAAAAGATCTTTGGATGAAACGCAAATATCGAGGATATTCTACTAATTTCATGGAGTATAGAAGTCAAAGTTTTAACCAACCGGGTATAATAAAGAATGGAATAACAAAAGAAATCACCATAAATGCGGTGCTTGGCATAGGCAGGTTATTCAACAGAATAATAATAACGGAACGAGTCGTGAAATTCACGCAAGCGGGATGTTCCAACAGAATAATAAAGATGGAACCGGATCCGGTGTAAAACACACGATAGGATATTCCAACGAGAATGATAAAGAGCGGAACCGGTCCTTGTAAAATACACACGCGGGATGTTCCAATGAATAATAATAAAGACGGAACCGAGTGCGGTGTAAAACACACGTATGGATGTTCCAATGAATAATAGAAGAATGTCACCAAGTATAGGGTAAACCACATGTATCACAAAAATCACGTTATTCCAATGAATAATAAGTAATGGAATAACAACAGTTCTCTTCATGAATAAGAAAGAATAACACCTCTTACGGATTAAACAAATAATATTCCCTACCTTAGAAGAGAACCTAATATTGGCGAGGTGAAGTAGCATAATACTTTTCTTCTTTCTCTATAGTTTCTCTCTACAGAGTTTCAAAGTGAATTAAGTGAAAAATAATGAAGCACTAGGCCTCTATTTATAGAAGATTTCTAGCTTAAGACTTTTGCCGTGTGAAAAGGCAAGTGGCTTGACGTAGTGATGTGAAAAGAAAAGTGGTTTGGCGCTTTTGTGAATGTGAAACGACAAGTGGTTCGGCCTTTTGTAATGTGAAGCGACAAGTGGTTCGGCCTTTGTAATGTGAAACGACAAGTGGTTCGACGCTGTAATGGTAATTACTATTGACGAAGGTAATTACTATTCACAAGGGTAATTACTATCGACGAAGGTAATTACTATTGACGAAGGTAAATACTATCGACGAAGGTAATTACTATTCACAAAGGTAATTACTATTATGACGAAGGTAATTACTTATTCACAAAGGTAATTACTATTGATGAAGGTAATTACTATTGACGAAGGTAATTACTATTCACAAAGGTAATTACTATTGATGAAGGTAATTACTATTCACAAAGGTAATTACTATTGATGAAGGTAATTACTATTATTGACGAAGATAATTACTATTCACAAAGGTAATTACTATTGATGAAGGTAATTACTATTGATGAAGAGACTCTTAGATGATGACATATGGGCCCCCATAAAATAATCAAACTTACCACAAATGTCTCATAATGGACTCTTTATATACATCGAGGATTGAATAAATATTACCACAAATCATTTTATTTTAATCAACACATATTTAATCTTTCAACAATTATTAATCATTTATAACTTGTCGTCTCAATTATTGATTTAATACTATAACATATTATACGGATGATCTTGTGACAATAATTGAATCAATAATATAAGAGATCAGTCGTGATTCTTGTAGCAATAATTGAGCATAGGTGAGTGACTTCTCACGTAAGTATCAATAATCAATATCGTGTCTTCTACTATACAACCACGCGCATTCTTTGTACTTTTACTACCGGTAGTTCAATGCGGTTTTAACGGTAACACCTCTGCTAGTTATTTTTATAGAAAGATAATTTTGTCGTTTTTCTAACTACGACAATACTTAGTTAATGGGGTCCACTTAATGATTGAGTAGTCGTCGCGATATTCCAAACAAAAAGAATATTCCCAGACCAAAGCGAATATTTTATAACAACTTGCATACTTTGCAAAATTTATAAATACTACCCACAACTATAATATTATCTTAAATTCACACCATAATATTAAAAATTATTTCGACAAAATTTAAATCTTTATTGATAAAATCTGGGGTCTCACAGATATACTTGAAGAAACTTGCACTACGCTCAAAGCTTTCTTAAACGCTAAAGAAAAAACGCTTTCGAAGATAGAAGAATAATTCTCTCTACGGTTTCTATCTCAGAGTTTGATTGAATTCGTAAGAAATAATGAAGGAATGAGCTTCTATTTATGAAGAATGGATCAATAAGAACTAATTCATGAACTATCCGAGATCGATTTACTTTAAGCGGACGGTCAGTTTGGTTTACAATAAAATATAATATATTCTATTTATAATCTAATAAAACGAATAACTTTTAAAAGATTTTACTAAATAAAATATAATATAATCTAATTATTGTCTAATAAAAATGTATAACTTTATAAAAGTATTACATTTTTATATAAAAAGATTTTACTATTAGCCTAATAAAACGAATAACTTTATAAAAATATTACATTTTATATAAAAAGCTTTTCTATTTTATTACATTAATAATACTAATAAAATGTAACTCATCATCATTATTATAATTCACATTATTAATCGACCCGGTCGTTCCTGGAAAGAGGGGCTTTCGATAAAGATTTCTCCTTATTGCACGCAATTAGGTGACCAAACCTCTCCTTGGCAGAACTTTTAGACATCGTTAATAATGCAAATAATAATATTAACAACTTTGTTATCTCAATTATTGATTTAATAACATATAAAATATCGACAATAATTGAATCAAATAACGTGAGATACTATGCAACAATTCATCAAAGCAATAAATTGAACAAAACTAAGTAACTTCTCACGTAAGCATCAATAATTAATACCGTGTGCTACTATGCAACCACGCGTATTCCTGTACTTTTACTACCTAGTAGTTCAATAGTATTAATTCAATTAAAACTTCCGCCGTTATTTTTATAAAATATTTTGTCGCTTTTCTCAATCCGAATGATAATTCCGTTAATGGGGTCCACTGAATGATTGTGTAAATCGCCGTGCGAATATTCCCTGTTAAAACGAATATTCTCCAATTAAATCGAATATTATATAAAGCAACTTGCATACTTTGCAAAATTTATAAATATTACCCACAACTATAACATTATATCAAATCCACACCATAATATTAAAAAAAATATTTTGAGAAATTTAAATCTTTATTCATAAAATTTGGGATTTTACAATCTCTCCTCCTTATGAAATTTCGCCCTCAAAATTTACGTACGTACTTGGTATGCCGAACAGATGAGGACACTTCGTCCGATTCTAACTCTTGAGGTATAACCTTTAAGCGTAGAATATATTCCTGAATTTTTAACAGGTACATCTTCATACGTTAATTATCCGCTATCTCGTCCGGTTCTAAATCAATAATGTGGTTCGGATCGTCCACATATTTACGTAATATCGATACGTGAAAAACGTTATGAACACGCGACATACTTGGCGGTAAAACGAGTCTATAAGCTACAGTTCCTACTCAATCGAGGATTTCAAATGGGCCAATTAAATCGAGGGTTGAGATTTCCTCTCTTCATCGATTCTTGCTTCTAGAATAACGCCCTCTTGAACCTTCTTCTTCACATTCATCATCTCTGAGTATGTAGTTTGCACGGCTTTAACTTTATTGATTAAAGTCGATTCTACTCGTATATTCGTTATCTTCATGTGGGTCCATAGAGTCTTTTAACTCTATCTTCATCATTTGTAAATTATACGAAATGGGTCTTTGTGTTAACAACATCGCACTCGTAAACGCATACGATCTTCTACTCAACGCTTTAGCTACCACGTTCTCTCTTCCATAATGATATTGAATGGTATGATCGTAATTTTCAACAGCTCGAGCCAACGTCTTTGGCGCATTATACGTTCGTTTTGGTTGAAGAAATATTTAAGGGTTTTAGAAATGGGGTTTTATCTTTGGGTCGATTACAAAATTCGATTTCACGCCTCGGGTAGGCGAAGTCTTCGAAATACGCCAGAAATTTATTAACGATAGAAATATCATTCAAAATCGCTGACTCTCATCCAAGACTTGGATAACACATGTAATGAAGGTTTCTCTAACAGACTTCAACCGATAAGTCAAAGTCTAACTTCTTGAGTCAAATTTAAACGTTGAACGCAAAGCAAGAGAGATAAAAGAATGGGTAGGGTCGGTATCTAATAAGGTATAGACTTCACAAGAATTTATAATTAACTAACCCAAGTCTAACTTCGTTCGGGTTACTCGCTTTTTGAAAGTCACGAAAATACTCTTCCCGAAACCACCGACTTTGTTTTGTCCAGATATCGCCTTTGGTGCCACCGTCCCACCGGACTTGACTTTGGTGCACGCACAAAATCGCAAGCTAGGTGACCTTCTCTTCTTGAAATTTCCATTTCTATTATCTTGGCCATGATTACCACCGAAGTGGATACCATTCTTGGCATGATAATTTCCCCCACGATGGTTATCATTGTTCTGATGGCCATTGCCACCGATACGATTATTATCGTGTTGTTGCTCATTGCCTTTTGGTTGTGCTGACTCAATATCGCGCTCCAATAACTGAGCCCTATTCACAACATCTGAATATAAACAAAGTTTGTGAGAAATGAGGTATTGACGTATATTGGGTTTCAAACCTCTTAGAAACATTCGCGTTATTCGTTCCTCATTGTCAACTAAATGGGACGCAAACCGGGACAACTCGGCAAACTTGGCTTCGTACTACGACACGGTCATGTTGTTTTGCTCCAGCTTGATGAACTCTACCTCTTTCATGTGACGAATACTTTCGAGAAAGTATTTGTCGTTGAACAATTGTTGGAACTTCTCCCAAGTCATATTCAGTGCGTCAGGCTGGGTACGTTTTACATATTCCCACCAATGATCTACTTCTTCACGCAACATAAATGTGGCGAATGGAACTTTTTGCTCCTCTGAGCATTCCAAGACATCAAATATCTTGGTGATCTGCTTAATCCACGTCTACTTTTAAGTGGGTCTCGCTTTCCCCAAAACTCGGTGGTCCCAGCTCCTTAATCGCTTAGCGGTGACTAAATAGTGGGTTGTCATTGCTTCCATCTGCATTATGAGCAGAGTCTCTCTCGTTTGGTGTTGCATGAATTCTAAAAAGCTCCTAAACGTACCATCGTTCGTCATTTGATCAGTGTTGTTGTTTACAGGAGGATTATCGCCATCCTGTTGCACATTATCCTGATTATTGATCTGTGGAGACTCAACGGTCTCCTGTGCTCCATTGCTATTCTCAACATTTTCGGATGTCATTTTCAAATACTGCAACAAAACAAGGGTTAAATAACATATCACATATTATCCCTATACTCAAACCGACCAATTAAATACCAAATAAACTTAGGTAGGTCATACTAGCAAAGGAATTCCCCGTCTCTCCCCTCCTAATTCTTGTCTCACATCTCAGCCAGGGATTATATCCCTAAGCTTTGATACCAACTGTAACACCCCCAAAATAGGTATACATCACCTATTCTGAGTCGCCAAATACATGGTATAGAATACAAATACAATCTTTAATATACAACAAGAAAGCTATGAGTTTTAATACAAATATTATCTTCTAGATAATATCCACTCTCAGAATAAGTCCTCAATTCATTTATTGTCACACTATTTAACAGAATAGTGAGGACTACTAATATTATCATCTGGACCATCACTCCGGTTCCCATTAGTCCCTGCTGAGTTCTCATTTCTCAGAGAATAGTGAAAGAAAGGGTGAGCTCAACTAGCCCAAAGAAAATATTATGACTAAGATAATGCGAGAATAAATTATCATTAGTCTTTAACGATGTTAAACCGATAAAATACAATAGTATATAAAGTTTAACTGCATAACATGCGATCCATTAAAAGAGTCAAGTAGAAATAAAATCTACTATCTTTTATGATTTAAAAGGTTTTTCATCACTTTTATCATTTGAGACTCGACAATAAATAATCCACACCATCCTCGTACTACGGCCAGGATATTCATTAGTATCCGCAACCACAAATTATCCATGCACTACGGGCGATGATATTCTTGTATTCATCAATGGTCATGATCATGCCAACAATCGTGTCCATCAATGCACTCACGGCCAATGAGGACTTTTACCACATCATTTGTAACATTACTATGGCATGATTATACCGAATAATCCCTGGTCATAATCATACCAAGTCCATCTATGCACTACAGGCCACATATGACTTTCAATAAAATATAACATGAGGATGATGACAATGATATAAAAATTCAATAAAACAAGTCCAAGAATTAATTTATCTAGGAGCTAATAACGTCCAAATTGTCAACATGATACTTCTTTGTATAGTAAAATTCAAGAATGCTCAGAAGAATATTTTCATGAAAAGATACTGGATGAAGCGCAAATATCAAGGATATTCCACTAATTTCATGGAGTATAGAAGTCAAAACTTTAATCAACTAAGTATAATAAAGAATGGAATAACAAAAGAAATCACCATGCATGCAGTGCTTGGCGATAGACGAGGTTATTCCAATGTAATAATAAATAACGGAACTAATCGGTCAGTCTGCGAAAGAAAGGATATTCCAACGGATAATAAAGAATGAATTATCAATGAAATCACCATGCATGCGGTACTTGCATGACGGAGTTATTCAAATGAGAATAATAAATAATCTGAACCCGGTCCAGCGTAAAAGCGCATGCATGGGATATTTTTCATAGAATAATAAAGATGGAACCAGTCCCAAGAAAAGCATTTGCACATGATATTCCAATGAAATAATAAAGAATGGAATAACAATGAATTTTTACCATGTATGTGGTACTTCACGTATACAAGTTATTCCAAATGAGAATAATAAATAATGGAATAATGAAAGAATTTCACCAAGTATAGGGTGAGGCAGCGTATCACGAGTTATTCCAATGAATAATAATAAAGAATGGAATAATAGAAGTTCTCTTCATGAATATGAAAAAAAAAAATACCCTTACCTTATAAAGAAGAGTACTCTCAGAAGCGGTAGGGTGGGGATATCTTGAAGAAACTTGCACTTCGCTTCAAAGCTTTCTTAAACGCTAAAGAAATACGCCAAGATAGAAGAATAATTCTCTACGCTTTCTCTAGAGTTTAAATGAATTAAGTAAGAAATAATGAAGGAATGAGCTTTTATTTATGAAGAATGGATGAATAAGAACGAATCCATGAACGGTCTGGATCGATTTACTTTAAAACAGACGGTCAGTTGGTTTACAATAAAATATAATATATTCTATTTATAATATAATAAAACGAATAACTTTTAAAATGATTTTACTATCTGAAACACTATGCAAAGCACTATGTATAATAAAATATAATATAATCTAATTATTATACAATAAAATGTATAACTTTATAAAAGTATTACATTTTATATAAAAAGATTTTACTTATTAAATTTAATAAAACGAATAAACTTTATAAAAATATTCATTTTTTATATAAAAGCTTTTCTGCATTTTATTACATTAATAATACTAATAAAAGCAACTCGTCATCATTATTACAATTCACATTATTAATCGGCTGATTCGTTCCTGGAAGAGAGGGCTTTCAATAAGAATTTCTCCTATTAGCGCAAGCAATTAGGTGACCAAACCTCTCCATGGTAGAACTTCAGACATCGTTAATAATGCAAATAATAATATTAACAACTTTGTTATCTCAATTATTGATTTAATAACATATAAAATATCGACAATAATTGAATCAAATAACGTGAGATCTTATGCAACAATTCTTCAAACAATAAATTGAACAAAACTAAGTAACTTCTCACGTAAGCATCAATAATTAATACATTGTCTTCTTGTCAACCACACGCGTCCCTCATCTTTTTACTACTGAAGGTAGTTCAACAAAGATTAACAGTGAAAACTTCCACCAGTTATTTTCATAAAATATATTTTGTCATTTTCTCAATTCGATGATAATTTCGTTTGTGGGGTCCATCAATGATTTTGCCACAGTGCGAAATATTCTCTTTTAAAACGAATATTCTCCCACCAATCGAATATTATATAGCAAAATTGCATCTTTCTTAAATTTATAATATTACCCATAACTATAACGTTATATCAAATCCACACCATAATATTAAAAAAAATATTTCGAGAAATTTAAATCTTTATTCATAAAATTTGGGATTTTACAACTAAACTTATCAGGAGATTTTTCTTTAACTACTCTCCTTCCTGTTGATTTTAGTCAAAAAATTCTGAATAATTAAAAACTTATTCAGGATAGAACACAGTTCGCCGGGGGGGGAGGGGAAAGCATACTTGGCAATCAAACCATGAGTTATCCCATTACAATCCGGCGCGACCATCTCCAGACTCCTTAAAGGTACATATTAAAGGACTACTACTACTTCACTTCCGATTTTCTCTCTCTCTCTCGTCAACAAAAAAAATTGTCTGTTGAGTTTTTTAGATTTTCATCTGCCCAAATTTCTGGCGGGTGAGTTGGTTTGGAGAAATTGAAGGTTGGTCTGTAGTAAATATAACAGGGTTCAGCTTAATTGTTGGCAAGTTTTTTTTTTTTTTTGTTCTTTTGTTCAAGTGGGTTGGTAGTTTTAGTCATTTTAGATGATAGGTTGGTGAGATTTTGTATTTCCATTTTCGTTTCTTGATCATTGGTTAAATTTAATTGTCATATGAGTTGTTTATTTTGTTGCTATCAATCAAATGGAAGTGATTATATGGACTGATGGTTGAATTGGGTTCCATGGTTGTTTGTGTTCTGTTTGTTTTTGTGGTTTCTCAAATGGGGATTGCTCAATTTGAGCTTTAAAGAGCTCATCTTTTCCTTTTTGCCCAATTGAATTTCTTACTTTTTCCATTTCTTCGAAGTTTGATACATTTCCTAATAAATTGGTTTGCATTTTTAGCTTGACCATGCTGTTCAAATCTGGGTTTCTGCTTAAACATTTGTGGGGAGATAGTCTTTGTTGGTCATGCGTGTAATCAAAAATGTATTGTATATGTCAAATGGATCTGATTTCATGAGTTATGGTACTCCCGACTGTTTGACATGTACCAAAATAATTTTGGAAGACCTTTTCATGATCATTTGAGTATGTATTAATTATTATCGTGGTGAATTATGATAATTGTTATGTTTGATTGTAAGTTATTTTAGGTTGCAAAAAGTCTTTAGATAATGTAGTATTTTTTGAATTTTAATCTAATTTTTCGTTACAATTACTAAATTACTAGTATATATATATATATATATAGAGAGAGAGAGAGAGAGGATCCTGTCCGGACTCCCGGACAGGCTTAAAATGCGGACCTTTATTTTTTTATTTTTTTTAAACAACTAAAATAAAATAAAATTATGGAACTGGAATTTTTACATAATACAGTGTTTTGGGTGTGATTTGGATACATATAAAATTATGGATGCATGCATACATTGCTATACGATCCAAATCACACCCAAAATATGTCAAATCAGACTATGATATCTATTCTCGTGCTTCTTCTCAACAGGTTATGAGACCTATTACGATAATATTCTACTCTTCAAATTCTTCTACACACTCAAAATTGTAGTAATTGATTCTTTTGTTGTTCGGTTATTCCCATTTTATATTGGTTACTGCTGAAATGCTGGTCTTCAGATTTGAAGGTGAGTCTTTTGCTTAGATCTGTTCCTTTTCCCATCTATTTGAGGATCGCATATGTTATCTGACCCTTACGCTTAATATGCCTGTTTCTCCTAATCTAAGAAGCACAGATGTGTCAATACGGGATACGACATGATCCGAGACGGATATATCAATTCAACATATTTTCATTCGTTTGGATACATACATTATACCATATAGATATAGCTAAAATAAAAGGACTACTAGAATTAAGAGAAGGTAAAATACAATGTAGAGGATAAGATACTACCCAACAGAAAATGAAAATCATTACATGTGGAAAAGACATAACAATTGTTATGGAGCATGGCCCTCCAATATCTGTTTACACATTTTTTTTATGATGATTACTGTGACGCCCCCAAAATAGGTATACATCACCTATTTTGAGTCGTCAATAACATAAATCTGAAATAACTTCTGACTTTATTAATACTGACATATAAAGCCCCAAATCCTTTACTACGGGCCAAAGATATTTATAAGAAAATTCCATTTCCACAGAAAGATTTGGTGTTCATCAATGATGAAAAAACATCATCTATCTATCTACCCATAAATAAATGCAAAAACCATTAGCATATAGATAGAAAATTTAATTTTTTGTGAATAGTGATAAAAATGAATAAACCTCCCCTAATCCGGCGTATGATATTAGAAGAAATAATATCATTTTAAAAAATAATACATCAATCTGCATAATAAATAAATCCCAGTTACTCTAACCTTAAAACATCATGTCGGAAAACATAAACAAATAAGTCTTAAGTAACATCAATTCTAATCATCATTACATAACCACAATAATAAAAAAATCAGTCTTCATTACTTGCTTAATCTCTTGCCCTTGCCTTTACTAGTGGAAGGTTAAATGCGCTCTTTCGTTCTTAACTGCAATGTTATTATTACGCAAGAGTGAGCACGATTGCCCACAAGTATAACAAATATAACAAATGACTAATAATAACATGCGAATGAATTAACAACTTCTGATATAAAAGCTCAACTTTTGAATCAAGAATGAATAACAAGAATCAAAAGAACTTCTGAGGGTCATAAGACCTTGAACTATGTCCTAGGTTGTCAAGTGTTTATACTTGAAACCTTTAACAGTCATAAGACTATGGACTCTTCTTCTCTCGTGACTTTGGGGATCAAACCTTAGTACCATCTCATGCACACCATATCTATCTAACGCTTAACGCATAAGTAATCCCCCTATCTGAGGTTGTTCATCTCGGTTTGACATTAGAGTCCGCACCAAAGGAAGTTTGGTTTGGATAATTCATCAGGGTTCTAAATTTAGAACGCTTTCATCAACTATGGACTAGTCGAATCAATAAGGGTTCGCTAGTCTAACAAGGTTTAACAATAACGATAATTAACTTGATAAAATCTCAAAAGTATACAATAGAATAAGTATTGTATAACAAATCATCATGCTTGAAGGATTAATAATCTTTAATATACAAAATGCACTTAATCAATAATAATGAGAATTTGCTCTCATGTAGAAAGTGAAATTATCAACTTATAATGATAACAAGTAGGGTTAGGAAACTTGCCTCGTGCGTAGATTACACGTTAATAAAACTCGTTCTTTGATTAAAATCCTACATATCATTCATATGTTCACAATACCAATCAATTATCACGTAATAAACATCACAAGTTTATTCTTTGTCTAACTTCGAGTTCATGACTATACTTAGTCAATTACTACACTTATTGCCAAAAAAAAAAAGACTTCACGATAAGATAAGCTAACTATACATTTGATCATTCAATTTACACGTAATTGTGTTATGGACATGTTAAGAATTTATTCTAACACTTCATTATATGTCTAACAAGTTTTTATAATCATTAGACTAAATTACTAACACATTTCTATACTTGAACATTGAAAAAAATGCATTTTGGGACATTACGCTAAGTAGCTGCTGCATTTCACTTTTATCTTGGGTCTTAAGGCTATTGTGACTTGGTACTTAGCTTTATGCTTATGGCGAAAATGAAATGAACTAGGAGGTGAAATACACGACGACACTCAGAACTCAATTCCCGATTCGCGAAGAACACGAATTGGTTCAAATAAAAAACACTACATATTCATTAATTTCACCAAATTACACATACCCACATGTTAGAAATCATACATAATCATTACCCAACACTTGTAGAGTGATTTTAACCCATTAAAACACATAATCATAGAATTAAATCATGCAATTTGTACTGTTCTTGATGTTCTTGAAGTGTAGAACATAAATTCCTAAAATTCAACGCCACAGATTCGTTATAAAACCAAATCCAACCATTCAAATTTCGTTTTGTTCGTTTTAGCATGTATAGTCATATACAAGTGGAAATTTTATAGAAAAATTTATGGTTGACATATTAAAATTATGTATAAGGGCCATATGGCCATTTAACATACTCTGTAACCACGTATTGTGAAATTTTATAAAACTGATGATATGGTATCATATAAAATACATATTAAATATGCTACCATGACATAAAATCACGTATATAACCACATAGTCAATACACTTTCCAACCACAGAGAATTTTACAGAAATTGGAGAGCCATATTTTATAAAACTAAATGACGTAAAAAGGAATTTGGGTTGAAGAATTTTACCCAAAGCGTAGAATGTATTTAATAGGAGATGAAACCTTTCTCAAATTCTTCTTAATTCTCCTAATCTCTTAACAATCTCTGAACTTTCAAACTCTCTCTCTCTCTCTCTCTCTCTCTGCTATTTGCTTATTCTAGACTTAAGCAAATAATGAAGAAAAAAGAAAGCGTATAATAAATAAATGAAAGAAAAGCGACGCGTGTGGTCAATTACCCGATCATGGGTTAATCGCCTCAACTTCCACTTAAGGCCATGTTTGGCTAGAAATAAAAGGTTTCAAAAATCATTTAATTTAATAAAACCTTATCATATAGTTTAAATAATGTCACACTCCTTTATAAAATAAATCAATATCTTATTTAATTTATTTTAAATAAAATATAATAATTTCTCATTAATTCACATAGTCACATAATTAAATTTCTCATTTAATAATAATATCAAATTATTAAATCTCTAATTAATAATTAAATTAATTAAAAAAAACACATTAAGCTTATTAAATATTTCTTTTAATACAATAAGCTCACATAATCACATACTTCGAATAATAAAATTCTCCACATTAATTTAATACATATAACACATATAATTAAATTAATCTACCACAACTTCATCAATTAATTATTTAATCTAATAATTAATTCATCGAAAAATATTTATTCAATCCAATAAATATTAAAAATTAAATTACAAAATCTCGGTTGTCACATCTTTCCCCTCTTAAAAGGATTCTGTCCTCAGAATCACAACTCAACAATTTGTCCCGTTACATTCTCCCCCCCTTACAAAGATTTTGTCCCCAGAATCGCTTATAATAATCTAAGTAAATAAATGAGGATAATTTTTCATCATATTCTTTTCGAGTTCCCACGTAGCTTCTTCAGCGTTGTGGTTTCTCCAAATTACCTTAATAGAAGGTATTACTTTATTTCTCAGAACTTGTTCTTTGCGGTCGACAATTTGAACAGGAATTTCTTCGTAAGATAAGTCTTTGTCGAAGTGTAAGGGTTCATATTCGATCACGTGCTTGTAATCGGGTTTGTAGGGACGTAGGACTGAGACATGAAAAAAGTTGTGGACATTCTCTAGAGCTTGAGGTAAGGCTACCTCATATGCAACTTCTCCGACCCTTCGAAGAACTTCAAAGGGTCCAATGAATCTTGGGCTTAATTTCCCTTTCTTCCCAAATCTGATCTTTCCCTTCCAGGGAGAGACCTTTAAAAACACATAAGTACCCGGCTCGAACTCAACATTCTTACGGTGTGGATCGGCGTATTTCTTCTGTCTATCTTGAGCTGCTGTCAATCTCGCTCGGATCATTTTGACTATTTCTGCTGTTTGTTGTACCAATTCCGGGCCTAGTAGTTGTCTTTCGCCAACTTCATCCCAATATAGCGGAGTTCTGCACTTTCTGCCGTATAACGCTTCATAAGGTGGCATGCCAATACTAGCATGGTAACTGTTGTTGTAGCCGAACTCTACGAGCGGTAGATGATCATCCCAATTTCCTTTAAAATCCATTACACAAGCTCTTAACATATCTTCCAATGTCTGAATTGTTCTTTCACTTTGTCCATCTGTCTGAGGGTGATATGTTGTGCTCATTCGCAACTGTGTACCCATGCATTCCTGTAGACGTTTCCAGAAATTTGATGTAAAATGCGGATCCCTATCAGAAACAATTGACACCGGAACTCCGTGCCTTGAAACAATCTCTTTCACATATAACCTTGCCAACTGATCTAAGTTGAATCTGATTTTGATCGGAAGGAAGTGTGCGGATTTCGTCAATCGGTCAACAATAACCCATATCTTGCGTCGTAGCCTTTACGAGTTGTGTCGGTGGGCCCAACCACGAAATCCATCGTAATATGTTCCCATTTCCATTCTGGAATCTCTAAAGGTTGTAGTAACCCACTCGGCCTCTGATGTTCTGCTTTAACTTTCTGACATGTCAGGCACTTGGCAACACATTCTGCAACCTCTCGTTTCAAATTTGGCCACCAAAAATGTTGTCAAAGATCTTGATACATCTTGGTGCTACCAGGGTGAATCGAATATCTTGAGTTGTGAGCCTCGCTCAAAATTTCTTCCTTAATCTCTGGTACTGGCGGTACCCAAATTCTGCTCTCAAATCTTAGTAGTCCCTCACTGTCTATTTTGAATCTCGGTTCAGTCCCTTCAGATATCTTCTTCTTCACTTTCTCACATTCTTCGTCCTGAAGTTGAGCCTCCTTAACTTTATCCAGTAAAGTTGTACCAGCTTGCATCTGGAACAGCTTCTCGTCGATCTCCATAGGATACTTCACTTCCAATTCCAGCTTTTCCATTGCTAAAATTAGCTCCTCCTGAGCGGTCAACATCATCAATTTCTCCCGACCTTTTCTACTTAGGCGCGTGGCGTCCACCACACATTTGCCTTACGGATGGTATAGAATCTCACAATCATAGTCCTTAATTAATTCCAACCACCTTCTTTGACGCGTGTTCAAGTCTTTACGTGTAAAAATATATTTGAGACTCTTGTGATCTGTATATATTTCACACTTCTCCCCGTAAAGATAGTGCCTCCAGATTTTCAAAGCGAAAACCACTGCAGCTAACTCCAAGTCATGGGTCGGATACCCTTCTCATAATCTTTCATTATCGTGTGACGATACACAATGATGACTCTTGCCATTTTGCATAAGCACACAAAGCCAAGTCCTTTATGCGATGCATCACTATAAAATCACAAAATTTCACGTGTCATCCGGAAGAGATAACACAGTGTTGTACTCAACCTCTTCTTTAATTCTTGAAATCTTTCCTCACACTTCTCTCAGTCAACAAATTTCACTAATTTTCTAGTCAAATTAAATCAACGGAGTTGCGATCTTGGAAAAATCCTGAATAAATCTTCTGTAATAACCTGCCAATCCAAGAAAACTTCTTACTTCCGACGGCGTCTTTGGCTGATCCCAGTTAATCACAACTTCGACTTTGGAGGGATCCACCGAAATTCCATCCCTATCGATCACATGTCCAAGAAATTGTACTCTTTCAATCCAGAATTCACATTTCAAAAACTTGGCATACAACTTCTCCCTTCTCAATACCTCTAATGTCATCTTCAAATGCTCTTCGTGTTCTTCCTTGGTTTTTGAATACACCAAAATGTCGTCTATGAATACCACTAAGAATTTGTCCAAAAACGGTTTGAAAACTCCATTCATTAAGCCCATAAATGTTGCAGGAGCATTTGTTAGACCAAATGACATTACCAAAAATTCATAGTGACCGTATCGTGTTCTAAATGCTGTCTTCGGTACATCCTCTGGTCTCACCTTCAGTTGATGATAACCACTCCTCAAATCTATCTTTGAAAAGTATCTTGCTCCCTTTAACTGATCGAACAAGTCGTCGATTCGCGGTAATGGATACCTATTCTTAATCGTGACCTTATTCAGTTCTCTGTAGTCTATGCAGAGTCGCATTGTTCCATCCTTCTTCTTCACAAATAAAATCGGCGCTCCCCACGGTGATACGCTTGGTTGAATATACTTCTTGTCCAGTAATTCTTGTAGTTGGACCATTAGTTCCTTCATCTCTACCGGTGCCATTCGGTACGGTGCCTTCGATATTGGAGCCATTCCTGGTGCCAAATCGATTACAAACTCAACTGCTCTATCTGGAGGAAGTCCTGACAAATCATCCGAAAATACGTCTGCGAAATCTCTCACTACTAGTATCTCATCTATTTTCGGATTCTCTTTCCGACTATCGACTATGTAAGCTAGATATCCTACACAGCCTTGCCTTAACAATCTCTGGCAGTTCATCATCGTCGACTGACTCGCTTGTCTGGCGACTTCTTACCATAAAACACAACCTTTGGCCGAGTCATAAGATTATCACTTCTTCACGGCGTTCAATTACACTTCCCATAATTGGATACCCAATCCATACCCAAAATAACGTCAATTCTCCGAGTCGAATAGGGATAAGATTTACGTTCATGATATTACCCTTAATATCTACTCTACAGTTCTTGTGCACATACTTACTTGAGGATTATTTCTCTATTCACATTTCTATGTTCATGGGGTATTCTAACTCGTCCTTAAACAATTCTAAGTTCTTAGCAAAGTCATCGGATATAAATGAGCAAGTAGAACCCTAATCAAATAATACATAAGCATTAATTTTATTGATCGAATGATACGACACCACATCGCGAGACCAGATCGCATCTCAGATGTCATCATGTTGAATGTTCTAGCTGTCGGTCGATTGGTTGCGGTTGGTCCTGCAATGGTCAGAGTGCTTCCACCAGTATTTCCTCTGTTTCCTCCTGAACTCGTCCCTCCCGATCCCTTCTTAGGACAATCTCTTGCAAGATGGTCCTTTGAGCCACATGTGAAGCAGGCACCCTTCTTTGGGTTCGGACAGTTTGGTGCTATGTGGCCTTCCTGACCACAATTGTAGCACACTCGCTTCCCTTTCATGCAAACTCCCAGATGAGTTTTTCCGCAGGTTGGGCACGACTTGATCTTCTTCTTCTTACGCCCTCCACAGTTGACTTCCGGTAAGCCGAATTTTCAGACCACTTCCTCTTCTGATTGTGATTACCCCCAGTGCTACTCCCACCAGTTTTGTTGTTACCTTCATTCTCACTTTTCTTCTTCTTCTGATCCTGATTGTACTTAGTTACCGCATCGCTTCCACCTTCAGCAAGTATGGCCTTCTCTAGCACTCCAGCAAAAGTGTTCAATTGGAACATTGACACTTTCTATACAACCGTGGCTTCACACTCTTGCCTTCTCTCATCGGTGAACTTGGTATGTGGCGAACCTAGCCAACTCGTTAAACCTTGCCTCTCATTCTCACATACTCCCTGTTTCAACTCTAAAAACGAATTTCCATCCGATTTTGTGAACTGGTGGGAAAGTACATTTCAAAGAACATTTCTTTGAATCTTTCCGAGGATATTACACCTTCACCTCCTCTCACTTTGTTTTGCACTGCCACCAATAATCGCTTTTTGACTTCAAACATAAAACGTTGTCACGCGGTCTCGATCTTCTCTTACTCGAGCGACGTCGAACACCTTCTCCATCTCCATCACCCAAGTCCGAGCTTGATTGGGTTTATGGAACCCTTAAACTCTGGCGGTCCCACCGCCAAAGTCCTTAAACGAGGTATTTGGTGGAGCTTGTGGTTGATTATTAATTGCCCTAGCAAAAGGTTCACCAACCTCACGAACAGGATTAGCATTGGCGTCGGTGTTGTTCATTGGTTCTTCTTGTGCTTCTTGTGGTTTTTGTTCTTCTTCTAGGTGGCATATTTACATTAAAAATATACGCTTATTAGGTCTTTATTCAATCTCTTAAACATTTAAGACTTAACTAAAACATTTAATCATAACTCACTTAACACATCAATTCAAATAAACTCGACATTCTCATTTAATTCAAAAGTTTTAACATCAATAGATAGCATCATTTTGCTATTTACATCCACTATCCCGAGATAAAGAATCTACAGATTTAAAACATCAAAATATTCCTTTGTTTATAAACACATCGAATTTACATCATTAACTACCAAATAGTTTTCACATTATTAAACTAATACTATCACCGCTTGCATTAAGGTATTTGAATAGCCTTGCTACGTTCCTCTTCCATGATGCGAGACATCGCTTCTACGATCTAAATATATATGATGGTAGATCCTCAAACTGGATTGGATACTTCCTAACTCGATCTTGGACCGCATCCATTGCATTTTGTAGTGTAGAGTACGTCTCCTCAAGTTTAGCCTTCTTCGCACGGAGATCATCTTCTGCAAGATCAGCACGACGTGACTCTCTTACCCAGCCTTCCTCTGCTATGGCAAGCCTTTCTGAGCTCTCTTTCAGATCCTTCTTCATCTTTTCTATTTCTGCGGACTTATCCTCGGTTTGACCCTTCTCGTGAACCAGATCCCACTCCACGTTTCCTAAACGTGTGTGAAGAGTCACAATCTCCCTATCCCTCTTCTCAATAGTAATCTGCTGACTAACCGCCCGCTCAGTCAGATCCTGGACAGTATCCTGCAATTCTATGTTACGATCATAAAGTGCATCATACATCTCAGCATCAATGGAGTTCGGTGGGAACTCCTTTTCTTCCTCTTCTTCCTCGGGATCCTCCTCTGGATCGATCCTCGAGGCTCATGCTCCCGACCAACAACAATGATCAATGGAGATGGCTCTCTCATGACTAAATTGTTCCTCGACGACGACATGAATGTCTCTGGGGCTCCTCCTCTGTAGGTACTCGGGTTCCTCCTCCCCACTTCGACTAGCTCCTCCAACATCCGACATCTTGACAACAAAATTTTAAGTTTTAGTTACTAACCCGTGCTAGCGAACACATAGATTAACACATAAGCACATAAAGTCTTTTATTATCTTCAATGAATTTAGAAATTCATTTCTTATAACTCGATAAGAGTTTACCCACTATGTTCTCAATATCCTACAAGGATACTACCTAAGGTTGTTCCCCCACCTAAGGTTCATAACCTACAGCTTTGATACCAACCTGTGACACCCCCAAATATGGTACTTCCATTTCCACAGGATTTGGTGTTCACTGTACAAACATCATCTATCTATCTACCCATAAATAAATGCAAACCATGCAATAGATAGAATAAATAATAAACCTCCCCTTATGGGGTTACATCAACTGCATAATAAATAAATCCCAGGTTACTCTAACCTTAAAACATCTGTGCGGAAAACATAAACAAATAAGTCTTAAGTAACATCAATTCTAATCATCATTACATAACCACAATAATAAAATAGTCTTCATTACTTGCTAATCTTGCCCTTGCCCTTACTAGTGGAAGGTTTGTCTGCTCTTTCGTTCTTAACTGCAATGTTATTATTACGCAAGAGTGAGCACGATTGCCCACAAGTATAACAATATAACAAATGACTAATAATAACATGCGAATGAATTAACAACTTCTATTATAAAAGCTCAACTTTTGAATCAAGAATCAAAAGAACTTCTGAGGGTCATAAGACCTTGAACTATGTCCTAGGTTGTCAAGTGTTTATACTTGAAACCTTTAACAGTCATAAGACTATGGACTCTTCTTCTCGTACTTAGGGGGATCAGCCCTTAGTACCATACTGTGCACAATATCTTAACGCTAACGCATAAGTAATCCCCTATACAGGGTTGTTCATCTCAGTTTGACATTAGAGTCCGCACCAAAGAAAGTTTGGTTTGGATAATTCATCAAGGGTTCTGAAATTTAGAATGCTCATCAACTAGGGACTAGTCGAATCAATAAGGGTTCGCTAGTCTAACAAGGTTTAACAATAACTGATAATTAACTTGGATAAAATCTCAAAAGTATACAATAGAATAAGTATTGTATAACAACATCATGCTTGAAGGATTAATAAGCTTTAATATACAAAACAGACTTAATCAATAGTAATGAGAATTTGCTCGATGTAGAACAGTGAAATTATCAACTTATAATGATAACAAGTAGGTTAGAAACTTGCCTGTAGCGTAGATTACACGTTAATAAAACTCGTTCTTTGATTAAAATCCTACATATCATTCATGTTTCACAATACCAATCAATTATCACGTAATAAACATCACAAGTTTATTCTTTGTCTAACTTTCGAGTTCATAACTATACTTGGTCAATTACTACACTTATTGCCAAAAAATTAAGACTTCACGAACAATAAGCTAACTATACATTTGATCATTCAATTTACATGTAATTGTGTTATGGACATGTTAAGAATTTATTCTAACACTTCATTATATGTCTAACAAGTTTTTATAATCATTACACTAAGTTACTAACACATTTCTATACTTGAACATTGAAAAAAAATGCATTTTCGGACATTACGCTAAGTGGCGTTTGCGCTTTCACTTTTATCTTGAGTCTTGGCATGGCTGTGGTGCCAGTATTGCATATTGAATTATTTGGTATGGCTGATGGCTGCTTGCGCTGCGTCATGATGAATGAAAAAATGAACTAGGAGGTGGCATGAAATATGACACTCTGACTCAAATTCCCAATTATGCGAAGAACACGAATTCAAATAAAAAAACACTACATATTCATTAATTTCACCAAATTACACATACCCACATGTTAGAAATCATACATAATCATTACCCAACACTTGTAGAGTGATTTTAACCCATTAAAACACATAATCATAGAATTAAATCATGCAATTTTACTCGTTTCTTGATGTTCTTGAAGTGTAGAACATAAATTCCTAAAATTCAACGTCACAGATTCGTTATAAAACCAAATCCAACCATTCATATTTCGTTTTGTTCGTTTTAGCGTGCATAATCATATATAAGTGGAAATTTTATAGAAAAATTTATGGTTGACATATTAAAATTACATATAAGGGCCATATGGCCATATAACATACTCTAATAATCACGTCTTCATGAAATTTTATAAAACTGATGATATGGTATCATATAAAATACATATTAAACATGCTACCATGACATAAAAATCACTTATATAACCACATAGTCAATACACTTTTCAACCACAGAGAATTTTACGAAATTGAGAGCCATATTATATAAAACTAAATGACGTAAAAAGGAATTTGGGTTGAAGAATTTTACCCAAAGCGTAGAATGTATTTAATAGAGATGAAACCTTTCTCAAATTCTTCTTAATTCTCCTAATCTCTTAACAATCTCTCTGAACTTTCAAACTCTCTCTCTCTCTCTCTCTCTCTCTGTTATGCTATTTTAGACTTAAGCAAATAATGATGGAAAAAGAAAGAAAGCGTATAATAAATAAATGAAAGATCGACGATTTGTGGTCAATTACCCAGTCATTGGTTAACGGCCCTCAACTTCCACTAAGGCCATGTTTGGCTAGAAATAAAAGGTTTCAAAAATCATTTAATTTAATAAAACCTTATCATATAGTTTAAATAATGTCACACTCCTTTATAAAATAAATCAATATCTTATTTAATTTATTTTAAATAAAATATAATAATTTCTCATTAATTCACATAGTCATATAAATTAAATTTCTCATTTAATAATAATATCAAATTATTAAATCTCTAATTAATAATTAAATTAATTAAAAATAACATTAAGCTTATTAAATATTTCTTTTAATACAATAAGCTCACATAATCACATACTTGAATAATAAAATTCTCCACATTAATTTAATACATATAATTAAATTAATCTAATCTACCACAACTTCATCAATTAATTATTTAATCTAATAATTAATTCATCGAAAAATATTTATTCAATCCAATAAATATTAAAATTAAATTACAAAATCTTGGTTGTCACAAGATCTTTAAAATTTGGAATACCGATATAGTCTTTGAAGGAACTTAGATCGTATAGCAACACTCCAGGTATCAAAATACTCACAAGAATACGCTCGATAATATAGAGAGAAAACTTTAGTTTAAATGTGATTTTTAATTCTAACCTAAGCACCCTATTTATAGGAAAATCTTAGAACACTGAAGCGTAAAATTTAATAAAATAATATTATTTATTAAATTTTTCTTACGCCCACTTTTGAAGATCTGAATTCAGCCATTAACATGTGCAAGTGGGGCCCACCAAAGTGTAAAAAACGTTTTTATTAAAAAAAATATTTAAAACTTCAAAATTCAATTATTCTTGAACTTGATAATTCAATAATTCATAATAAATAGCCTTTTATCGGAAAAAATTCAACCTTATGTCTTTTCTATAGGAAATTCCATTCTCTACAACTTTGTAAGTTTAAGTTTTTCCAAATTTCAAACAAAATTGATCAAATTCACAAGCAGGCGATTTTACAAAATAATCAAATTTCGATCCAAGAGATGGGCCCACAGACATGTTTAACATGTTTTAAATAACTTTTGCAACAAAAATACTCTTCCTCATATATTCATATATCCCACATTCATTATAAAAATATCACCATTATTATATTATTAAAATATAATAATATATTTAAATAATTATTTTATCAAAAAAGATAAAATATCAATTTTTCAACAATTGTCACTTTAAATTTTTCTCCATCTATATCCACATAAAATGAATATTTTCCTTATCATATAAATCAATAATTAATTATTCATAAATAATATTACAGAATCACAATATTGACAACTAGGCCTTTCCCAGGAAAGAGGGGCTTTCTAATAAGGATTTTTCCTTATTAGCCGCATGATTAGTGACCAAACCTCTCCTTGTACAGAAACTTTCTAGACATTGCCAATAATATTATCTAATAATATTATTCAAATAATATGAATTATTGATCCGATAATGAAAATACGTGTAGTGACAATTATTGAAATAAAATAATATAAAATATCAACGTAGCAATTATTGAATCAATAAAATAAATATTGAACGAGAATCATCAGTAACAATTATTGAGTAGTGTCTTCTTACGTAAGAATCAATAATTAGTGCAATACTGCGTCTTCTACTGTTTTTTAACCAATTTCTAGTATTTTAACAAGATAATAGCAGAATAACTACGTACTGTTATTTATAAACAACTTATACTTGTCATTTTCTTCATCCAATCACTTTCCGTTATGGGGCCCTACAAAGTCAAGGCCATTGCATTTAATATTCTCGACGGTAAGAATATTCCACGACCAAACGAATATTTCCCGACAACAATGAATATTTTATAACCACTTGCTTATTTAAGATATTTGCGCATTTTACCCATAACTAACCACATTAATCAAATCAACCCTTACTATTTCAAAATAATAAATAGAGGAAATTCAATTTCATTAATAATAAGTTGGGGTCTTACAATTACTCTCTCATTTTACTCGCATCCCTTTAAATAATGTCTCTCCCTATCTTAATTTTGTTTAAATTTTAATATGATATCTTCTCTTACAATGATTTTTACACTAAAATACTCATATCTTAACATGAAAGATGATGTCAACTTATGGGGAATTTTTTCATAGGTAATTTTTTTATGTAAATTTTTTTGAACATATAGGATTCCTTTACATTTTGTCATCTCACTTTATCTTATACAATTTCCTCTCACGTAATTACGATTTAATGCTTAAATTTTGGGGTAATCAATTGAAATTGGAATAATGCCAATAGGAAATAATGATGTGTTGTTCAGTAAATATATGCTTAAAATTGATTCTTCTTTGAATGTTATCTATTGCGAAATGTCATTGAAAGTATGCACTAGATGAAAATCATTAATCTTTACAGTGAGAGATTTAATGAGATTGTAGGAAGTCCTTATTACATGGCTCCCGAGGTTCTAAAACGAAATTATGGTCCAGATTGCATCTTTTGTTTGGAGTCTTAGAGTAATCCTTTACATCTTACTCTGCGGTGTTCCACCCTTTTGGGCAAGTTAGTGTTTTGTTCCCGAAAAAGATACCTCACCTACCTCCCATTTCTTGCACCAAAAATGAGTGCCATTACTGTTTTTCTTTTGTTTCTATCAAAATACGAATCATATGGTTTTGTGCACATAACTATGTGCAATATTAGGATCAATAGAATTCTTACAGATTTGAGCTTCGCATCGAACCTTGTACTTATTTCATTCTATATTTATTTTACAACCCAATGGAGAATATTAGATGGTACAAAAGTCGTAAGTGAAGCTTGTCGATAAAATTAGATAGGAATAATGGAAAAAAAATTGAACATGAGCTTATGAGAGAATGAGACAAAGTAAGCTCTTTTTTTTAGAGTGTGGAACAAATGTGGGATTATTTTGACTGAAGGTCTAACATGGAGAAGGTGTACATTTCCCAAATTATTCTTTTGTTTTCTTCCTATATCTCTCCTAAACTAAATAAGTTACTCAAACGCTCAAGATTTCCATAAATACTTTTGTGTTAGAATTAGCTATTAGGATACAAGATTCAAAGTTTGAATGCTTTTTTATCGACTGGTCTCGATTTGATTTTTCAAACATAACTTTATTTACTGGAATTATGTGATTGCTCTCATTCTTTCTCACGTAATTGTGTTATGGACATGTTAAGAATTTATTCTAACACTTCATTATATGTCTAACAAGTTTTTATAATCATTAGACTAAGTTACTAACACATTTCTATACTTGAACATTGAAAAAAATTGCATTTATGGACATTCTGCTAAGTGGTATTTGTATTTCCTTTTTTGTATCTTAGTCTTGTGTCATGGCAAGTGAGTGGTGGTATTGCATGTGGAAATGAACTAGGAGGTGGCAAGTACTTATTGACCTCGGACTCTGAATTCCCAGTTCGCGAAGAACGCAGAATTCAGCGAAAAAACACTACATATTCATTAATTTCACCAAATTACACATACCCACATGTTAGAAATCATACATAATCATTACCCAACACTTGTGGAGTGATTTTAACCCATTAAAACACATAATCATAGAATTAAATCATGCAATTTGTACTGTTCTTGATGTTCTTGAAGTGTATAACATAAATTCCTAAAATTCAACGCCATGGATTCGTTATAAAACCAAATCCAACCATTCAAATTTCGTTTTGTTCGTTTTAGCATGCATAATCATATACAAGTGGAAATTTTATAGAAAAATTTATGGTTGACATATTAAAATTACGTATAAGGGCCATATGGCCATATAACATACTCTATAACCACGTATTGTGAAATTTTATAAAACTGATGATATGGTATCATAAAAAATACATATTAAACATGCTACCATGACATAAAATCACGTATATAACCACATAGTCAATACACTTTCTAACCACAGAGAATTTTACAGAAATTGGAGAGCCATATTATATAAAACTAAATGACGTAAAAAGAAATTTGGGTTGAAGAATTTTACCCAAAGTGTAGAATGTATTTAATAGGAGATGAAACCTTTCTCAAATTCTTCTTAATTCTCCTAATCTCTTAACAGTCTCTAAACTTTCAAACTCTCTCTCTCTTTCTCCACTCTGTTATGCTATTCTAGACTTAGGCAAATAATGACAGAAAAAGAGAAAGCGTATAATAAATAAAGGAAGAATCGACGCGTTGTGGTCGAGATACCCGATCGTGGTTAACCGCCTCAACTTCCACTAAAACCATGTTTGGCTAGAAATAAAAGGTTTCAAAAATCATTTAATTTAATAAAGCCTTATCATATAGTTTAAATAATGTCACACTCCTTTATAAAATAAATCAATATCTTATTTAATTTATTTTAAATAAAATATAATAATTTCTCATTAATTCACATAGTCACATAATTAAATTTCTCATTTAATAATAATATCAAATTATTAAATCTCTAATTAATAATTAAATTAATTAAAAATAACATTAAAAGAACATCAAATATTTCTTTTAATACAATAAGCTCACATAATCACATACTTCGAATAATAAAATTCTCCACATTAATTTAATACATATAATTAAATTAATCTACCACAACTTCATCAATTAATTATGTGACTGCTCTCATTCTTTCTCACGTAATTGTGTTATGGACATGTTAAGAATTTATTCTAACACTTCATTATATGTCTAACAAGTTTTTATAATCATTAGACTAAGTTACTAACACATTTCTATACTTGAACATTGAAAAAATTGCATTTCTGGACATTTCACTATGTGTGCTATTTCACTTTTATCTTGGTCTTGGCTGCAATGACTTGGTACTTAGCGGCTGCATGAAAATGAACTAGGAGGTGGGCATTTGCACATGACACTCCAGACTCTGAATTCCCAGTTCGCGAAGAACACATAATTCTGCGAAAAAAACACTACATATTCATTAATTTCACCAAATTACACATACCCACATGTTAGAAATCATACATAATCATTACCCAACACTTGTAGAGTGATTTTAACCCATTAAAACACATAATCATAGAATTAAATCATGCAATTTGTACTGTTCTTGATGTTCTTGAAGTGTAGAACATAAATTCCTAAAATTTAACGCCACAGATTCGTTATAAAACCAAATCCAACCATTCAAATTTCGTTTTGTTCGTTTTAGCATGCATAATCATATACAAGTGGAAAATTTATAGAAAAATTTATGGTTGACATATTAAAATTAAGTATAAGGGCCATATGGCCATATAACATACTCTGTAACCACGTACTGTGAAATTTTATAAAACTGATGATATGGTATCATATAAAATACATATTAAACATGCTACCATGACATAAAATCACTTATATAACCACATAGTCAATACACTTTCCAACCACAGAGAATTTTACAGAAATTGGAGAGCCATATTATATAAAACTAAATGACGTAAAAAGGAATTTGGGTTGAAGAATTTTACCCAAAGCGTAGAATGTATTTAATAGGAGATGAAACCTTTCTCAAATTCTTCTTAATTCTCCTAATCTCTTAACAATCTCTGAACTTTCAAACTCTCTCTCTCTCTTTCTCCTCTCTGTTATGCTATTCTAGACTTAAGCAAATAATGACAGAAAAAGAGAAAGCGTATAATAAATAAATGAAGAAACTGACGCGTTGTGGTCAATTACCCAGTCATGGGTTAACTGCCCTCAACTTCCACTAAGGCCATGTTTGGCTAGAAATAAAAGGTTTCAAAAATCATTTAATTTAATAAAGCCTTATCATATAGTTTAAATAATGTCACACTCCTTTATAAAATAAATCAATATCTTATTTAATTTATTTTAAATAAAATATAATAATTTCTCATTAATTCACATAGTCATATAATTAAATTTCTCATTTAATAATAATATCAAATTATTAAATCTCTAATTAATATTTAAATTAATTAAAAATAACATTAAGCTTATTACATATTTCTTTTAATACAATAAGCTCACATAATTACATACTTGAATAATAAAATTCTCCACATTAATTTAATACATATAACACATATAATTAAATTAATCTATCACAACTTCATCAATTAATTATTTAATCTAATAATTAATTTATCGAAAAATATTTATTCAATCCAATAAATATTAAAAATTAAATTACAAAATCTAGGTTGTCACAAGATTTCAAATTGGAATATCGGATATAGTCTTTGAAGGAACTTGCAATCAGATATAGCAACACAAATAGTATCAAAATACTCACAAGAATACGCTCGATAATATAGAGAGAAAAACTTTAGTTTCGGTGTGATTTTCAATTCTAACCTAAGCACCTATTTATAGGAAAATGCTTGAACACAAAAGCGAAAATTTAATAAAATAATATTATTTATTAAATTTTCCTACGCCATACTTTTGAAGATCTGAATTCAGCCATTAACATGTGCAAGTGGGGCCCACCAAAGTGTAAAAAATGTTTTTTATTAAAAAAAATATTTAAAACTTCAAAATTCAATTATTTTGGAACTTCGGAACTTCAATAATTCATAATAAATAGCCCTTTTATCAGAAAAATTCGAACCTTATGTCTTTTCTATAGAAAATTCCATTCTCTACAACTTTGTAAGTTTAAGTTTTTCCAAATTTCAAACAAAAATTGACCGAAATCCACAAACGGGCGATTTTACAAGCTATAATCAAATTTCAGTCAAGAGATGGGCCCACAGACATGTTTAACATGTTATAAATAACTTTTGCAACAAAAATACTCTTCCTCCTCATATATTCATATATCCCACATTCATTATAAAAATATCACCATTATTATATTATTAAAATATAATAATATATTTAAATGAATTATTTTATCAAAAAAGATAAAATATCAATTTTTCAACAATTGTCACTTTAAATTTTTCTCCATCTATATCCACATAAAATGAATATTTTCCTTATCATATAAATCAATAATTAATTATTCACAAATAATATTACAGAATCACAATACTGATAACCAGACCTTTCCCAGGAAAGATGGGGCTTTCCAATAAGGATTTTTCCTTATTGGTGCGCAATTAGGTGACCAAACCTCTCCTTAGACAGAACTTTCTAGACATTGCCAATAATATTATTTAATAATATTATTCAAATAATATGAATTATTGATCTGATAATGAAAATACTGTGTAGTGACAATTATTGAAATAAAAATAATATAAAATATCAACGTAGCAATTATTGAATCAATAAAATAAATATTGAACAGTAACTACTGTAACAATTATTGAGTAGTGCCTTCTTACGTAAGAATCAATAATTAGTGCAATACCGCGTCTTCTTGTTTTTTAACCAAGAGTATTTTAACAAGATTAATTGTAATAACTACGTACTGTTATTATTTATAAACAACTTATACTTGTTGTTTTCTTCATCCAATCACTTTCCGTTATGGGGCCCACAATTTGCTTGCATACGTCGTTTAATATTCCCCACAGCGGTAAGAATATTCCACGACCAAACGAATATTTCCGAAACAACAATGAATATTTTATAACCACTTGCTTATTTAAGATATTTATGCATTTTACCCATAACTAACCACATTAATCAAATCAACCCTTACTATTTCAAAATAATAAATAGAGGAAATTCAATTTCATTAATAATAAGTTGGGGTCTTACAATTACTCTCTCATTTTACTCGCATCCCTTTAAATAATGTCTCTCCCTATCTTAATTTTGTTTAAATTTTAATATGATATCTTCTCTTACAATGATTTTTACACTAAATAAATATATCTTAACATGAAAGATGAGATGTCAACTTATGGGGAATTTTTTCATAGGTAATTTTTTTTTTATGTAAATTTTTTTTGAACATATAGATTCCTTTCTGCTTTTTGTCATCTCACTTTATCTTATACAATTTCCTCTCACGTAATTCGATTTAATGCTTAAATTTTGGGGTAATCAATTGAATTGGAATAATGCCAATAGAAATAATGATGTGTTGTTCTCAGTAAATATATGCTTAAAATTGATTCTTCTTTAATGTTATCTATTGCGAGAATGTCATTGAAAGTATGCACTAGATGAAAATCATTAATCTTTACAGGTGAGAGATTTAATGAGATTGTAGGAAGTCTTTATTACATGGCTCCTGAGGTTCTAAAACGAAATTATGGTCCAAAGGCATCTTTTGTTTGGAGTCTTGGAGTAATCCTTTACATCTTACTCATGCGGTGTTCCACCCTTTTTAAGCGAGTTAGTGTTTTGTTCCCTAAAAGATACCTTACCTACCTCCCATTTCTTACACCAAAAATGAGTGCCATTCTTGTTTTCTTTTAGTTCTATCAAAATACTTAATCATATGGTTTTGTGTACATAACTATATGCAATATTAGGATCAATAGAATTCTTACAGATTTGAGCTTCTCGCATCGTAACCTTGTACTTATTTCATTCTATATTTATTTTACAACCCAATGGAGAATATTAGATGGTGGTAAGTCGCGAGCTTGTCGAGATAAAATTAGATAGGAATAATGGAAATAAAATTGAACATGAGCTTATGAGAGAATGAGACAAAGTAAGCTCTTTTTTTTTTAGAGTGTGGAACAAATGTGGGATTATTTTGATCAAGGTCTAACATGGAGAAGGTGTACATTTCCCAAATTATTCTTTTGTTTTCTTCCTATATCTCTCTAAACTAAATAAGTTACTCAAACGCTTCAAGATTCCCATAAATACTTTTGTGTTAGAATTAGCTATTAGGATACTGAAGATTCAAAGTTTGAACAATTTTTTATCACTTAGTCTGATTTGATTTTTCAAACATAACTTTATTTACCGGAATTATGTGGATCGCTCTCATTCTTTCTCACGTAATTGTGTTATGGACATGTTAAGAATTTATTCTAACACTTCATTATATGTCTAACAAGTTTTTATAATCATTAGACTAAATTACTAACACATTTCTATACTTGAACATTGAAAAAATTGCATTTATGGACGTTACGCATAAGTGGTATGTATTTCCACTTTTATCTTGGTCTTGGTCTTTGCTTGCACGGTGGTATTCTTCTGAGAAATGAACTAGGAGGTGGTACGGCCACACACACTCAGACTCTGAATTCAATTCAAGAAGAAGAACATGTAATTCAAAAAAAAACACTACATATTCATTAATTTCACCAAATTACACATACCCACATGTTAGAAATCATACATAATCATTACCCAACACTTGTAGAGTGATTTTAACCCATTAAAACACATAATCATAGAATTAAATCATGCAATTTGTCTTTGTTTCTTGATGTTCTTGAAGTGTAGAACATAAATTCTTAAAATTTAGCATACCACTTGATTAGTTATAAAACCAAATCCAACCATTCAAATTTCGTTTTGTTCGTTTTAGCATGCATACTCATATACAAGTGGAAATTTTATAGAAAAATTTATGGTTGACACATTAAAATTACGTATAAGGGCCATATGGCCATATAACATACTCTGTAATCACGTCTTCAGAAAATTTTATAAAAGCGATGATATGGTATCATATAAAATACATATTAAACATGCTACCATGACATAAAATCACGTATATAACCACATAGTCAATACACTTTCCAACCACAGAGAATTTTACAGAAATTGGAGAGCCATATTATATAAAACTAAATGACGTAAAAAGGAATTTGGGTTGAAGAATTTTACCCAAACCGTAGAATGTATTTAATAGGAGATGAAACCTTTCTCAAATTCTTCTTAATTCTCCTAATCTCTTAACAATCTCTGAACTTTCAAACTCTCTCTCTCTCTTTCTCCTCTCTGTTATGCTATTCTAGACTTAAGCAAATAATGACAGAAAAAGAGAAAGCGTATAATAAATAAATGAAGAAACTGACGCGTTGTGGTCAGTTAACCAGTCATGGGTTAATTGCCCTCAACTTCCACTAAGGCCATGTTTGGCTAGAAATAAAAGGTTTCAAAAATCATTTAATTTAATAAAGCCTTATCATATAGTTTAAATAATGTCACACTCCTTTATAAAATAAATCAATATCTTATTTAATTTATTTTAAATAAAATATAATAATTTCTCATTAATTCACATAGTCAAATTATTAAATCTCTAATTAATAATTAAATTAATTAAAAATAACATTAAGCTTATTAAATATTTCTTTTAATACAATAAGCTCACATAATCACATACTTCGAATAATAAAATTCTCCACATTAATTTAATACATATAATTAAATTAATCTACCACAACTTCATCAATTAATTATTTAATCTAATAATTAATTCATCGAAAAATATTTATTCAATTCAATAAATATTAAAAATTAAATTACAAAATCTCGGTTGTCAAAGATTTAAATTTGGAATCTGGGATATAGTCTTTGAAGGAACTTGCACCGTATAGCAACACTCCAGGTATCAAAATACTCACAAGAATACGCTCGATAATATAGAGAGAAAACTTTAGTTTCTTGTGTGATTTTCAATTCTAACCTAAGCACCCTATTTATAGAAAAATGCTTAGAACACCAAAGCAGAAAATTTAATAAAATAATATTATTTATTAAATTTTTCCTACGCCCACTTTTGAAGATCTGAATTCAGCCATTAACATGTGCAAGTGGGGCCCACCAAAGTGTAAAAAATGTTTTTTATTAAAAAAAATATTTAAAACTTCAAAATTCAATTATGTTGGAACTTCAAAACTTCAATAATTCATAATAAATAGTCCTTTTATTAGAAAAATTCGAACCTTATGTCTTTTCTATAGGAAATTCCATTCTCTACAACTTTGTAAGTTTAAGTTTTTCCAAATTCCAAATAGAAATTGACCGAAATCTACAAACGGGCGATTTTACAGGCTATAATCAAATTTCAGTCAAGAAATGGGCCCACAGACATGTTTAACATGTTTTAAACAACTTTTACAACAAAAATACTCTTTCTCATATATTCATATATCCCACATTCATTGTAAAAATATCACCATTATTATATTATTAAAATATAATAATATATTTAAATGAATTATTTTATCAAAAAAGATAAAATATCAATTTTTCAACAATTGTCACTTTAAAATTTTGTCCATCTATATCCACATAAAATGAATATTTTCCTTATCATATAAATCAATAATTAATTATTCACAAATAATATTACAGAATCACAATACTGACAACCAGGCCGTTCCCAGGAAAGATGGGGCTTTCCAATAAGGATTTCTCTTTCTTAGCAGCTTGAATTAGGTGACCAAACCTCTCCTTAGATGTAACTTTCTAGACATTGCCAATAATGTTATCTAATAATATTATTCAAATAATATGAATTATTGATCCGATAATGAAAATATTGTGTCTTGTAATTATTGAAACAACAATAATATAAAATATCAACGTAGCAATTATTCAATCAATAAAATAAAATATTGAACAGTAACTACTGTAACAATTATTGAGTAGTGCCTTCTTATGTAAGAAACAATAATTAGTGCAATACCGTGTGCTACCGTGTTTTAACCACCGGGTATTTTAACAGTATTAACGGTAACAACTACGCTGTTATTTATAAACAACTTATACTTGTCGTTTTCTTCATCCAATCACTTTCCGTTATGGGGCCCACACAAGGCTGCGCCGTCGTACGAATATTCCCTGACAGTAAGAATATTCCTCGACCAAACGAATATTCCCCGACAACAATGAATATTTTATAACCACTTGCTTATTTAAGATATTTGCGTATTTTACCCATAACTAACCACATTAATCAAATCAACCCTTACTATTTCAAAATAATAAATAGAGGAAATTCAATTTCATTAATAATAAGTTGGGGTCTTACAATTACTCTCTCATTTTACTCGCATCCCTTTAAATAATGTCTCTCCCTATCTTACTTTTGTTTAAATTTTAATATGATATCTTCTCTTACAATGATTTTTACACTAAACAGTCATATCTTAACATGAAAGACAGATGTCAACTTATGGGGAATTTTTTCATAGGTAATTTTTTTTATGTAAATTTTTTTGAACATATAGGATTCCTTTCTGCTTTTGTCATCTCACTTTATCTTTATACAATTTCCTCTCATGTAATTACGATTTAATGCTTAAATTTTGGGGTAATCAATTGAATCGAATAATGCCAATAGAAATAATGATGTGTTGTTCTGTAGAATATATGCTTAAAATTGATTCTTCTTTGAATGTTATCTATTGCGAATGTCATTGAAAGTATGCACTAAATTTGAAAATCTGTTAATCTTTACAGGTGAGAGATTTAATGAGATTGTAGGAAGTTCTTATTACATGGCTCTGAGGTTCTAAAACGAAATTATGGTCCAAAGGCATCTTTTGTTTGGAGTCTTGGGAGTAATCCTTTACATCTTACTCTGCGGTGTTCCACCCTTTTCAAGCGTGTTAGTGTTTTGTTCCCGAAAAAGATACCTTACCTACCTCCCATTTCTTGCACCAAAAAATGAGTGCCATTCTTTGTTTTTCTTTTGGTTCTATCAAAATATTTAATCATATGGTTTTGTCCACAAAACTATGTGCAATATTAGGATCAAAAGAATTCTTCAGATTTCGAGCTTCGCATCGTAACCTTGTACTTATTTCATTCTATATTTATTTTACAACCCAATAGAGAATATTAGATGGTACGGTAAGTCACGAAGCTTGTCGATAAAATTAGATAGAATAATGGAAAAAAATGAACATGAGCTTATGAGAGAATGAGACAAAGTAAGCTCTTTTTTAGAGTGTGGAACAAATGTGGGATTATTTTGACTGAAGGTCTAACATGGAGAAGGTGTACATTTCCCAAATTATTCTTTTGTTTTCTTCCTATATCTCTCCTAAACTAAATAAGTTACTCAAACGCTCTGAAGATTCCCATAAATACTTTTGTGTTAGAATTAGCTATTAGGATACAAGATTCAAAGTTTGAACAGTTTTTTTATCAGTTGGTCTGATTTGATTTTTCAAACATAACTTTATTTACTAGAATTATGTGACTGCTCTCATTCTTTCTCACGTAATTGTGTTATGGACATGTTAAGAATTTATTCTAACACTTCATTATATGTCTAACAAGTTTTTATAATCATTAGACTAAGTTACTAACACATTTCTATACTTGAACATTGAAAAAATTGCATTTCTGGACATTACTCTTTAAGTGCGTTGCTTGCACGCCCACTTTTTTATCGGTCTTGCATCATGGCAAGACGTGGCAGGCCATGACATGACATCTCCATTCAATTCCCATTCACAAGAACACGAATTCAATGAAAAAAACACTACATATTCATTAATTTCACCAAATTACACATACCCACATGTTAGAAATCATACATAATCATTACCCAACACTTGTATAGTGATTTTAACCCATTAAAACACATAATCATAGAATTAAATCATGCAATTTGTACTGTTCTTGATGTTCTTGAAGTGTAGAACATAAATTCTTAAAATTTAACGCCACGGATTCGTTATAAAACCAAATCCAACCATTCAAATTTCGTTTTGTTCGTTTTAGCATGCATACTCATATACAAGTGGAAATTTTATAGAAAAATTTATGGTTGACATATTAAAATTACGTATAAGGGCCATATGGCCATATAACATACTCGGTAACCACGTACTGTAAAATTTTATAAAACTGATGATATGGTATCATATAAAATACCTATTAAACATACTACCATGACATAAAATCACGTATATAACCACATAGTCAATACACTTTCCAACCACAGAGAATTTTACAGAAATTGGAGAGCCATATTATATAAAACTAAATGACGTAAAAAGGAATTTGGGTTGAAGAATTTTACCCAAAGCGTAGAATGTATTTAATAGGAGATGAAAACTTTCTCAAATTCTTCTTAATTCTCCTAATCTCTTAACAATCTCTTAACTTTCAAACTCTCTCTCTCTCTTTCTCCTCTCTGTTATGCTATTCTAGACTTAAGAAAATAACGACGTAAAAAGAGAAAAGTATATAATAAATAAATGAAGAAAGCGACGCTTGTGGTCGGGCCACTCGATCGTGTTAACCGCCTCAACTTCCACTAAGGCCATGTTTGGCTAGAAATAAAAGGTTTCAAAATCATTTAATTTAATAAAGCCTTATCATATAGTTTAAATAATGTCACAATCCTTTATAAAATAAATCAATATCTTATTTAATTTATTTTAAATAAAATATAATAATTTTCATTAATTCACATAGTCACATAATTAAATTTCTCATTTAATAATAATATCAAATTATTAAATCTCTAATTAATATTTAAATTAATTAAAAATAACATTAAGCTTATTAAATATTTCTTTTAATACAATAAGCTCACATAATTACATACTTGAATAATAAAATTCTCCACATTAATTTAATACATATAACACATATAATTAAATTAATCTATCACAACTTCATCAATTAATTATTTAATCTAATAATTAATTTATCGAAAAATATTTATTCAATCCAATAAATATTAAAAATTAAATTACAAAATCTCTATTGTCACAAAGATTTCTAAATTGGAATATCTGGATATAGTCTTTGAAGGAACTTGCAGACCAGATATAGAACACAAATAGGTATCAAAATACTCACAAGAATACGCCGATAATATAGAGAGAAAAACTTTAGTTTCGGTGTGATTTTCAATTCTAACCTAAGCACCCTATTTATAGGAAAATGCTTAGAACATCAAAGCGAAAAATTTAATAAAATAATATTATTTATTAAATTTTTCCTACATACTTTTTGAAGATCTGAATTCAGCCATTAACATGTGCAAGTGGTGCCCACCAAAGTGTAAAAAACGTTTTTTATTAAAAAAAAATATTTAAAACTTCAAAATTCAATTATTCTGGAACTTCGGAACTTCAATAATTCATAATAAATAGCCCTTTTATCAGAAAAATTCGAACCTTATGTCTTTTCTATAGGAAATTCCATTCTCTACAACTTTGTAAGTTTAAGTTTTTCCAAATTCCAAACAAAAATTGATCGAAATCCACAAACGGGCGATTTTACAGGCTATAATCAAATTTCAGTCAAGAAATGGGCCAACAGGCATGTTTAACATGTTTTAAACAACTTTTACAACAAAAATACTCTTTCTCCTCATATATTCATATATCCCGCATTCATTGTAAAAATATCACCATTATTATATTATTAAAATATAATAATATATTTAAATGAATTATTTTATCAAAAAAGATAAAATATCAATTTTTCAACAATTGTCACTTTAAAATTTTCTCCATCTATATCCACATAAAATGAATATTTTTCTTATCATATAAATCAATAATTAATTATTCACAAATAATATTACAGAATCACAATACTAACAACCAGGCCTTTCCCAGGAAAGAGGGGGCTTTCCAATAAGGATTTTTTCTTATTGGCGCGCAATTAGGTGACCAAACCTCTCCTTAGACAGAACTTTCTAGACATTGCCAATAATGTTATCTAATAATATTATTCAAATAATATGAATTATTGATCTGATAATGAAAATACTGTGTAGTGACAATTATTGAAATAAAAATAATATAAAATATCAACGTAGCAATTATTGAATCAATAAAATAAATATTGAACGATAAATTCATCGTAACAATTATTGAGTAGTGCCTTCTTACGTAAGAATCAATAATTAGTGCAATACCGGTAATCACCGTGTTTTAACCCACCGAGTATTTTAACAAAGATTAATTGTGAATAACTACTGTTTATATTTATAAACAACTTATACTTGTTGTTTTCTTCATCCAATCACTTTCCAGTTATGGGGCTACACAAAAATCAAGCGCAGTCGTCTTTAATATTCCCCGACAAGTAGAATATTCCACGACCAAACGAATATTCCCCGACAACAATGAATATTTTATAACCACTTGCTTATTTAAGATATTTGCGCATTTTACCCATAACTAACCACATTAATCAAATCAACCCTTACTATTTCAAAATAATAAATAGAGGAAATTCAATTTCATTAATAATAAGTTGGGGTCTTACAATTACTCTCTCATTTTACTCGCATCCCTTTAAATAATGTCTCTCCCTATCTTACTTTTGTTTAAATTTTAATATGATATCTTCTCTTACAATGATTTTTACACTAAACAGTCATATCTTAACATGAAAGACAGATGTCAACTTATGGGGCATCTTTTTCATGGGTAATTTTTTTTTATGTAAATTTTTTTTGAACATATAGGATTCCTTTCTGTTTTGTCATCTCACTTTATCTTATACAATTTCCTCTCACGTAATTCTGATTTAATGCTTAAATTTTGGGGTAACTGAATTCAGAATTGGAATAATGCCAATAGGAAATAATAATGTGTTGTTCTGTAAATATATGCTTAAAATTGATTCTTGCTGAATGTTATCTATTGCAGAATGTCATTGAAAGTATGCACTAGCTGAAAATCTGTTAATCTTTACAGGTGAGAGATTTAATGAGATTGTAGGAAGTCCTTATTACATGGCTCCTGAGGTTCTAAAACGAAATTATGGTCCAGTGCATCTTTTGTTTGGAGTGTTGGAGTAATCCTTTACATCTTACTCTGCGGTGTTCCACCCTTTTGGGCAGGTTAGTGTTTTGTTCCCGAAAAAGATACCTTACCTACCTCCCATTTCTTGCACTAAAAATGAGTGCCATTACTGTTTTTCTTTTGGTTCTATCAAAATACGAATCATATGATTTTGTGTACATAACTATGTGCAATATTAGGATCTCTAGAATTCTTCTGTATTTCAGAGCTTCTGCATCAGAACCTTGTACTTATTTCATTCTATATTTATTTTACAACCCAATGGAGAATATTAGATGGCTGGTAAGTGCAGAAGCTTGTCAGATAAAATTATATAGGAATAATGGAAAAAAAAATGAACATGAGCTTATGAGAGAATGAGACAAAGTAAGCTCTTTTTTTAGAGTGTGGAACAAATGTGGGATTATTTTGACTGAAGGTCTAACATGGAGAAGGTGTACATTTCCCAAATTATTCTTTTGTTTTCTTCCTATATCTCTCCTAAACTAAATAAGTTACTCAAACGCTCTGAAGATTCCCATAAATATTTTTGTGTTAGAATTAGCTATTAGGATACAAGATTCAATGTTTGAACAGTTTTTTTATCAGTTGGTCTGATTTGATTTTTCAAACATAACTTTATTTACTGGAATTATGTGACTGCTCTCATTCTTTCTCACCTTCCATCCCGGGGTTCCTTTCTTATCTCAAAATCTTCTCTGTTGATGTCCAGAAACTGAACAAGGAGTTGCATAAGCAATCATTCGGCCAGCTGTAGATTTTAAAAGGGATCATTGGTTTAAGGTTTCTGATAATGCAAAAAATCTTGTGAAGAAGATGCTTAACCCTGACCCAAAGTTGCGCCTTACTACTCGGGAAGTGCTAGGTACTTTACAATTTTGTTAATATGCAATTTTTCATCTATTATGTTTTAGGGCTTGCTATTTGAAATTTCGTGAATGTAAAATACATTACATAAATCAAGATTGCTGCTTGGTGACTAATTGCAGATCATCCTTGGATACAAAATGCCAAGAAGGCTCCAAATGTTTCTTTGGGTGAAACTGTGAAAGCAAGACTAAAAGTATTTTCTATGATGAATAAGCTCAAGAAAAGAGCTTTGCAAGTAATGTCTCAAATTTTTACTATCTATTAAACAAATATGTACATATTGGTTGCATGCAATTTTCAAGAAACTTTGCACTTTTGATAGTGATGTGGTAAAAATTCTCATGTTCAGTTCTTCACACGTACTTAGTTATTATACTGTTATTCAATCTCAGGTTATTGCTGAGCATTTGTCAGCTGAAGAAGTGGCAGGCATAAAGGAAGGATTCAAAGTTATGGATACTAACAACAAAGGAAATATAGACATTGATGAGCTGAGAGTTGGGTTGCAAAAGCTTGGCCAGCAGATCCCTGATGCAGATCTTCAAATTCTTATGGATGTTGTAAGTATATTGTATCTAAGTAGTTACAATGTCAAAATGTAGGGGAATAGAGAAACCTGACTTTTTCATTCCACTAATCTTTTTTAGACGTTTAAAGGAAATTCAAACAATAGAAAGTCAAATTTTCAAAAGACAAAATAGCTATATTATGTTTTATCTTCCTTTTGTTAATATATATATATATATATATATATATATATATATATATATATATATATATATATATATCAGAAAATTGTCCGATAGACTTGAAATTTTGGATGTTCCCTTTGAACTTGTATATTAAAACAAAATCTAAATGTTTTGTTCGAATGACAGTTGGAATGACCATATCTACATTATGCATGTATATACTAATCCTTTTGTCACATTGTTCTATGATTTCTCTACCCACACTACTAAGTTGCAACTCTTGATGTCCGTAATGGATACTTCTTTAAGTACCTATTATGTATATCATCTCTATTTTGCTTTGTATTCATGTGGGAATAACCTATGCTATGCTGGTTCCACAGGGTGATGTTGATAGAGATGGACACCTGAACTACGAAGAGTTCGTAGCAATTTCTGTCCATCTGAAAAAATTGGGCAATGATGATCGCTTTCATAAAGCATTTGCATTCTTCGATCACAACAAAAACGGATACATAGAGATCGAAGAGCTAAGGGCTTATTGGCTGATGAAGTTGACACCAATAGCGAAGAAGTCATTAATGTTATTATTCAAGATGTGGATACTAACAAGGTGAATGATTTTGCCTTTCTCTCTTTTTTTTAATTCTCAAATGAAAAGTTTTTGTATGGTTTTAAGTGAGGCGATGGTTATCTTTGAGTGTTATTTTTTCATTTTCTATGGATACAAAAATTAATTAAAATCTCATATGAATATGATATCGGGCAAGTATGCCACATAGACTGTGGAAGAGTATTCAGGTTTACTTGTAGCAACACCTGGAAATTATATTTTTTTTGATATTAATACGTAGAAATGTGATGAACATCTATGTACATTTCTAGAGTAGCTTTCAATATCAACTAGGCTCTGTAATGTCTTTCACGATAGAGAAGTTGAACGTATTGACGTTTATTTATAAATTGTAAAGAGAACAGAGAAGATCAAAAGGGGCTTACGATGTTATCAATTAATGGATTCTCTATAGCGAGTACAATGATGTATTTATACTAATCCTAGGACCCAAAAAAATTAAAAGACCAACCTATTATTGATAACATTCATTGATCGCCGTCGACAGGCACGACTCCCGGCAAGTGACACTGAAAACTAATAAGCTGCCCGACTATGTTTATATATTCAGAGATTGTTAGACTAAAGTTATCTTGAATACACTGAGCTATTTTACCTGCTAAGTAGTACTCTTGGGTATATTGCTTTCCTGACTTCAGAAGGCATCATAAATTTTTCTTGATCAGAATATTCAAAAGGGAGAGTATTCCCAATTGAATAACGAACATATTTCATTAATTAAACTTGTGGTTTTTTTAAATTTTTTTTCTGAACTACATGCAAAAAATTTTATTTTTATGAGATTTTTTAAACCTTCGCATACCCTTTTCCTCTCTTTTTGTTATGGATTGTAAAAAGTTAAGTTGAGGCAACCCTTTCTTTGCAGTAAACAAAATACAAAAGTAGTAAAGGACATGGAAAATAAATCAGTTGGCTACACTTTGGTCAAGAAAAATTGAAAAAAAAAATAGAAAAAAGGGAATAGTAGAAAAAATAATTTCTTCACAAGTTGAGGTCACTTAATTTGTCACTAGCTTAAAAGCAATAGTCACATACTTAGAGTGTAATGCACAAATCGGTAAACCCTCACCACTACCCCCTATAATGTATATTCATTTATTTTTCTGTGTAAAATTTGATAATCGCACAATAATATACTATATTCTTATTATATTTTAATTTATTAATTATACGCACATATTTATTATTAAAAATTTGAATAATCTCGCCGCAATGCGCGGGTTTGTATCTAGTATATAACTAAAACTATGTTCACAAGGAGATTTCTTAAAATTTCTTTTTTCCCCTTTCATTCCATTTTGTTTTCCTCTTCATTTCCTCAATTGTTTCAAGTTCAAGCATAGACAAGATTAAAAGAAATAGAAAAGGAAAAGTGGATTAAGATAATATGCTAATAAGTTGTGAATTTGATTAAAAATCATAATAAATAAACAAGAAAAAAAAAGTTTGAAATTTACAATATTATACTTTCTTGGACATAATTTTAGTATTCTATAAACTTCATTCTCTGTTTTGATAATAATTGCATCTAGTGATTTTACCATTAACAGATGCAAAACATGGATATATAAGCCAAAAATAAAACAGCACAAAAAAAATTCAACTATTAAAGTATATACACAAGGAAAGAGAGACTGTTTTTAATAAAAATGGTTTATTTTTCTTTGTTTGGCTGCTAAATTAAAAAATAAAATAAAAAAAACCACCATCTTCTTTACTGGAATGAATTTAAATCTTTACGAAAAAAAAGAGAAAAGAAGTTGAGTATATTTTTTTATTGCAATTTATTTTTTTTAATATACGTTGTATTATAATATATAAATAAATATTATCACTTCACCTCAGAATCACGATGAGAAAATATTAAAACCTCATAGGGTGAAGTGAAATTCAAATACACGTCTATTTTTCATGTCCAAGTAGTTCTTTGAAAATTAGACAGTCATTATAATTTTACACACAACATGTACTTAAACAAAAAATTAGCGGTTATAGAAGCCATCTTAGCCTAATTAGATTTGAGTTTAAACATGGGAAACCGGAAAACCCCAATTCCTCCATAATTTATTTTGAATTTAAACATAGAAAACCCTAAAACCCAAAATTCTCCCGAGAGTCCCTCTCTCCCTACCTCTTTCTCCAAACATTGGCGGAAAAGAAATTACAACCAAAGTTCCATCTTGAATTCAGAAATTGTTCTTTAAGACGAAAGTTCCATCTTAAAGAACAATTTATGAATTCAAGACGATGAAGAATCGACCGAAATCTCTGTGACGCCCCCAAAATAGGTATACATCACCCATCTTGAGTCGCCAGATATCACACTACATAAATCAAATACAACTTAATTAATGCAACTGTCGTGCAAAATACGACAAAACATGGCTGGGAGTTTAAACACGAATATTGTCTTCTAGATAATATCCACTCTCAATGGAGTCCTCATTACAATTATTATCACACTATTTTATAAAAATAGTGAGGACTACTATAGCCACCATCTCGGATCATCAATCCGCTCCCAGACTAAATCGTCATAACTATATTCTCATTTCTCAAGAAACAAAGAAAGAAAGAAAGGTGAGCTCAATAGCCCAAGAAAAGAAATATTATGACTAAGATAATGCAAAATAAATTATCCTTAGCCATCAACAGTGTTAAACTGATAAAATACAATAAACATCAAGTATAACTGTAGCGGAATAAGCAATCCATTAGAAGAGTCAAGTAGAACATAATGTCTACTATCTCCTCTAGATTAAAAGTCCATCGTTAATATTGCATTCATGTAATACTCATCAACAGTTCTTTGTTATACCCAAGACAAAAAGAACTATCATCACCTGTCTTCACCTGAACCACCAAAGATTATAATTAAATCCACAATTCATTTTTATAATCATGTAAATCAACAGTTTCTGTGAGACCCCAAATTTTATGAATAAAGATTTAAATTTCTCAAAATATTTTTTTTTGAATATTATGGTGTGGATTTGATATAATGTTATAGTTGTGGGTAATATTTATAATTTTTGCAAAGTATGCAAGTTGTTATAAAATATTTGTTTGGTCGGGGAATATTCTTTTTGTTGGAAAATATCCGTACGACAGCACAATCATTGGTGGACCCCACAACAGAAGTATTTTCGTAGTTAGAAAACGACAAAATTATCATTTTATAAAAATAACGGCGAAAGTATAACCGTTAAAACTGTTGAACTACCCGATAGTAAAAGTAAAGTAATACGCTGTGGAGGTCAGCATAGTAGCACACCGGTATTGATTATTGATGCTTACGTGAAAGTCACTCGCTTATACTCAATTATTGCTACAAGATATTTGCTTTGCATCATATCTCTCATATTATTGATTCGATTATTGTCACAGTATCATCTGCATAATATTTTATATATTATTAAATCAATAATTGAGACGACAAAGTTATTCATATTATTAAATTGCAATATTTACATCTAGAAGTTCTGTCAAGGAGAGGTTTGGTCATCTAATTGCGTGCCAATAAAGAGAAATCCTTATCGGAAAGCCCCCTCTTTCCTGGGAACGACCTGGTTGTTAAATATTGTGAATTATAATATTAATGATGAATTAGATTGTGTTGATTAAAGATGAAATTGATAGTTTCATTGTGTTGGAATTATTAGTGTTAGTGAAATCGACTTATATTCCGATGATAATTGATGTTTGGGGGTTATATTGATAAATCGGGTAATTAGTCGGATAAATGAGCAATTAATTGTTACTAATTCACATACTTATATAACTATTTGTTCACATGTGTGTACTATTGAATCATATTCTTGTACTATTAGGAGAGTTGGTGCAAGATTGATAATACTTGCATGACTAAGTTAAAAATACAGGTATAGATGGAGGTACTATACTATAATTCGTATTTTCACATGATTATAACTATTGATTCACATGATTGAACTATTGATTCACATTATTTACTATTAGGGGAGGTGGTGCAAGTTTGATAATAGTTGCAGAACTAAATTAAAAATAAAAAAAAGTTGAAGGTATTGTACTGTAATATTTTGAGCCCCAAAACGTGCAATTATCGAAACTATATTTTCCTATAAATAGAAGCTCATTCTTCTTTCATTTCTCACCAATTCACTAAAGCTATAGAGCAATTATTATAGAGAGAAATTATAGAGAGAAAGAAGAAGAAAAAAGTCTACCTCTCTACTCCAATTATCCAGTTTCTTTTCTAAGGTAAGGGGTATTATTTCTTTTTTTGTATTCATGAAGAGAGCTATTGTTATTCTATTCCTTATTATTACATTGGAATAACCTATCTATCTGAAGTACCGCATACATGGTAAAAAATTCTTCCATTATTCCATTCTTTATTATTACATTTGGAATATCCATCTTGTCAAGGTATTATTACTTTGACCTGGTTTCTATTATTTATTATTCTCATTGGAATAACTTTATCTGCATGCGATCATCGCATGCATGGTGAATTCTTCCATTATTCCATTCTTTATTATTATGTTGGAATATCACATTAGCGGTGCGTATTACGCTGACACAGTTCCATTATTTATTATTATATTGGAATAATCTGTCTGTGCGGTCTATCGCATGCATGGTGATTTCTGTTGTTATTTCATTCATTATTATTATGTTGGAATATCCTGTCGGTGCGTATTACGCCTAACCTAGTTCCATTATTTATTATTCTATTGGAATAACCTGTCTATGTGAATTACCACATGCATGGTGAATGATCCTTCATATTCATTCCTTATTAAATTGTGAAAATGATCTATTTACGCGGATTACCGCATGGCGAGTTAAAATTCATTTGCAGTTTCGTAATTTTTCGGACATTCAAAAATTCTGGAAAAATTTGGGAGGATATTATGATAAGTTTTCTAACATCTCCAAGTGGAATCACTGAAAGAGGAGTTGCAGATTTTTGTATGGACTATTTTTAACAAAGCCTGAAAAAGTGAAAAAAGAAAAGAAAAAGCTACTGCCCACAATTTTGTAAGGGTTGTTTCGGCTACTTAATTTGTGAGAAAAATTCCGGCCTTTTGGGAAATGGAAATATACGATATAAAGTACCTCCTGTCCAAAAATGAGCTCATTTCGACTTAAAATGAGCAAGTTATGACTATTTCAATATTTAAGTTTTTCCTACGGAATACGCTATAACCAAAGTTCTATAACTCCGATGACCATTAAATTTAAACTGGAAGCTCATGTTAACATGTGTAAGACCCTGCCAAGATTTGGGAATTTCTAGAGTTAAACTTGAGGTAGCTAATTTCTTAAGAAATTAATTAGAAATTGATTTTTGAAAAATACTTAAGGGAGTTGAAAAATTATAAAAAAATACTTGTTGTGTATGAAATATATGTATATATGTTTGGACAAAGGATAGAAAAATAATAAGTTGATTTGGTAATTTTTCATGGAAATGGTTTAGTTACAAACATATGAGTTAAATATGTTATGTGAAGTTGAAGAATTGGTAAATAGGATTTTAGGGCTTGAAAATCCTATATAAGGTATATGCAGATTTTTGATGAGTGATTTGATCATTGGTGATGAAATCTTATGAGTATGGCATTTTTGAATGATTAAATGTATTATTTGGTAAAGTGTAAATAATTAAATTAAATTATTTATAAGTTTAAGAAGTGATTAAAATATTGTGATAATATTAACAATATTAGATTATGAGTTATTTAAGTGATGGATAATATTTGGATAAATTTAAAGTCTTTAATATTTATCCTTATTTTCGTTTGATTAATGCTTATATTATTGTCATTATCCTCATGTTTATATTGTGATGAAAGTCATCTTTGGCTTACGTGCAGAGATGGACTTGGTATGATTATGACTAGGAATTATTCGGTATAATCATGACCGTAATGTAATGAATGATGTGGTAAAAGTCCTCATTGGTCTGTAGTTCATTGATGGACGGTTGTTAGTATGATTATGACCAGGAATTATTTGGTATAATCATGACCATTGACGATTACATGAATATCCTTGGCCGTGGTGCAGGGATGATGTGATTTATTTATTAAGCTGAGTCTCAGCGATAAAGTTGATAAAAATCTTTTTAAATCATAGAAGATAGTAGATTTTATGCTCTACTTGACTCTTTTAATGGATTGCTTATTCTGCTGCAGTTGTTGATCTAAAACTTGTTGTCTATTATATTCTATTAGTTGTTATACTGTTGAAGGCTAAGGATAATTTATTCTGCCATTATCTTAGTCATAATATTTCTTGCTGGGCTAGTTGAGTTCACCCATTTCTTTCACCGTTCTCTCTGTGAAATGAGAATATAAATTTGACTGAGTCGGGAACGGAGTGATGGTCCTGGATGATAACATTAGTAGTCCTCACTATTCTGTTAAATAGTGTGACAATAAATGTAATGAGGACTCCATTGAGTGTGGATATTGTCTAGATGACAATATTCTTATTAAAACTCTCAGTTTATGTTTTGTCGTATTTTATACGACTGTTGTATAATTAAGTTTTATTTAAATTTTGTACCATGTAAGTGGCGACCTAAGATGGGTGATGTATACCTGTTTTGGGGGCATCACAGTTGGTATCAAAGCTTAGGGATATGATCCATGGCTGAGATGTGAGACAAGAACTAGGAGGGGAGAGACGTTGAATTCCTTCGCTAGTATGACCTACCTAAGTTTATTTGGTATTTAATTGGTCGGTCAGAGTATAGGGATAATATGTGATATGTCAATTAACCCTTGTTTTGTGACAGTGTTTGAAAATGGCATCTGAAAATGTTGAGATAAGAAATGGAGCAAAATAATATGACCGTATCGCAGTACGAGGCTAAGTTTGCGGAGTTATCTCGGTTTGCATCCCATTTGGTCGATAATAAGGAGCGAATGACGCGAATTTTTCTAAGAGGTTTTAAACCCGATATACGTCAATACCTCATTTCTCATAAACTTTGTTTATATTCAGATGTTGTGAATATGGCTCAGTTATTAGAGCGCGATAATGAGTTAGCACAACCAAAAGGTAAGGACCAACAACACAATAATAATCGTACCGGTGGCAACGACCATCGGAACAATGATAACCATCGTGGGGGAAATTATCATGCCAAGAATGGTAACCACTTCGGTGGTAATCATGGCCAAGATAATAGAAGTGGAAATTTCAAGAAGAAGGTCATTTAGCTCGATTTTGTCGTATAATGAAGTCAAGTCCAATGGGGACGGTGGCACCAAAGGTGGATACTGGACAAAACAAAGCTCGGTGGTTTCGGAAGAGCATTTTTCGTGACTTCTCAAAAGCGAGTAACCCGAACGAAGTTAGCACGGGTTAGTTAATTATAAATTTTTGCGAAGTCTATACATTATTTGATACCGATTCTACCCATTCTTTTATCTCTCTTGCTTACGTTCAACGTTTAAATTTGACTCCGGAGAAGTTAGACTTTGACTTATCTGTTGAAACTTCGTTAGGAGAAACCTTCATTACATGTGTTATTCAAGTCTTGGATGAGAGTCACTGTTTTGAATGATATTTCTATTGTTAATAAATTTCCTGACGTATTCTTGAAGACTTCTTAGCCTACCCCAGAACGTGAAATCGAATTTTGTATTGAGCCCAGTACAAAACCCATTTCTTCAACCCTTAAATATTTCTTCACCTAGAACGAACGTATTATGCGCCAAAGACGTTGGCTCGAGCTGTTGAAGATTACGACTATACCATTCAATATCATCGTGGAAAAACGAACGTGGTAACTGACGCATTGAGTAGAAGATCGTATGCGTTTACGAGTGCGATGTTGTTAACACAAAAACCCATTTTGTATAACTTACAAATGATGAAGATAGAGTTAAAGACTCTAGGGATGTAAGACTCCAACTTATTATTAATGAAATTTAATTTTCTCTATTTATTATTTTAAAATAGTAAGGGTTGATTTGATTAATGTGGATAGTTAGGGGTAAAATACGCAAATACTTCAAAATAAGCAAGTGGTTATAAAATATTCATTGTTGTTTGGGAATATTCGTTTGGTCGTGGAATATTAAATCTTTCGTCGGGAATATTAAATGCAAAGCCTACTGACCGTGTGTGGGCCCCATAACTGAAAGCGATTGGATGAAGAAAACGACAAAATATAAGTGGTTTAAAAATAACTTGGCGTAGTTGTTGGGACCCGAGTTGATACGTATGACTACGGAAAAGATCCAAATGATTCGACAACGATATCTGAATAGCACAAGATCGACAAAAGAGTTATGCGGATCTTCATCAAAAGGACGTGGAATTTAGTGTAGGGGATCATGTATTGTTGCGAGTTGCTCCATGGAAGGAGTTACAAGATTTGGGAAGAGAGGAAAGCTCAATCCACGATTTATTGGTTCATTTCAAATTCTTGACCAAGGAGTAGGACATGTAGCCTTTATAGACTTGCGTTACCTCCAAGTATGTCTCGTGTTCATAATGTGTTTCACATATCATATTTCGTAAATATGTGAAAGACCCGAACCACGTTATAAATTAGAAGCCTGGGCGAGATAGTAGAAGACTTAACATATGAGGAAGTACTGTCAAGATTTTGGATAGGAAGGAGCATGTCCTACGCCAAGAAAGGTCATACCACAAGTTAAAGTTTTGTGGAGGAATCATGCTTATAGAGAAATGACACGGGAATTGGAAAGCGGAAATGAAAGCGAGGTATCCTCACCTTTTCAAACACTAGTATCGTCGTCAATTTCGAGGACGAAATTTCATAAGGAGGGAGGTTGTAAGACCCCAACTTATTATTAATGAAATTTAATTTTCTATTTATTATTTTAAAATAGTAAGGGTTGATTTGATTAATGTGGATAGTTAAGGGTAAAATACGTAAATACTTGAAAATAAGCAAGTGGTTATAAAATATTCATTGTTGTTAAGAATATTAGTTTGGTGGTGGAATATTAAATCTTTGTCGGGAATATTAAATGCGACGGTAGCGACCGTGTGTGGGCCCCATAACTGAAAGCGATTGGAAGAAAAAAGCGACAAATATAAGTGGTTTAAAAATAACTAGTAGTGTAGTTATTACCAATTATCTTGTTAAATAATACGGTGGTTAAAACACAAGAATATCACCAGTATTGCACCAATTATTGATTCTTACGTGAAGGCACTACTCAATAATAGTTACGATAATTCTTTATTCAAGATTTTATTGAGTTAATAATTGTCATATTTGATATTTTATATTCTTTGTTGTTTCAATAATTATCATTACACAAGATTTTTCATTATCGAAGCAATAATTCATATTATCCTGAATAATATTATTAGATAACATTATTGGCAATGTCTAGAAAGTTACATCTAAGGAGAGGTTTGGTCACCTAATTGCGCAGCCAATGAAGAAGAAATTCTTATTGAAAGCCCCCTCTTCCTGAACCTGCCTGTTTGTCGATATTGTGATTACATAATATTATTTGTGAATAATTAATTATTGATTCATATGATGAGAAAAATATTAATTTTATGTGGATATAGATGGAAAAATTTTTAATGTGACAATTGTTGAAAATTGAAATTTTATCTTTTTTGATAAAATAATTCATTTAAATATATTATTATATTTTAATAATATAATAATGGTGATATTTTTACAACGAATGTGGGATATATGAGTATACGAGGAGGAAGAGTATTTTTGTTGCAATAAATGTTTAAAACATATTAAAACATGTCGGTGGACCCCATTTATTGATCGAAATTTGATTATAGTACTTTGTAAAATTGCCCGTTTGTGGATTTGGTCAATTTTGTTTGGAATCGGAAAAACTTTCTTCGCAAAGTTGTAGAGAATTGAATTTTCTATAAAAACTCGCGAGATTCGAATTTTCTGATGAAAGGGCTATTTATTATGAATTATTGAAGTTCGAAGCTCAAAATAATTGATTTTTGGAAGTTTTAAATATTTATATTCACAAAAACGTTTTTGTGTTTGGTGGGCATCGTTAACACATGTCATGTTGCTGAATTCAGATGCTTGATGCGTGGGAGGATGTAGAAAAAAATTATAATATTAATTTATTAAATTTTATGCTTTGGTGTTCTAAGCGATTTCCTATAAATAGGGTCTTGGGTTAGAATTGAAAATCACACCGTGAATCGAAGTTTTCTCTCTCTATATTATCGAGCGTATTCTTGTGAGTATTTTGAGTATACTTTGAGTATTGTTAGACGGTGCAAGTTCCTTCAAAGACTATACCCAGTATTCCAAATTAAAGTACTAATCTTTCGAGGTAAGGGATGTTATTTTATTCGAAAATGATATTATTTCTTCAATATCATTATGCAGAAATATTGGTTGAAAATTTTATCAAATTTGGAACTTTTTCATATCGGGTTACTATTCATGAGTTACTATTCACGAAGTTACTATTCACGAAAGTATTATTCATGAAGCGTGAAGATGTTTTTTTTGGAATTTCTATCTTTTGGTGTAGATTCTTACTATTCACGTATACGGACACTATTCACCGAAAAATAAAATTTCTTCTTTTTGTCCAAAATATCTATTCTGGATACTAGTTTTGATTGTATCCATGTTTTGATCATTCTTGAATTTTACACCACTATGATTATTTTTGAGGTATTATTTTTGAACATGGATAAAACAAAGTACGAATCCTTAATCCTTAATCCTTGTCATTTTGTTTCACTGAATTCATTTCTTTAAAAATATTTTTCATCATCCTCAGTCTTAAATGATGATATTATTGAATATCTTTGGCCTGTAGTACAAAGATGAATGATTTCTCAAGAATATCTTTGGTAGTAGTGCAAAGATGAACAGTGTTTAGATGAACATGACTAATCGATGAATATCTTTGGCACATGGTGCAAAGATGAATATTTGATTCGGATGTATATTGATTGATGTTACGGGGATAAAAGATAGACGATGAACTTTTAAATTCATACATGAAGATAGTAGTTTGCATTCTCTACTTAACTCTTCTAATGAATTATTATTTCACCGCGAATATTGATTTAAAATTTGTTGTCTATTGTATTCTATTAGATTTTTCCCTGTTGAAGACTAACGATAATTTGTTGTATATTATCTTAGTCATAATATTCTTTACTCGAGCTAGTTGAGCTCACCCTTTTCCTTTTTGTTCCATTTTTCTTCTCGGAGGCGAGAATATAGCGAGTACGTAGCTCTGGGGTATGGAATGAAGGTTTTAGAAAGAATTGTTTAGTAGTCCTCACCATTTTGTTAAATAATGTATCAATAAATGTGATGAGGATTTATTTGAGTATAGATATTATGTAGAAGATAATATTTGTATTTAAACTCACGATTTCTTGTTGTAATAATAAAGTTGTAGTTGTTTACTTCATACCATGTATTGACAACTCAGAATAGGTGATGTATACCTATTTTGGGGGCGTCACAAGGGACCCACGTGAAGATAACGAATATACGATTAGAATCGACTTTAATCGATAAAGTTAAAGTCGCTCAAGCTACATACTCAGAGCTGATGAATGTGAAGAAGAAAATTCAAGAGGGCGTTATTCTAGAAGCAAGAATCGATGAAGAGAGAAAATCTCAACTCTCGATTTAATTGGCCCATTTGAAATCCTCGACCGAGTAGGAACTGTGGCCTATAGACTCGTTTTACCACCAAGTATGTCGCGTGTTTATAACATTTTTCACGTATCAATGTTACGTAAATATGTGGACGACCCGAACCACATTATTGAATTAGAACTAGACGAGATAGCAGAAGATTTAATGTATGAGGAGATACATGTTAAAATCTTGGATAAGAAGGAACCTATTCGACACTCAAAGGTTATACCTCAAGAGTTAGAATCTGAAATAAAGTCAAGGTATCCTCACCTCTTCGGCATACCAGGTACGTACGTAAATTTCGAGGGCGAAATTTCATAAGAAGGGGAGATTGTGAGACCCCAAATTTTATGAATAAAGATTTAAATTTCTAAAAATATTTTTTTTTTGAATATTATGGTGTGGATTTAATATAATGTTATAGTTGTGGGTAATATTTATAAATTTTGCAAAGTATGCAAGTTGTTATAAAATATTCCTTTGGTCGGAGAATATTCTTTTTATCGGGGAATATCCGTACGACGGCACAATCATTGGTGGACCCCACAACAGAAGTATTTTCGTAGTTAGAAAACTAGCGAATTATCATTTTATAAAAATAACTACAAAAGTGTTACCGTTAAAACCGTTGAACTACCCTAAGTAGTAAAAGTAGAGTAATGTCTGGCGTGGTTGCATAGTAGCACACGATATTGATTATTGATGCTTACGTAAGTCACTCGGTTATACTCAATTATTGCTACAGTAATTTCTGCATCATATCTCTCATATTATTGATTCGATTATTGTCACAGTATCATCTGTGTAAGACCCCAACTTATTATAAATGAAATTGAATTTCCTCTATTTATTATTTTGAAATAGTAAGGGTTGATTTGATTAATGCGGTTAGTTATGGGTAAAATGCGCAAATATTTCAAATAAGCAAGTGGTTATAAAATATTCATTATTGTCGGGGAATATTTGTTTGGTCGTGGAATATTCTTGTTGTCGGGAAATATTAAATGCGATTTGCGCACAGACTTGTGTAATGGGCCCATAACGGAAAGCGATTGGATGAAAAAAACGACAAGTATAAGTTGTTTATAAATAACGGCGTAGTCGTTACCATTAATACTGTTAGAATACTCGGTGGTTAAAACACAGTAGCACACGGTATTGCACCAATTATTGATTCTTACGTAATAAGGCACTACTCAATAATGGTTACAACTACTCAATAATGGTTACAATAATTACTGTTCAATATTTTATTTTACTAATTCAATAATTGCTACGTTGATATTTTATATTATTGTTATTTTAATAATTGTCACTACACAGTATTTTGTATTATCAGATCAATAATTCATATTATTTGAGTAATATTATTAGATAGCATTATTGGCAATGTCTAGAAAGTTCTGTCTAAGGAGATGTTTGGTCACCTAATTGCGCGCCAGTAAGGAGAAATTCTTATTAAAAAGCCCCCTTTCTTTCAAGAACTACTGGTTGTCGAAGATTGTGATTACTCGTAATATTATTTGTGAATAATTAATTATTGATTTATATGATAAGGAAAATATTTATTTTATGTGGATATAGATGGAGAAATTTTTTAATGTGACAATTGTTGAAAATTAATATTTTATCTTTTCTGATAAAATAATTCATTTAAATATATTATTATCTTATAATAATATAATAATGGTGATATTTTTACAATGAATGTGTGATATATGAATAAATGAGGAGGAAGAGTATTTTTGTTAAAAAAAATGTTTAAAACATGTTAAACATGTTTTTGGGCCCCATTTTGTGACTGAAATTGGATTATAACCCGTAAAATCGTCCGTTTGTGGATTTCGGTCAACTTCTGCTTAGAATTTGGAAAAACTTAAACTTGCAAAGTTGTAGAGAATTGAATTTCCTATGGAATGGACATAAGATTCAAATTTTTCTGATAAAATGGCTATTTATTGTGAATTATTGAAGTTCCGGTATATCGGGTCTGAATTGATTTTTGGAGTTTTAAATGTTTTTGTTTAGAAAAATGTTTTTGTTATTTTTGGCACATGTGTGGCTGATGTTTTGGTCAAAAAGGTTGGCTAAGGAAAATTTATATAAATATATTAATATTTTATTAAATTTTCTGCTTTGGTGTTCTAAGCATTTTCCTATAAATAGGGTGCTTAGGTTAGAATTAAAAATCACACCAGAAACAAGTTTTTTCTCTCTTATTCCTGTGAGTATTTTAATACTTTGAGTGTTGCTATACGGTGCAAGTTCCTTAAGCACTATATCCAGTATTCCAAGTCAGAAGTACTGTCTTTTTGAGGTAAGGGGTGTTATTTTTTTTTTTTAAAAATGATATTATTTCTTCTAATATCATTATGCCGGAATATTGGTAAGATTTTTCTTGTGAAATTCTTGACTGTTAGTGTCGGGGTTACATGTATACGACATTATTCACGTATATGGCACTATTCACGAGTACGACACTATTCACAAAAAAATTAAATTTTTGTTTTTTGTCCAAAATATCTATTATGGATACTAGCTTTGATTGTGTCCATGTTTTGATCATTCTTGAATTTTACTTCACTATGGTTATTTATGAAGTATTTTTGAACTTGGATTGTTTAAATTATGAATCCTTATTATTTGTTCTTTTGTTTCACATGATTCGTTTTCTTTAAAATATTTTTCATCATCCTCAGTACTAAATGATGATATTACTGAATATCTTTGGCCTGTAGTGCAAAGATGGTTGATTTTCTTATGAATATCTTTGGCCCGTAGTGCAAAGATGTACAGGTGTTGAGATGAACATAACCAAGAATATCTTTGGCCTGTAGTGCAAAGATGAATATTTGATTTATGATGTATATTGATTGATGTTACAAAGATAAAATATTGATGATGGATTTTTTTAAAATCATAGAAGATAGTAGATTTCATTCTCTACGTAACTCTTCTAATGAATTATTATTTCCGCTGCGAATATTGATCTGAAACTTGTTGTCTATTATATTCTCTCAGATTTTTTCCCTGTTGAGGACTAACTATAATTTTTTCTATATTATCTTAGTTATAATGTTCTTTACTGGGCTAGTTGAGCTCACCCTTTTCCTTTTTGTTCCATTTTTCTTCTCAGGAGGCGAGAATATGGCGAGTACTAGTCTGGGTGTGGAATGATGGTTCTAGAAGTTGTTTTAGTAATCCTCACTATTTTGTAAAATAGTGTATCAATAATTGTAATGAGGACTTATTTGAGTGTTGATATTGTCTAGAAGACAATATTTGTTTTTAAACTCACAGTTTATGTGTTGTCGTATTTTGCACGACAATAAAATTAATAAAGTTGTAGTTGTTTCTGTACCATGTATTTGGCAACTCAGAATGGGTGTTGTATACCTATTTTGGGGGCGTCACAATCTCCATAATATTTTATATATTATTAAATTAATAATTGAGACGACAAAGTTATTCATATTATTAAATTACAATATTTACAATGTCTAGAAGTTACATCGAGGAGAGGTTTGGTCATCTAATTGCATGGCCTTGATAAAGAAAAATCCTTATCGAAAAGCCCCCTCTTTCCTGGGAATGACCTGGTTGTTAAATATTTTGAATTATAATATTAATGATGAATAAGATTGTGTTGATTAAAGATGAAATTGATAGTTCCATTGTGTTGAAATTATTAGCGTTAGTGAAAATCGACATCTATTCCGATGATAATTGATATATGGGGGTTATATTAATAAATTGGGTAATTAATCGGATAAATGAGCAATTAATTGCTACTAATTCACATGCTTATATAACTATTTGTTCACATGTATGTACTATTGAATCACATTCTTGTACTATTAGGGGAGTTGGTGCAAGATTAATAATACTTACATGACTAAGTTAAAAATGGAGGTATAGATGGAGGTACTATACTGTAATTCATATTTTCACATGATTATAACTATTGATTCACATGATTGAACTATTGATTCACATTATTTACTATTAGGGAGGTGGTGCAAGTTTGATAATACTTGCGGACTAAATTAAAAATGAAAGAAAAGTTGAAGGTATTGTCTTTGTAATATTTTGAGCCCCAAAATGTGCAATTATCGAAACTATATTTTCCTATAAATAGAAGCTCATTCTTCCTTCATTTTTCACCAATTCACTAAAGCTATAGAGCAATTATTATAGAGAGAAAGAAGAAGAAAAGCATGCCACTTCTCTACTCCAGAAGAGAGCTATTGTTATTCCATTCCTTATTATTATGTTGGAATAACTTGATGCATGTCTAATCTGCATACATGGTGAAATTTTTCATTATTCCATTCTTTATTATTCATTTGGAATATCCTCCGGTTGCGTGTACTCTCGACACGGTTCTATTATTTATTATTACATTGGAATAACTCGTCATGCGGCTATCGCATGCATGGTGAATTCTTCTGTTATTTCATTCTTTATTATTATGTTGGAATATCCTGTCGGTGCATATTACACCTGACCTGGTTCCATTATTTATTATTCTGTTGAAATAACCTGTCTATCGAATGCATGGTGATTTCTGTTGTTATTCCATTCTTTATTATTCTGTTGGAATATCATGTCGGTGCGTATTACGCCTAACCTGGTTCCATTATTTATTATTCTATTGGAATAACCTATCTATGTGAATTACCACATGCATGGTGAATGATCCTTCATATTCATTCCTTATTAAATTGTGAAAATGATCTATTTACGCGGATTCTGCATTATTTGAGTTAAAATTCATTTGCGCTTTAAGTAATTTTTCTGGACATTCAAAAATTCTCGGAAAAATTTGGGAGGATATTATGATAAGTTTTCTAACATCTCCAAGTGGAATCACTGAAAGAGGAGTTGCAGATTTTTGTATGGACTATTTTTAACAAAGCCTGAAAAAGTGAAAAAAGAAAAGAAAAAGCTACTGCCCACAATTTTGTAAGGGTTGTTTCGGCTACTTAATTTGTGAGAAAAATTCCGTCCTTTTGGGACATGGAAATATACGGTATAAAGTACCTCCTGTCCAAAAATGAGCTCATTTCGACTTAAAATGAGCAAGTTATGACTATTTCAATATTTAAGTTTTTCCTACGGAATACGTTATAACCGGAGTTCTATAACTCCGATGACCATGAAATTTAAACTGGAAGCTCACGTTAACATGTGTAAGATCCTGCCAAGATTTGGGAATTTCTAGAGTTAAACTTGAGGTAGCTAATTTCTTAAGGAATTAATTAGAAATTGAATTTTAAAAAATACTTAAGGGAGTTGAAAAATTATAAAAAAATACTTGTTGTGTATGAAATATATGTATATATGTTTGGACAAAGGATAGAAAAATAATAAGTTGATTTGGTAATTTTTCATGGAAATGGTTTAATTCTGAACATATATGAGTTAAATATGTTATGTGAAGTTGAAGAATTGGTAAATAGGATTTTAGGGCTTGAAAATCCTATATAAAGGTATATCTGCAGATTTTGATGAGTGATTTGATCATTGGTGATGCAAATCTTATGAGTATGACATTTTGAATGATTAAATACATTATTTGGTAAAGTGTAAATAATTAAATTAAATTATTTATAAGTTTAAGAAGTGATTAAAATATTATTATAATATTAACAATATTAGATTATGAGTTATTTAAGTGATGGATAATATTTGGATAAATTTAAAGTCTTTAATATTTATCCTTATTTTCGTTTGATTAATGCTTATATTATTGTCATCATCCTCATGCTTATATTGTGATGAAAGTTATCTTTGGCTTACGTGCAGAGATGGACTTGATATGATTATGACCAGGGATTATTCGGTATAATCATGACCGTAATGTAACGAATGATGTGGTAAAAGTCCTCATTGGTTTGTAGTTCATTCGTGGACAGTTGTTGGTATGATTATGACCAAGAATTATTCGGTATAATCATGACCATTAATGATTACATGAATATCCTTGGTCGTGGTGCATGGATGATGTGGTTTATTTATTAAGCTGAGTCTCAGCGATAAAGTTGATGAAAATCTTTTTAAATCATAGAAGATAGTAGATTTTATGCTCTACTTGACTCTTCTAATAGATTGCTTATTTCGCTGTAGTTGTTGATCTAAAACTTATTGTCTATTATATTCTGTCAGTTGTTATATTGTTGAAGGCTAAGGATAATTTATTTTGCCATTATCTTAGTCATAATATTTCTTACTGGGCTAGTTGAGTTCACCCTTTCTTTCACTGTTCTCTTCAGGATTCTTACTGGGCTAGTTGAGTTCACCCTTTCTTTCACTGTTCTCTTTAGGAAATGAGAATATAGCTGGGACGAGTCGGGGAACGGAGTGATGGTCCAGATGATAACATTAGTAGTCCTCACTATTCTGTTAAATAGTGTGACAATAAATGTAATGAGGACTCCATTGAGTGTGGATATTGTCTAGATGACAATATTCTTATTAAAACTCTCAGTTTATATTTTGTCGTATTTTACACGACTATTGTATAATTAAGTTTTATTTGAATTTTGTACCATGTAAGTGGCGACCCAAGATGGGTGATGTATACCTGTTTTGGGGGCGTCACAGTTTCTCCTTGCCACAAAGGCTTGATAGAATGTTTACTCAATATCCTTACCCCAAAAGCTAAAGATATTCAAATGTAATAACAATGATCATACCAATAAATTGTCTGCCTTTGCACTACGGGCCAAAGATATTCAACTATAAAACCAATGGTCATGATCATACCAATCAATTGTCTGTCAATGCACTACGGCCAAAGACATTCAACTGTTAACTAATGGTCATGATCCTGACAATCATATCATCGAATTATCCATGCACTACGGGCCAAGGATATTCGTTATCATCACCAGCGGTTATGATCATGTCATACACCTGTCCATCTTTGCACGTAAGCCAAAGATATACAACTATAAAACCAATAATCAACAAATAATTTGGACATGATACTGCTTTGTGGAGTAAAATTCAAGAATAATATTCATGTACCAAAAATAATTTGGACAGAAAAGAAATATATTTTTTGGGTAAATAGTACCCCGCAATAGTACCCTATGAATAGTACTTCGGGAATAATACCTCGTGAATAGTACCCTGGCATGAAAAGTACCCCAAATACCCGAGTGAATAATATTTAGGTGAATAGTAATTTGAGTGAATAGTAACCCGTGAATAGTACTCTGACACGAAAAGTATCCCGAATACCTAGGGGTGAGCATTCGGTTATAACCGAACCGAATAAGCTATTCGGTTATAACCAAAAACCGAATTTAACACATTTTTACTATCCGAATTGTTAACCGAATTAGCTAATAACCGAATTCATCAATTAAGAATTTATAATTGGTTATTCGATAAATAACCAAAATGAAAGGCTTCCATGCTTATGCTTAGTTACCTTAACAATCAACACTAAATGCAATTCTGACAAAGATTTCAAATAAAAAGTGAAAATAAACCCATTTAATTTGGTAAAAAGAAGAATTTGGGAAAAAGCGAGTTAGAGGCAGAGAAGTGGATTTGAGGGGAAATGGGAATACTTGTCTTGACTTGTGAGGAAAGCTTCGGTATGAAGAACAAATGAAAAGGGTTCATATCACGCAGACTCACAAAGATAAGTTTCATCAAAGAGCTCATCGATTCAATAGGCTCCATTCTTTCCGATCCTTCTTCATCTTCCAAACAATACCCTAATTTTTCCAATAGTACACAAATGGATGGTACAGATAAGCTCAAAGGATACTTCTATTTTGTCAAAAAAGAAATGGATAAAGTCATTGTTAAAGCGGAGAGGGGTGAAGAGTGAAGAATGGGTTTGGTTGACAACCTTTTCACATTACCAGTGTGCTCAACATATATAATATACGGATATTAGAGACTAGTCACTTGAAGTCATACACGTGCATTAGAAAATTATTATTTTTTAGTAATAAATTCGGTAATTCGGATACCCGAATTGTCTATTTTTTAAAACCGAATTCGAAACCGAATACCGAACAATAAATCGGATACAACCGAAATTAGAAAAAAAAAAAACCGAAATAATTCGGTTAAAAAAATTCGGTTGTGTTCGGTTATTCGGTTTTATCCGTTTTTTGCTCACTCCTACGAATACCCGAGTGAATAATACTAGAGTGAATAGTAACCAGGTGAATAGTAACCTGTGAATAGTAACTCGTAAAAAAAATACCAAAGAAAATGATATTCCATGACGAGTACAAAAGAAATGATATCTCATACGAGTATAATAGGATATATGAAACTGCAAATGAATTTTCACCTGCCATGCGGTAATCTACGTAGACAGATCATTTCCACAATTTAATAAAGAATGAATACGAAGGATCATTCACCATGCGTCTGATAGTCCACACGAATGAAGTTATTCCAATAGAATAATAAAGAATGGAATAACAAAAAGAATTCACCAGAGCATGCGATAAACCGCATGAATGTTTATTCCAACATAATAATAAATAATGGAACCGAATTAAATACGAATCCGTAATCGCGCATACAAGATATTCAACGAATAATAAAGAATGGAACCCGAGTCATGCGTAATCACTTACAAACGGGATATTCTAACGAAATAATAAAGAATGGAACCGAGTCATGCGTAATCCGCATGCAGACGGGATATTCCAACGAATAATAAAGAATGGAATAACAATGAAATTCACCGGACATGTGATGATAGGCGCATACATCTGAGGTTATTCCAACATAATAATAAAGAATGGAATAATGTAAGAATTTTACCACGTATATGCGGTACTTGGCATGACGCAGTTTATTCCAACATAATAATAAAGAATGGAATAACAACCCTTATGAGTATTGAAAGAAAATAACTCTCTTCATGAATACGAAGAATAATACCCCTTACTTACAATTCGGTTGAGCGAAAATAATATTCCTTACTAATATTGAGCGAAAATAATATTACTTACGAATATTAAACGAATATAATGAATATTGAATCTTATAATTATATTCCTACGAATCTGAAAAATAATATCTCTTGAATATATAAAATAATAATCCTTACCTCGAAAGAAGACCGGATCTTTGGAGTAGTGAAGTAGCGAGACTACTCTTCTTCTTTCTCTTATAATTTCTCTATATAATATTTGCTATATATAGCTTTAGTGAATTGGTGAAAATAATGAAGGAATGAGCTTCATTTATAGAAAAATATAGTTTCGATAATTGCACGTTTTGGGGCTCAAAATATTACAGTAGAATACCTTCCTCTTTTTCTTCATTTTTAATTTAGTCCTGCAAGTATTATCAAACTTGCACCACCTCCCCTAATAGTAAATCATGTGAATCAATAGTTCTAGACATGTGAAAATACGAATTACAGTATAGTACCTCCATCTATACCTCCATTTTTAACTTAGTCATGCAAATATTATCAATCTTGCACCAACTCCCCTAATATTAAATGAATGTGAATCAATAGTACACACATGTGAACAAATAGTTATTATCATGTGAATTAATAACAATTAATTGCTCATTTATCCGGTTAATTACCCGATTGGTCAATATAACCTCTAGACATCAATTATTATCAAAATAAATGTTGATTTCCACTAATACTAATAATTCCCACACAATGGAATTATCAATTTCATCTTTAATCAACACGAACTTATTCATCATTAATATTATAACTCACAATATTTAACAACCAGGTCGTTCCCAGGAAAGAGAGGGCTTTTCAATAAGGATTTATCCTTATTAACGCGCAATTAGGTGACCAAACCTCTCCTTGACAGAACTTCTAGACATTGTCAATATTGCAAATACTTCCGTTGTGGGGTCCACTAATGATTGTGTCGTCGTACGGATATTCTCCGACAAAAAGAATATTATATAACAACTTGCTTACTTTGCAAAATTTATAAATATTACCCACAACTATAACATTATATCAAATCCACACCATAATATTCAAAAAAATATTTCGAGAAATTTAAATCTTTATTCATAAAATTTGGGGTTTCACAATCTCTCTGTGATTGGGCAACTCCCAGATTGTAGAATCGCCTTGGAGCACCAAAACATCAGTAGGTACACACAACCCTCTTATCTCATTTTATCCGATAATCCTCTCATGATTCTTCATTTCACACTCTCTCTCTATATATCTATGGCTATATATATTAGTACGCTTATATTTTCATCGTTCAAGACATGGTCAATCATCATCGACTTCATTGTCAACAAAACTATTGCCTGCTTGCGGTTCCTCATCGGATTGAAATTCGTCATATTCAATGGCTAACCGTCCTCATTGCGGAACCTGAAATCAAAGAAATCAATAATTCAGCAAAACCCTAAAATCTAAGAGATTATAGAGAAAACAGTAGGCTCGTTTTCGTACCCATAATTAATGAATGAATGAATTTAGACTGCAATTGTGATTGTGAAGAAAGATTTGTTTGTTAATTCTGAATTGAATAAGATCAGAGCGAAGAGAGAATGAAGAGAATAAGAAGAGAAGAGGAGAAGAGGAGAAGAGGCTGGGTACACTCGACCGACCAATGAAGATGGAAAGATTGCTACTACAAGTCTACAAGGTTTTCAGTGAAAGTCAAACATAAAATTGTACTCCCTTTCTGAGAAATCAAGAATACATTTTAAAATTTTAGATTAATTTATGAATCTTAAAATTTAGAATTAATGTATTTAATTTTAAAACGAACAAATATGATTTGCCTGAGAAAATGCTTATTAGTTTTGTTACCGCTTTTAGGTATTACTCCAGTTATTTTTGGTAATGAGAAAGTACTTAAAACATTGTTTTAAAAAAGTATAAAGTATTTTTATTGATAAAATTTGTCACTTGATTTTAGAGAAATTGACAAAAATAAATAAATAGTATAGTAGTAAAGTAAGGATAGAATAGTAGTATGTAGTTAATAAAGTAGAGGGATAAAATAACATTCATTAAGTTCTAAAATTAGAAAAGTATTTTGTTTTTTCTATGATGTACATGTCTTTTTAAAACTTTTAGGTGATATGAAATTCTTAATGAGCCATTATTTATAGTTTTAGTGGATTGATTACTAATTTACAATTAGGGTAAATTACATATTCTATTACATTTTTGAAAATAATTACAACAATAGTGTATTCATAAAATATTTTCACAATTTATACATTTTCATATTTATTTACAATATTAGTGCAATTAGGATTCCTTAATTTAGGGAATTAGTATGCAATTAGGATTCCTTAATTTAGGGCTTCTTATCTCTCTCCTCATCTATAACAACTTCATTAAATAGTCATCACCCTTCTTCTTCATTCAACGTATTCTTTATATATATATATATATATATATATATATATATATAAACAATAACACAAATTGGATAAATATTAATCGGAGTAGAATATATACCATGCCGCCAATGCCACTATAGAAGTCAAGTATTCTCCATGGCTCTACGTCTTCCCTTGTTTGCTCCATCCTTTCTCACCCCGTGATATATTAGCTCGCGCCGGTATGCAGTGTGTACTCTCAAAATACATTCTTAAGATGGTGATGACGACGAAGGGCGGATCAAGTAACGGGGAGCGGCAGTTGCTTAAGAAGGGGTCGTGGACGGTGACGGAGGATTCGGTGTTGTTAGAATACGTGAAGAGGCATAGAGAAGGAAATTGGAATGTTGTCTAGAGAAATTCTGGGCTTCCTGGATGATGGTAACCAAACCTTCATACCAAGGTAACCAAACTGTCATATCAAAGTAACCAATCAACCTCCACACTTTAAATTTTTTCTTAGTACAGTTGGTTACCAAACCTTCAGATCAAGGTAAGCAAACCTTCGTACCATGGTAACAAAACTTTCATACCAAAGTAACTAATTCACATCCACACCTGCAGTTTTTTCATAGTGCAACAGTAGTCAAACCTTCAGACCAAGGTAACCAATTCAATTTTATTAAGTTACCAATTTCGTTTGAATGTGATGCAGTTGGTAGCCAACCATTCATACAAAGGTAACCATTTTATTAGTTATGAGTAACAAAATAGTTATAAAAAAAATTCCAGAACAATAAAAGTTACATCTATTTATTTTTAAACTTTTTATAGGGCGAATCTTCTTCTTATTCTCATCATGCGTTTTGAACTGAGATTTGCATGTAGAAGTAATACGAGATTCCATCTTTGGAAAGGTGTTGCAGTTATTTAGCTAACAATTTTTTGGATATCCAGTACATATATTTTATTTATTTATTTATTTATTTATTTGTTAACTATTATTTCAAAGTGTATGTGAGGAAGATGAAGATTTGAATTTGAATGTTTAAATTCAAATTATTATTTTGAATTTGAATTTGTTTTTGTTGTTAGATTCCAAATATTTGAATTTGAATGTGAGAAAGATCAAGATATATGCATACTGAATGATGGTTCTTTACCTATGAGTCACATTCTTTGAAGTTGGCAAACAAAATTCCATACTGTATAGTTGTGATAATTTCCCCATCATCATAAATGCTTTAGACATTTAATCTTTCTAACTGTGTAAGACCAATGCTCAATCATGTAAAGAGTTCTACTACCAATATTTCAAGAACTTTTGTGAAAATCTTGAATAATATAATATTTATCAGCAAATTTGATCCTCGTCTTGATAAAAAGCAAGGTATTTATGACAGGTGGTAAGTAGGTTTACAACCATATAGAGGAAAAGAGATCACAAAAAGAAAACACAGAAACACACACACACACGCATATATATATATATATATATATATATATATATGGGGAAAATGGTTGTGCACAGTTGTATTCTTTTGTTTTGTACACAGTACACCAAAACGGTGTCGTTTTGTAAGATTTGTTTTAAAAAAAAACCCACGCTCCAGTCTTCTCCCCCTCCCAACTCCAGACTTCTCCCCTCCCAAATCAGAGCTTCTCTCCTATCAGAAATCGCTCAAGCCCAAAATGAGAAATCGATCCGGCATGTTCTTTTCCCCAAAATGAGAAATCGATCCGACATGTTCTTCTCTCTGACCGATTATTGCTCACCTCCGCTTCCCAAATCGTAAATCGCCAAGCTCTTCTCTCCAAAATGTGTTTTTTTCTTCCACCCCCTCTCTCTCTACATTTATGTATATACATATGTTTGTCAATTTTTATGCTTATTCTCGTTGTTGAGTTTATGTTATATATAAGCCTCATTGTTGTTTGTTGGTGTGAATTGGGTACCGGGTTTTAAATTTTATTGAATTATGGTGTTTTACAAGCTAGGGTTTTTTGTGGTGTATTTTATTAATTTGGGCGAATTACTTGTAACTCAGCTTCATGGTTGTGTTTTTGTGTGGTTGTGAATTATAGTTCTCTCTAGGGATTTTTTTCTAATAATTCAAGAACGAGTATATATATGTGTGCTAAAATTAATTAGAGGCCAGGGGATTGGTGATGAGTAAAAAGAAGTGAGACTAGTAGTAGCTTGGTAGGGGTCTGAAGGAGAGATGGTGAGATAGAGGAAAAGATGGGGGTTAATAGCTAGCTCTACTATTGGAGGTGGGTGCTTTGTCATATTATCTATTTCAGGAATTTCCAAGAGTATTGGTCCATGTGACCTACTCCCCTTATTAGCATCTACCAGAGATATATATATATATTGACATTCATAATGGGACACATAATTGTGAGAGTAGCCAGGATGATTTGTACCTTACAAAAATTCTAAGCAATCTAAAATGTACAGTTTGGGTAATTTTACAGAAACGTGTTGAATTTATACAGTAGACGGTTGTTAAGTTACTGCATTTTCGATAACATTTATAGATAGTTATATACACAAGTATTATATATATAATTATACACAACTTAATTATATAAGATTGACAAAATGGGCGACCTATTTGGACCAATCCAAATCCTATGTGGTATGTGTTCATTGTTCAGTTTAAGTAATTGTCTTGTGATGTAGGAGCCTGCATGGATATGAATGAATTGTTCACCAAACAAGTAGACACTTCCAGTCCAGTTGGAGTTGAGAGATGGAGTTAATTATATATATACTATTAGAAACTATATTGAGCATGATGACCCACTTGCACAACTAGTTTTCCCATTTATATTTCAAGTCATATATATTTCAGGCATGCACTCATATAAATTCCTTTATTGTGCTAAAACACGAAGATAAATTATAATTTCAAGCATGCACTCATATACCACAGTTTCATTGAGCATATTGTTTGACTTGAACTTCATGGCAGGTCGTTGGAGTAGCTGGTTTTGTTTTGACACTCTACCGATTTGGCAACACTTCAAGGATGACACTCTACCGATTTGGAAACCCTTCAAGAAGCTCCTTTGGTATGAATTGGCATATTCGTGGCCGCCGGTAGTATTAAGAGGGGAGACGGAGCATGGCCGATTGCATTTGGGTCCGGGTTCAAGTGTTGTAGTGCAGTTTGGAAGGCTATAAGGACTCTAAATCAGGCAAAGGAGAAAAGCGCGTGGATTGATGAGATTCACCGGTTCCCGGTGGATGCTCCAAAGGTCTCTGTTGTTTGAAATTCAAGCATTTAGTAACAACAGTTTGTTTGTGGGTTTTCAGAAGTGAGAAATGGGCAATTTTTATTCATGTTGTTAGAATTTAGCAATTTATGATATGGAATTTGATTGGAGTATGCATGCGTTTTAGTGGGTAGGAATTGAGGGTGTTAATTTGATATTTTACAGTGTAATCTGGTGGTTGCCTAAAATTAATTTTACTTAGCGAGAAGACGCGATTCATTGTATTGGGATTATTTCATGATTACTTATCAATGATTGTTTTTTAGAGATCATCCTATTCATGATTCTGAATTCAGAGGCATTAGGCTGGTCCAATGTCCATTGATCAAATGGTGTATTTTCTCCTATTTATTTATATTTATGAGCTATTATTATAGTTTTTTTGTAAGTGGAATGTCTGATTGATGATTGATTGTATTTTGAAGAGTCTAACACGGGTACTTATCATTATTTTACGCTAAATGAAGTGTTCAGTACATATATGCTTGTTGAAAAGTCCATGTAACATAGGTTAAAAAACATCACTTGTGTATAGTGTTGAAAATATTAACTTGTATACATTTCCTTGTCTTCTGACTTTAGTGGTTTTTTTTTTGCTAAATAGCTTTACTTTAGTGGTTTTACATTAACCATTACCTACACAACACAATTAACAAAAATATTTTCAATGCAATTACAAATTATCTCTCTTTTCTCAAAGAGAGCTCACCCAGCTATATGCCAAAGTCTTCAACATTCTTCAGGAAACAAAATTCATGTATCTAGCAGTCCACTAAATCCGACAACAAATTTGAAAATTAAAAGAAAGACAAATTGAGATGCAACCAAACAAGCATTTTTTCATTCACATTTCATTACCATTAGTACTTCCCAAAACATCAATATATGATAAGAGAATGGAACAAAAACCGACCAAGATCTGCACGTGTAAGACTACTACTATTTAACTACAGACACTATTCACTTTTTAGGTCCATCATCTCGTTACAACATAGTGCCGAGTGCAATAAAGTTCATTCCTTAGAGGACTTGTTGATGAGTGACTTGTGAATGTAAGGGATCACACCACCACTAGCTATTGTTCCTTTAATGAGGGTATCGAATTCTTTATCACCACGTATAGCGAGCTGCAAATGCCTAGGAGTGATACATTTCACCTTAAAATCCTCGCTAGAATTACCGGCCAATTCCAACACTTCGGCAGTCAGGTACTCCAGAATAGCTGCAGAATACACAGCCACTGTCAATGTAATGTGATGACGCCTTGTCATGCATGCACATACCCCCATTTCTGCAACAAGAAAGTATAGGACTGTCTTAATAAAGATTTAATAATTACAAAAATCCATAAAAATCAGTCTCGACAAGCTGAAGTGGTGAAATTTATGCATGTGGTGCAATTGAAGATCACTAGTAAATGGTGACTTACTTCTTAGGACATTAATCTTGATTATTGTCTATAACAGTTAGTAATGCGGTATAAAAGTGAGGGGCAATTAATACTCCAACTTACATCAACTCTAGCTGACCCTAGCCAACTAGCTGCTTGACCACACTTTGGATTTCTTTGCTCTGGTCTCTCCACCAACGCTGGAAAAAGGCCTGTACCAATCAAGCAAACAGTGGTCATATACATAACAACAACGATAGGGGTGTTTTTAACTGACAGATGGAAAGAACTGAAGATGACGTCACAATGCCAGTGCCTGCTTGCTTTTAGGTACCAATAAATTAGACAAATATAAAATACAATTCCTAATGCCATGAATCCAAAAAACTGCACAACTGGACTACGTTCATGGCCACCCTCCGCATTTTTGTCCTTGAGCTGGAGCTTTCACCACCGCATCAAGCAATAGCCCAAAATTTTTAAGAATATATATGTTGAATACCATTTCAGCAGCATTCTTATAATTAAGGGTTGCAACAGTAACCTCCAACTTCTAATTCTTTTTATATGGCATACTTCAAGTCTTCTAATGATGAAGTGAAAAAACAATCTTCATTCTAGTTGAAATTCGTAGTAATTGATATCGAAATCCACTATCAAAGATTAATTGAAAATGCCCTTAATGGTGTATATATTTAAGTATAACTGTCAAAACTCAGGCCTCCATAGCTCATTCGGTGCTATGTGGATAAAAAAAAAAATCATAACTTGATGTAATTGAAGTATCAGCATACCCAGAAAAGAGAAAGAGCAAAAAACTTGTTTGTTCAACATAAATGAATTTACGATTCTTGTCAGCCAACAATGCAGGCACCAAAGAGTCCAATACATTTTGCACACATGTTCCCTACACTCCCCAGTCCAGAAATCAAACACCACTTCCACAATAATCCTTAAAAAATTGAACTCAAAAATATGCATAACATATACATATAAGCATATGGAGGGAGTAATACCTGAATAGAATTGGAGAGTGAGAATCAGAGAAAATGGAGGAGAGAAGAGCAGAGAATCAGAGTAAACGGAACCGTGTTTGGGAGGAGAGAAGAGTAGAGCCTTATGCGCAATCGATTTGGGAGCGGATTTAGGAGGATGAAACCCTTATGCGACTAGGGAAGAGATGAGAGGAGATGCACGATTGGGGAGGAGAGGGATAGAAGCCGTGTTTTTTTAAAAACAAATCTCCAAAACGACGTCGTTTTGGAGACTGTAAAAAAAATTATGCACGGCTGTGCATACCCATTTTTCCCTATATATATATATATATATATATATATATATATATATATATATATATATATTAGTGACGGTTGAAATCTCATTGAATGAATGATAATATATAGCTAGCCTTCAATTAGCAATTTGATGGTGAACCCTCAAGGCTCAATTTCTAGCACCATGGTAACCTCATGTGACCTCTATAACTTTGTGTCGGTATGAATATCAATCCATTTCCTTTGTATCATTACATATAGCAATGGTCCTTGTGACTTTAGTACTCACTCACTGATCTGTCTTTTACAAAGGCTTAAAAGAAGCTTTAAGCTTCTGATTAGCTTCAAGGCTGCATTTTTTTTATATGATCTTAATATTCTGTTAAAAGGATTTCTGTCCTGGGGCGGTAACGGGTGGTTCCCAATGCAAATTATTTTTGTTTCCCAAAGAGTACTCGGGTTATTGGTTTTCTTGTTAGTATCTGGGAGCCAATGCTATGGTGAGGACATAATGCTTAGCAATTGAGACAATATAGAAAATTTTATGCATCTCAATAAAGGGGTGTTTATATACGATTATGAAGTTAACACGTTGACTAAATTGAACTCACCAACGTTAACTCATATCCTACAATTTCAAATTAAATAATGAGTTCAGTCAATATTAGAGAAAATAATTGCAGAGAAATACATACCTTGAACATTTGTTAGCAAGTTCCTTCTTATAAGATTATGTTGTTTAGAGTTTTTATCACTACATATGGAAGAAGTAAACTTACAACATATAAATACTTTCATTCCCATTTGTGGCTGTAGCGCTCATCATATAGGGAAAGATATAAGCATGCTCATCATATAGGGAAAGATAAGCATTTACCCAAAACCTAGAAAAGTATGTGTGGTATCAACCTTGAATTTTGATGCATGTTTTTGAAATTCGGTACAATGATCCTGATAAATCGAGGGGATTGAAGTGCTGGGTAGTCATGGATTTGGTGTTGAAGTTAAAAGGAGGTTGAGATTCTTGCTAAATATTGAGATATACTTGTTTTTAGGTTGCTAGTTTGGTGGTGTCAGTTTAGTACTTCAGTCTAGTAAAAAGTTTGTATCTTTATATAACCAAGACTCTAATTTTTCTAGGTAGGCCAGTAAGTAAAAATCTAACCTAAACAACAAAGGATATTTTGAAAAATTGACAAAAATTGTGTGATTTTAGAATTTTATCATTCGAATATTCTGGTTGTCTCACCTCGGAGACTCTAGCTCATTATATGTCTGTTTGAATGTTGAATAAATTTTGCATGAATATTAAACTTCAGCTGGTAAAGCTTGATTTTATATACATGTTCATAAATATACCTCATATCAACAAATAAGACAAAATAAAGAGAAAGAAATAGAACAGATTCAAAATAAAATAGAATAAAAATTAAATAGACCTTGGTATTCATCCTTCTTAGAGGCTATCCATAACCCAGGTTGGATCGGTGGCAGTCGCCGACGCCGATGATAAAATCCCAGGAAATTGACCCATTTCGAAGCCTTGAACCATTGAAATATCCTAATTCTGTAATATTAACTTGCATCAAGGACTGAAAAAACAACATTTCACATCTTATTACTTGAATGTAACACTTGTCCAGAGTAAATGTTAGTTATCCATTATTCTGGCAGACCTCATGGATTTGCCATATGAATAGAATCTGTCATTAAGTAATTAATTCATAGCAATTCCTCGCACTCATACCATTTGTGGGGTTGACAATTAATTCATAAGACCTAATTTGTAGGGTGTTCCAATAAATGGTAGTCTGATGTTGACTTTTGGGTCCACCACATCATTAGGGTGCCATTGTCACCTCCACCCCGTTAACAACATCCCTTTCACCATTGAAACAGTTAAACTATTGATTTGGGTGTAGACATCTTGTCATAATGATTTTCCTACTCCAGATTTGGCATCCAATACTCAGTAGCTAACGGCGTTTCTGAATCAAAGGGTGAAGTGCCAAATTCTAATATGACCTAGCAAATATGAAATGCATTAAGCTTATCCCAACACACACTAAACAATATCGAGCATAAAAGTAACTAATTTCAAATTAAGGGTTCTAACAAAAGAGGCTAGAATTTAACAAAAACCCAAATAAAGAATAATACAAAAAGACCTGCAAAGAAGATAGCTGGGCTTCAAGCAAGTCGAATGCATCACGAATATTTGAAAGAGATGATTCGTCTTCATTTTCATGGAAGCTAGTCTCGCTGCCGGCGAGACATCGCCGCGGGTCGAGGTGGCGGTTGGGGAGGTGGAGGAGTAGGAGGAAGAAGAAGGGTCGTTGAGGGGAACAGGTATATGGAAATGGAAGTGAAATAGGGGTGAGGGTAGTGAAGAAGAGGAAGAGGAAGAGGAAGAGGAAGAATTGGGAATTAGAGAGGAATGGTTTTGTCGATTGAAGGCTCGATTCTAATTTAGCTTAGCCTGAGATTTTTCCAATTGAGCGAGTTAACTCCTAATTGATTTTAAATTGAGTGAGTTGATACACCCAATTATGTAATTTAAAGAATCGACTGTGATGCCTTTATATATAAGGTATTGATTTGTTGTATAAGAACCCTTACAATTATGGCAACACTATTATAATGTTGGAAAAATATATAAATTAACAAGACGAATAATACAGTAAATTGGAACAACTTAGCTGGAAAACCGAGGCGTAGCGTAAGCTATCGTCCTAAAAAAGTGATTTCACTTCCACCGATAATAATCACAAGACAAAAATGGGCTCATGGTGGGTCACTCTGATTCAATTCACGGCCGAAGTCTCCGATCGTGTGTACTCACAGAAGGAGGCTTTGGACTTGTCTATGTGGATTGCCCAATTAACAGAGTATATATTTTTGTAAGAAAGAACAAAACAGACTGTATATTATGCGAAGAACAAAGGCGATTTCTCTAAAGGAGAAGAAGAAGACGATTACCATATGTGCATTTAGCTAAGAAGAAAATAATAGAGGTGATTATAAGAACGTTAGACACCAATTAACAGAAATAAGTATTGTTTATGTTGGAATTGGAACGGGGGTTACAAAAAACATAACGGCTAGGGTATTAACTCTAAACGGGGGTTACATAAATAAATACCAATTAAATTGGTACATAAATAAATAGCCGATGTGGGACTTTGATAAAACCATAATTTTTAAGCATAACTAACATATAATTCTAACTAGGCCTCGTAATTTTGTCAGGCCCCAATACGCCAATAAGCACTGCCCTATTCTGACCCTAACGGGACTCATTTCTTCAAGTATTTCAAGTTAAAAAAAATAGTATTCAAGTATAAAAAAAAAATTGAACAAACAATTCTTATCACTCTTTATTGAACGAATCATAAAAGAAACCCTAGTTCCAAAGAACATTACAAAGTAGGCCAAATAGCCATGCTTTCCCTTCACGTCACAGCACACCAATAAGATAATTTTCTCTCTCGCAGTGGCTATATATCAGACCCTAACATACCACATTTATAGAGCACCTAAATGCACTCCTACACTAAAAAAATTTCTAATAATAAAAACCCACACTACTTCAATCAAATAAACTGGCAAGTGGTAACATTAGGAGTATAATTCTTACTCAAAATAAAAAGAGAACTTTGAGACAGTCTTGCATTGGAGATGGTCGACCATTTGCTTCATTATGAGGTTCCCAAGGATAGGGACAGTTGTTTTCCAGCAATATTGCATCTATTGGTGATGACGAGATCAATGAGTAAGATGTTGTTGCAGGATTAGCAAGGGCTGACAGTGGCGAATGAATGGAGAAGCCTACCTTTGGTGGACAATTTTGAAAGAACAAAACTGCTATTTTGATGGAACAAAACTGTTATTTCGAAGGAAGAGGGTCTTTTAGCGTCATAAGGTGTTTTCAGGATCCATAGTGCCTTTTGAGGTTTTTATGGGAGAGTTCACTTTAGGAACTTTTAAATCTAGAGTGACTTTTATTAAAACTATATCCTTTTGTATTACTGTGCTTGTACTTGTGAACACAACCTATAGCATTTCTAGTCACAAGGTTTTGGAACATTCAAAAAATGCATATAGAAGAGACTAAGTTGGGAAGCATGCAGTAAACTTTCAAGAGAATATAATATTTCCACAATAATACCATTTGACAACAAGAAATTGGAACGAACACATTTTATATTAATCAAGGCAATAAAATTTCGGTGAGCCTACTTAACGGAAAAGGTGATGCTAGGGGTCTCAAAAAGTGTCTTAAATGATGTGTCATCGTAACATTGGTAATATAATTGGCTATGCCATAAATTATCGTTAAAATATTCAATGCCATGTCATTTTTGAGACACATTTGAGACCAAAAATTTAAGACTTCTAGCATTACTCTAACGGAAATTATTATATTTTATACTTCCTTTACATAATCCTTTATGAAGCAAACAAAAGCACAGAGCTTTGGTTCTGCATCGAAATGATAAGAACCTAACCTTTTCATCAATCCACATCAATTTTCTTAGTTGATTGATTGTTAGATTCGAGCAACAGCATCCAGTGGAGTCATCCCATCAGTTGCCTCGAGTTTTCCAGAGTCCAAAAAGAACAGTAAGTTCACCAGATAAAGCTTTTCAAAGGAGTAAATTACAAAGCGAAGAGACAGTCACCTGATTGGCATTAACAGCCTGAATAATTGATTTTATTTGCTCTGTCATCTGCTCAAGTTCCCTTTCAATAAATTCTGTCTGCTCATACCTGAAAAAATTACATCCCCAAGAAAAGATGATAATCAAATGCTCACTCCATAACATGTTTAGCACAACTATCATATATATACATATATATATCTTCAACCTTTCAAATAAGGTTATAATTTCAGTAGTATAGAAGTGAGGTGCCAAATAATACATAAAGCAAGAGGGGTTGACAAAGACAAACCATCAAAAATAAGAATATTTGTTAAGAAGGGTAATGTCAACTGTTAATCAAAATTGGGAACTTTGCACTTGCATTGCATCTCTCGTGGATGCAGCTTGAAGTAGTCCAGGTTCATCTTCATATATATGTTCATTCATCTTCCATACTTTGCAAAGCCTTATAAACCCAAAAATAAAAAGAACATACTTAAAATATGCACAACTTTTATGCACGTAAATGTGACAACACATACATCTTTTTGATGGCATAGCTTATAATTGAGCCTAATACATGCTATATTGTATTCAGACTGTTTCATTATGGATACTTCACGCTTATTTGTTTTTAACTCTCAAGACGACTCCTTCATTCACTATATAAACTAATCTGGAAGACTGAGGTTATAACCCAAGTCCAGGATTTTGTGTTGTCCCACCAATGTGAAACTTTTTCCTCATACCTGAACCCGCCTGAAAAAATATTCCATACCAGCCCCGCCTGTTCCCCGAATTCTCTTCTCTTTCTCAAATTAAATCCTCTAAATTCTTTTAAATTAGTTTTGTACAATTATTTTTAATATAGAATAAAACAACACGCAATATTTCTCTTACTAGCAACACGGTATATTTCAAATGTAATGAATTTTTAATAAAACAATCTAAATATGTACATATATACGCGAAAAGCTAATTTAAAAAATAATTAAACATATGTATAAGTGGGTCAGGGTTGGAGGAGGGGAGGGGCTAGGGGCTCGAAGGCATATTCCATCAGTGATCTTAAGGTTGGAGGAGGGGAGGGACTAGGGGCAGGAGGGCATATTTAGAGCTGCAAACGAACCGAATTGTTCGCGAACCGGTTCGGTTCGAGTTCGAGTTGCTCACCTATTCGAGTCTAGTTTGCACATAGTGTTACGTTCGATTGCTCGATCGAACATGTTTGCGAACTATATGGTTCAGTTCCTCTTTATTCGCGAACAGTTCGAGTTCGGTTCGGTTCGGTAAGTTCGAGTTCGGTTCGATAAGTTCAAGATTGGTTTGAGTAGTTCGATTTCTTACATGTTTAAATTGTTTCTAAAATTCTGAATATAAATAATTGGTTATTTCATATTCAATTCTAAAGTTTGTCTTATCAACAATTGTTAAATTTGTAGTAATTTTTTTTATTACCGAAACATCTTTTTTATTTTTTTTAATAATTGATTATAAGCAAACATTTTTATTAAATAAGTAGTAAATAATAATGTGTACTTCTTCACCTCTAAATTTTTATTTAATTAAAATAATTTTAATATTCATTAAAAATTTAGCAATGATTGTTGGATTATTATAATTTACATCCCTAATAATTTAATAAATTATAATCCATGTCATAAAGCACATAAATAAAGTCATTAATCATCATGCAATGACAATTTGATATTAATTAAAGAATGATACAATAAAGTTGATTACATATTTACATGAGTTATTGAAATTGTCAAATCGAGATAGAAAATAGAGAAATCAAGTCATCAATGTATCGAGACTTCAATAATAGAGTAATACAATTACCATTGCATATTACATCAACTATCAATTATGTATAATTAAAAGTGCGAACTTGATTTTATTAATTTTTGAATTTTTTTAGTGTTACAAACTTACAGTGTATATGTGAGACATGTAGTGAGAGAGTGATTGACTAACTTTGATTTAGTAATTACGCAATTAAGTAATCATAGTAAGGGTAAAAAGTAGTGTTTAATAATCCAATTAAACAATGTCACAGTACCGTTTGCATGAAATTTAAATGAGTTATTAATTTAAATTAGAATAAGTAAAAAAGTTTTTAAAAAATGAAACAAAGTTTCTACATAGCTTTGACTATTAAGCCGATCTTAGAATCGTAGTTAATTTATTTAATTTTAAACAATATAACTATGAAAATTAAAAAAAAATTATAAAGTAATTCTCAAAATTTATTGTATTCAAAAGTTAATTATCACATCCTTTTGAATTAAAAATATTTCCTATCAAATTTGAAATTAAATTCATATTTGATCAGTTGATCTTATTACTTATATTTATATTTCGAATCGGAGGAACTGAGGAAGTATTCTAGATTAATACATTCCAAATTTTCAAGGTTAACAATATTAGTCTATTAGATATTGAATTAATCTAAAACAACTAAATTCACATTATTTTAAATCTTAAATTTTACAATTTCATATTTTTCATTATAAAAAATCTTAAATAAGACTATTTTTATGAAATAGATGGAGTATTACTCATTTATTCTAGACTAATTTTGTAATAAATTATAATAATATTGACACTAATCCACTACTACTAATTTAATATTATATATATATATATATATATATATATATAATATTTTATTCCTAAATAAGTCTTATATAGTGTGATATAAAACTTATATATCAATGATAATATAATAATAATATAATATGATATATATTATATTTATATGATTATATCATATTCTAAAAATGATGATTACAATATTTGATCTTATTTTTTATTGAATTAACTCTTGGAGAAGACATTTTTGATATTTATTTAACTATTTTTTGCTTCAGATTTCTAAGTTTATGTTCGTGAACAAGTTTGGCGTTCGCGAACAAGTTTGTGTCGGTCACATAAAAAAGGAAACAACTAAAACCATAAACATTTATCTTAACCCTTTTCTTAAAATAAGATAAAGTCGCAATCCTCTGAGAGTACTTTATGTAAAATATGCATTTCTATCCTTAACATTGATCCTTACTAAAGTTGTTGGCACTTCAATTCTTACTGATTCCAAAAATAAATATAGGGTTTGGAATTTAACCACCAATTAATTTAAATATAGGGTTTAGAATTTAATGCATTTTAAGATCAACGAAAATATACCTGCAGTGAAATTCGAGAAGTCTACAATGATAATACTTGGAAACAATTCAGCACCTCAGCTAAGAATATCCTATACACTTATCATGAGTGCAGCACCATCCTCGTGTAAGCATATCTCCGTACACCAAATGCCATGACTAACCATATTATTCCACAATCTTCATGAAGGAAATTTAATGGAATATTAAGCAAAATCGGCAAAAGGAAAACCTGCTTGTTGTGATTCTATCTGAACCACCAAGCCACTGAGAAGAATATAATTTGCATTTCTTCTTGGTCAATGCATCTGACCAACTCCATGTATAGGAGAGAGATTTTTTTTACTCCTACCAGTAATCCCTACAAGAACAAGAACCACCTTTGAAATGGTGAAAACGAGTAGCATCTCTTACAATAATTTCCTTGCCCACAAGTTTGGATATAAATTTAATGGCAGACTGACAGTCATTGCAGACTATGAGGTTCTTCATGATCCTCAAAGTAGCGTTATCTGGAGTATTTAGTAGAGCAAATGTAATGGCAAGCTTTTCGCTGTGATGTCTAAGTATCTGTTCTTTGAGTTTTTCAACGAGATCATGCAATACTGCTTCAGTTTCAGGAACGAAACCCATCCTTTATATTTCTTTCCAGATTTTAGCCATCATCTGATAGATAGCATCTCGTTGCGGATGAAGCCCATCCTCAGCCCCAAATACATGAACTTCATTTCTTATCTGAACCCAACTAAATCCTTGTTCTTTCTTCACCTGTCTATCCTTCACGGATTTTCTAATTATAGCAGCATCCTGCCATTTTCCACAAGCAGAATATACATTGGCAAGTGCAGAGTAGGCCCCACTATTTTCGGGATCAATTAGAAGCAATCTTTCTGCTGCTACCTTTGCTAGCTCCACGTTTTTGTGAACTTTACAAGAAGCTAAATGTGACCCCCAGGCTATGACATCTGGTTCAATTGGCATATTTTCTATGAACTTGTGTGTTTCTTGTAGCATTCCAGCACGTCCATATAGATCAATCATGCAGGCATAGTGGCTTGGGGTGGGTTCAATCCCATGAACATCTTTCAGCAGTTAAAAGTAGCCAAGGCCTTTTTTTTACCAATCCCATATGTGTGCAGGAAGAGAGTACCCCGACATAAGTTATATGGTCAGGCTGAATACCAAAAGCAAGCATTTGTTCAAACAGTTCTATGGATTCCTCACCAAGACCATGTTGCGCTAAAGCTATAATCATGGATGTCCAAGATACAATATCAGTGTTCCTAGGTATTAGATTGAATACACGCCTTGCAGCATTGACATTTCCACCTTTAGCATACGTGTTAATTAAAGAATTGCTTACCCAAACTGATGATGCTTCCCCAGATCTTATGGCTCTGGTATGAATTTGTTTGCCGTGATCCAAAGAAGCCAAAGCTTGAACTAACACTCAACATAGCTGCTAGAGTGTAGCTGTTGGGTTTCTGATGAGTATGAAATATGTTATATTTTTATTCCTTAATACTTAATCTTTTGTATTTATTTTGTGCCTAAATAAACTCATTATTCTTATATTTTTATTTTAGGTACAATTGAAGGGGTTCCGTGATTTTGGAAATAAATTGGAGGTTTACGAGATTCCTAGCAAATCAAGGATTCAACAATTAGTATCATAAATGGATTTGGATTCTCGCGGCAAGGAGTTTAAGCACATGGCAATTGTGGGATTTTATTCCAATTTCAAATCTGATTTTTGGATTCTAGAAAATTAGTTTTTACAATTCTATTGTAATTAGGATTTCTTTTTCCAAATTAGATTTTATTTCATTATAGAAATTAGTGTGATTTGTAATTCCTTATAGGATTTGAATTTCTACTTCTCATAGGATTTAGGACTTCTCTAGAGAGCTTATTCTAGGTTGTATGCTAGTTAGAATCTGGTGGAGAGCTTGTTTCATACAGTGATAATCTAAGGAGAATTTCGGATAGCAAAGCTTATTGTTATCTAGGATTAATAGTTTCATTGAAGGGAAAATAATAATAACTTGATTACTTGATTGATGTACTTGGTGAAACTGAACTGCAGAACTAAAGTTTTTACATATTTGGTTAACTTCATCATTAATTCTTGTTCTCTTAGTTTAAAAATAATTTTCAAAAACCCCCATCTTTATTTTCTGTTGAAATAGTAGAATAATACTTGCTACTGTGCTAATTATTATAAATTGTAAAGTGAAAGTAAGGTTAATTTAGGAGTGTCAACGACAGCTCCCAGTTTCGGGCCTTCTCTAATCATTGATCTGAAGAGCTCCATTGCTTCATTGTTAAAGCCATTCTGCACGTAACCAACAATCATGGTCGTCCATGCTACCACATCACAATCCCTTACTGAATCAAAAATGTGTCTAGCTGGGTTTACATCTCCAAGCTTGATATATCCATCAAGTAGGGCTGTTAATGCAATCACATTAAGACTGGAAGCGCCACTTCTCTAAAATTTTGTGAGCAATTTAACCGCCGCCAGACTTGGAGTACATGGAGATCAAAACATTTCCTACTGTCCCAGAAGTATCAAATTCAGTTCTAATACTGTGTGCATGGATTCGGTTCACAAGAGTCAAGTCCTCAAGATTCGCACATATCACAATAAGGCTAAGATTGATTATTAATAGTTTAATCAATAACTACCAACGAAGCATCACATTCAAGCATGACTGCAGGACCAATCAAAAAAATTACTATATTCCAAACAAAGTTTAGAATTACACGACTCATATATTGGTCAACCCATAAACCGATTCTTAAACATATGTAACATATTTTATATATATTATATAATATATAATGTATAATATATAATATACATATACATACATAAATGTATATCACATATATAATATAATATATAATATAATACATATATAGATATACATGTATACATATATATGTATATTACATATATAATATAATATAAAATAATATATAAATATATATATATATTTAAACAACTTTCCTAAAAATTTAGAACCTACAAAATTAGACCTATCATACGCCTATACCTACCTACCCCTCTCTTTCCCTCCCCAAATCTATCACAAAATGCAAATCTCACTACATTCTTACTACCTCCCTCTCTACAAGAAAGTTGCTACTCTTGTCAAACATGTGTTCTCAAACAGAAATTTAAGTTAAAAAAAATAAGAATAAAAAAGAAAATATACCGATAAATAGTACCTCATGTTCAAGTAAAGACTAATGAACAATTAAACGTTTGGAAAAATTGAAACAAAAAGAATAACGAACAATAAATTGAACACAATACTAGTTTGTTACGGGTGTTATCTCATTTGCTCCGGACAGTCAGAGGGAGGATAGCAGTGTTTTTTGTCATCGAGAAAAGATTTTTCTGGAGAATATCTGCCGGACTTTGGGAGTAATTATCGTTATTGACAGAAGAAACACAGACTTACGTTTGAGAATCAAATTGAGAATTGAAAACAGCGATAGTGCCAATAAAAGAATTGAGACTTTAATTGAAAAACACAACAGAAACTCTGGCCAAGAGGAATTAAGCTTGAGTTTGAGTATAAAAAGTTACCCTTCTTTTGCTCATTGATCTTGATAGTTGGAGAGAGAATAGCAGCGCATCGTCACCGGAAAAAGACTTGTCTGGAGAATCAACATAATTGCAAGCACAATCAGCATTGAACTGATTACAACCAATTGAGGAGCTGGAGTCCCTCTACCTCTCCCTCTCATAAACACAATCTTCACCTGACATTGTACATGGCCATTCTAGTCTATAACAATAGCTCTAATCAACATCTGCTAATTCAGCATCTAATCCTTCCGAAAGAAACCCACAAACATCCTGATCAATACAACAGACTGAGTGTCATACAAATCAATAGAGTTGACAAAATCGCAAGAAAAATTTCTACACATCAAAGATGCAGTGAAACTGAAATAAACTCCAACATTGCAAAATCAAACCTTAAATTAGATACCAACTTTCTGTCCTTTTTTGAAGACTCTTCAGGATTTTCGTCCACTAAGCGGACAATTTTTTTAGGGCTTACAATTATCATATTATTTCTTATGGAGTTTTTCAAACACAAATTCTATCAAGTACCCTAGGAATTCCTTTCTGCTGTTGCAATGCATGAATGTCTTGTTTAAAAACTGTGCAACTTAGTTAAACTGAACAATTGGCTTACAAGCGTGAACCAATATTCCAACTGGGAAATTATAATTATCCAACATTTACAGAAAGCCAATGGTTGTAGAATTTGCAAAAGGTTCTCAGTTTAAATCAAATTGAACATATATAACGCCCTCTCTTTCAATATATAATCACAACAAAGAAAAGAATAAATATTCATGAAATAAACTTCTACCAAACTACTTTACAGAGATATAAACCATCATCCCAGCACAACCCTTTTCACTTGCCATGGTGAGAGTTGAAATCTAGCATATTTTAATACTAAGAAGAATCACAGACTTCCAAAATAAACATAGTACAATTAATGTAAAAATGACTGAATAAGCCTTCGCCTCTAAGATCAAGTCAAGAAAGCTGAAAAAAATGTTCTACTTTTTTATTCAAATGTTATGAAAAATTCTTAAACTCAACTATAAGTAACGTAGAGTATATGCTTCATTAGGTTGTGAGAGAACATGAAAAATAAGTTTTGAACAATTAATCTCAAAGTGTGTGACTGGAAGTAAATAAACCATTTGTTTCTTTTGCAGGCAATTTATCCATTGTCATCCTTGTTTTCAAGAAGCTTAAAGTTCCCTGCAAAAAGTGATGATATTTTGAATAAGCCATCAATGATTTCTGACGGGGGATCTCGGAGAGTTTATTTGGAGTTTTCCCTGGGGTAAGTTTTGGTAAATGCAGAAGAAATTTATATTCTAATGTTTATTGTTTGGTCACAGTTTACCCCTTGTTTGAATGGGCAGATTTTACTTAGCTGAATTGTGGTTGAACAGGAATCTAAGATACCCCGGTGATTTTGATAATGTGCAATACTAAAATTTGCTATTTATGAGAATCAAATGAAAACACAGTGGTTGGGGTGCCAATGTTGCCTGAGCCAAAAAAGATTTGTTGATTTGCTGTATTGCTCTGTTTCAGTCGGTTCATACCATTCTCCTCTTTTGAAAGTTTATTTTTTCTTGTTCAATGAAACTAGTAAACTTTATGCCTAGATCTCTAACACAATTGACTGGATATCGTGATTTGTCTGTCTGAATACTCATTTTGGGTCACAAAATGTCGTACATGGAAGTGTTGTGTGGTGGGGGTAGGGGGTGGTCAGGTAATCCTGCTGTATATTTATTGGAGTTCCCTTGGTTTGTGCACTCATCAACTACAATCCTCGTTATTGCAATGAATGCTGCTAAAGCTAAGGAAGTATGTTGTATTTCCATGATGATTGTACATTTAATATTTAATAGCACGATGCTATATCTCATCTACGAAAGTGAATATCACATAACAAAGCAATTCCTCCTCTGAGCTCAAACTAGTGGTGGATAAGCCATCTAATTAAAAATTTATATCATCTGAGCTTGGATTGTTGGATCAATCATATCTGGGAGTATTTTAGGTCCTGGGATTGGGACATCATTTTCTGTAAGAAGGCCTTCAAGTCTAGATTATAAATGTTATCTGCAGGGCCTTCTAATGAGTTTTGGCATTACACACAGCCAGGGGAAGATCCAGACCGATAGTTCAGTGGAGTCAAACTTGGAAAAAAAAAATTTACGACTAAAAATTTCATAAAATAACTTGCAAAAACTAAACAATTCTCAAATATTATTTATAATAACATTTTTCGAGATTTCATTGCTTGAAATTGTTGCATGATAGCCTCATTTTTAATAGTTACAAAAATATCACGCTCAATGTATGTTACTAAACAGTCATTCATCCATTCATCTCCCATTTGGTTACGAAGTTCATTCTTCACGATATTCATAGCTGAAAATGTCCTTTCAACAGTTGCAGTAGCAACAGGAAAAAGTAGAGCCAATTTTAGCAACAAATAGACTTGGGGATACACATCATCCTTTCTTTTCTGAACCAACATTTGAGTCAATTCACCAATTCCTTTTATACTCGAAAAATTGGGATCGTTTCTCATATCCACAATATAATTTTGGAGTTGACCATCAAGTGCCAAAAGTTCCATATCATCAAATTCTGAAGGGTAAAGTTTCGCAAATTCAATTATTTTTTTATTGTCAAATGCAGAGAAAGAGTCACGCGGGTCAAGACATACTATACTTGAAAGTAACTCTGTATTTGTGTTATCAAAACGGTCATTCAACTCTCCAAGTTGACTATCAATCACAGTGAAAAATAATTGAACCCTAAAGCGATGAAGGTTTGTGATTTCTTCAATATTAAGTGCGTGGTCTTCCCGAAACACAAAATATCCTCCATCCTCGGGACAACTATGTTATGCAATGCACAAAATTCACAAGTTTCCGCTAACAAATCATCCCGCTTTTCTCTCATGCATTGTAATCGTTGCTTGGTTACATTGACAAGAGTTATTAATTCGATGTCTTGATCTTTCCTCTGTAAGGCTTGTGATAAGTCATTTGTAATTCCCATGACTCCTTTCAATAAGTGTAACAAGAACACAAACTCAAAATCATGCATGAATTTCAAAAGTGTACTAGCTTCTGTACTTTTCTCCCCTTCGACATCATCTGCTACAAACTCGAGCACATCCATTATTGGAGAAAACAAGGTAATAACACTCAAAATTGTTTTAAAATGTGAACTCCAACGCGTTTCTCCAGGTCGTTTTATTGTTGTTTCTTGATTCAAACCTCGTCCACTCTTGATTTCGCCACTAGCAACTCCTTCAGCTACTTTTTGAAATTGCTTCAATCGGAGAATTTCTTCTCGTTTGCAAGAAGCCCCAACAACATTTGCTAACAATCCAAGATAATCAAAGAAAGAACATAATGACTTATGTTTCTTAGCAACTACAACAAGTGTCAACTAAAGCTGATGTGCAAAACAATGAATATAGAAAGCACATGGATTTTCAGATAATATTAAACTCTTAAGACCTTTAAACTTCCCTGACATATATTGCTAGATCCATCATAACCTTGACCACGCACACGTGATATGCTCAATCCATGTTTAGAAAAAAGTTGATCAATAGCAGCTTTTAGTGTCAAAGCAGAAGTTTCAGGAACAAGAATAATGGCAAGAAATCGCTCAATTATACAACCATACATGTCCACATATCGTAAAACCACTGCCATTTGTTCTTTGACTGATGTATCACGAGCCTCATCAACCAACAAAGAAAAAAACACATCCCCAATTTCTTTAATGATAGCTTGTGTAGTCAAAAATGCAACGGCTCTACAAATATCTTTTTGAATTGAGTGTGCAATCAATTTATGATTCTCTAGAGCATTTTTTAAGACAACTTTACGCACCTCATCATTGTTTTCTGAAAGAAACTCTAGCTGAGAAATAAATAGCCCTCGTTTTCTTGAACCCTCTGACTCATCGTGACCACAAAAAGGCAATCCTTCTTTTAAAAGAAACCTAACACATTTAACTGATGCGAGCAATCGAAGACGGTAATCGATCCTTTGTTGCTCAGTTATGTTAGCAAGATTGATATCTATGTGTTGAGGTTGATTCAATAAATCACGACAAGCCTGTTCACATTTACGATTAACACTACCATGATCTCCAACATGTATTTCTAATATGTCCATCTTCTTCCAATTTCTAAATCCCTCGCCAACAAATGCATCCCCACCACCTTGGTTACCATGATCAATTTTAAATAGGTAACAACACAAACAAAATAGAGCATCTTCACTCAAACTATATTCCAACCAACTTTGATATTTTTTGTATCAATTCTTGTTGAATTTACAAGCAATTCCACTAATTAGTGTATCTGAAAATTTGTGAGGTATTGGTTGAGTCGGGCCCCTAAGTAAATAATTTCTTCGAAAATTCTCTCTTTCACTAGCAGGATAAGAACTTATTGGTAGTCTTTTACCGGGATCCCCCTCAATATTAAGGGAAGGAGATACCGATGTATGGGTTTGGAAGTGGATATTTTGGGCAAAAGATTTTGGTACTTGGGTTTGGAGGTTAACACTTTGCGGGTGAGTTTCTTGGTGAATATCAGCAGTGACATGTTCGTCACTAGTCCCTTCGGCTTGGACATTTTCATGAATAGATTCAAATTTTGTACGTTTAGTTGTTGTAACCCAGTTACGTATGTCCATGCCTGACAATCAATAAATATTTAAAAACTAATTCGACATCAAAATAAATCAATATATAATATGAATAGTCAAGTGTAATTGGCAATTAGCACTAACAATAAATGATCTCAAGTAACATTACAAAATAAATTACAAAATTTAAAGAATGTAAAAATAGATTAGAAACACATACTTGAAGAACTTTTATTTGATGGAGTTCTCTTCATTGTTGTAGTGTTGCTTTAAGAAGTAAAAAGCCCTAATTTTATAAAAGTACAAACAAGAAAAATCCATAAACAATTACAAAAATTCCTAAAGTAATTATTAAATTTGTAAAATTAAAAAAATAAAATTAAAATATACTTTCGGATGGCGGACTGATCGTGATTGGTGAGATTGGTGAGATCAGGGGCGGGCTAATCGCTTGCTCTGTTCATCAATCATCTGTTGCCACTTTTGAGTTGCCGAATAGAAGAATAGAAAAGGTTGGATACATCATACATGGATAGTGACTTAGCACTTGGCAGTTAGTGGGGATTGGGGAAAAATGGATAGTGCCTTAGCAGCTAGTGCCTTAGTGGGGTTTGCCGGATTGGGGAAAAAGCCAAAAAGGCAAAAAGGGTTTGCTGAACCGTGAGTACTCTTACTGACTTTATACATAATATATAAAAAAATTCATTTTAAACCCTCTTATTTTTTTTTTGTAATATGCCCCCCTGACCCCCTGAAAATTCAGTGGGGTCAGGTGCCCCCCCTGCCCTGTCTTACATCCGCCCCTGCACACAGCCACGTAATTGCAATCAGTTGGTTTGACAAATGACAATTTAAAGTAAACAATGATAGGTGACAAAAAATTGTGTTGGGACTTGGATGTGTGGACAAACATACAAATTAATATGCAAACGAGTAATAGAGATAGGTTCCCATCTTCAAAAACATGCCTAAGAGAGTTTGAAAACTGAATGGCCAAAACTTTCAGCTTAAACAACAAACCCATTAGTTTTTTAAATAACGTGCATCTCCACAACACCAACCTAAACATTTACTTTAGATTGGAAGGATATAACAAAAAAACAAATCCCTTTGATTTTCTGATAATAAAATATAAATTGACTTCTATTTACATACGTGAACTCTTTAGCTAAATCACGGTTACACAAATTCCAAAATTGTCTACAGGAAATTAGAGTTAATTGACTAGAGAAAAAGTCATTGCAAATGAAAAAACAACTAAAGATTTCGTTTAAAACATTGAAAACCCCCAAAATCACAAGATTTTTCGCCAACCAAACAAGAAGAACGAATTGAAACTTAAACATTTGAAAAAATTAAACAAAAAGAATAACAAACAATAAATTGAAAAGAATGAATTGAAAACTTACCTTCTTTTACTATTGGTTTGGTACGGATGTTATCTCATTGCTCCGGACAGTCATCGCTTTTTATCGCCTTTAAAAGATTTTTCTGGAGAATATCCGCCAGACTTTGGGAGTAATAATCATTATTGACAGAAGAAACACAGACTTACATTTGAGAATCAAATTGAAAATTCAAAACAGCGATAGTGCCAATAGAAGAATTGAGAATTTAATTGAAAAACACGATAGAAACTCCGGCCAAGAGGAATTAAACTTGAGTTTGAGTATAAAAATGTACTCTTCTTTTGCTCATTGGTCCTGACAGCGGAGGGAGAATAGCAGCGTTCATCATCACCGGAAAAAGACTTTTCTGGAGAATATCAGCAGGACTTTAATTACCGTTATCGAAGGAAATAAAGATTATGTGGAAAAGATTGCAATCTATTTGAATTTGAAATTCCAATTACAAATGAAAGAAACATTTAAATGAAAGAATTATTCATATAAAATTCTTGACATTGTAAGTTCGGCTGATAGTGTGAGATTTGATGGGGTCTTGTGTGCGTTCAACGGACCATGTCTTATATTTGGAGTAAAAGATACCTTCCCTTTTGGAAATAAGTCCGATTGGACTTATTATAAAAAAGGCAAAAAAATAATAAATAAATAAATAAATAAAGGGTCTAATTAGACTATTTATAGATTGACCTTACTAATGTATTGTTTTGATAAAATTGTGTAATAAAACTAAAAGCATATTAAAATAGAGACTTTGTATAAAAATGATTTTTTTAAATAGAGATTAAATGTAAAAGAGTTGTTTGATAACCAATCTTTATTATATATATGAATACAAAAGTTTACTATTTTACCCTTATATCAGTTCATATAAATTAAGTCTGAGGATAATAATATAATAAATATTAAATAATTAATTCAAATAAAATCACCAACAATGTATAACTAGTAATATATTTCAAGTCTAATAAAACATAATAATAATAATAATAATAGTAATAATGACAATTTTACTTAATTACTACTCCTTTCTGATGTAGAACAGATCTGGGATGAAGAATTAACGAAAAATAACCTAGGGTCTAAACTACACGTTTAGACCGCTAGGATCTCTCAAGTGTATCCACTCCTAGTATCAACACCAAGATAGATAAAATACATCTACGGTAGGATACCTCTACGGTATGAATGAAATAATCAATTTCAATATCAATAATCTGCAATCTAAAAGACTTGTGGTGGTTACATCACTATTTAACTCAATAATTAGTTTTACCCTCAAGTACCTAATAACACTAATCAAAGAGTGATATTTAAGTTTAATTGGAATACTAATTCATAGTGCATAAAGCTTTAAAGTGTAGTGTTTTTTAATTTTTAGGAACCTAGTAGCAATAGTTGAATTATACCTTTGTACAAATGTGATGACTACGATATATAATCATCACTATATGACTACAACTCTCAAGGCTAACTCCAACTTAAAGTTACCTCAACTTGCATTACTAATTACTTGTAAAACAAATACAACTCAAGAAAAATAAAAGAAACAAACATTCACATAGTATGACAATCATTAAAATTTTATCATCCATTAAACTAAATAAAATTTAGGCTAAAGCAACAAATAAAAGAAGCTAAAAACAAATTAACAATTACATACATGTCCAAGAAAAAGAGAAAGTAAGAAAAGAAAGAACAATAATCTTGTTATGTGCATCAACATCAATTTCATACTATATGCTAATTTATCGATCTGTTTGCCATCTGCAATCACTTTTAAGAATTACAAATAATGCTCAAAACTACAATCATGGATAAAATATAATTTTAACCTTTCCATCCTATGGTTATATCTCACAATTTTCCAAACTCTTTCCCAGTAAATTGTCATTTACATTTATGTTACAGTTTATAAATGAGAAACCTACATCATATTTGGAGTTCCTATGATGATCTACAATTGCTCCAAAAAAATTTGTATCGGATGCAAAATGCATTCTCTTTCAAGAATAAAAGATCACCAAGATTTATACATACCTTTTAACCTAATCTTGCTCGGCCATATACATCTTTACTCCGTAAAACATGGCTTTATCACCCTTTATCCTTGATGCAAGTGTGTAACTGTTGCATTCCATCTCATCCAATCACTACCACTATCTAATTATGCATAGCAAAACAACAATCAACATATAGTCATATACAATTTAGTTTATTTAATGCAAACCTTAAGTTCAATAAAAAATTAACACAATACTCGTTACCAAAAAAGGTAGTAATAAGTTGCAATACTTGAATATTGATCCTCATTACCAAACAATAATTAAATAAGACGGTGACAAAACCTCATGTATAGGTTTTCATTTTGATTTCGAAATTCAAAAAATTTAAATTAAAGTAAAAACATGATCACCATAATTAAAATATTAAAATACCAATAATATATCAACCAATTAAAATTCAATTCCCAAATTATGTTAAAGTTCATCACCCAAAAAATAATTATTTTAAGATAGAAAAATAGTAACAAATAGTGATTGTGTTCAACAACTAAATTTGAGGTATAAAGTCATGAGCATCTCACTATGTATATGTACATCGAAATCTAATAATTAAAATTTATATCCAAAACTATATACTACTTCATTCCCATAATGAGGTTCCTAATTCAAAAGACAAACCACAACTAAGAAGCTGATATCGAATCTCACAAAAACCTGCTCAACCTGATGTGTTTGAGAGAAGTTTGTGGTTCTGATTAATTGCTTAATTATTTGGAGAGCAAAGGGATATTTTTTTAGTAAACTATAATTCATCAACACAATTTATTTCCAGAAAGTTTTGGTTTTTCCCCTCTTTCCTCCACAATATATTTGGTTCAGTTTAGCTATCTTGCTGCATTCAAGATTTCTAGTGGACTTCTGAGTAGTTTGCTATCATGGAAATCTCACTGTGATCTATTCTTGTTGTTTGTTGTTTATTGACCGAGTTCGAAAAAGGGAAACTTTAACTTCCTATTTTATTGTTGCTAAACTTTATGAAGCCATATTTTTAAAATTATTTTTACAGTAGTTGGCACAGGAGCTGCTACAACAGGTGTACACCTTCCTTACAACAACATGCTGCTGCCTTGGTTCAAAAAATAAACCAAGTGAGATGTAATTATTTATGTTTCCTGCTTGCAACAGGTAATACATTGTAATTGATACTGAGCACTAATGAGTGTTGTTTGAGAAAATTACTTGGATCCTTAATCTAATGGGTTTGGGAGACCATAAGTTGGAATTTTTTTTCTTTTCTTTTTCTGGTAAACCTTTTTTAAACACTTCATACACATATAATAGTCTGATTCATGTAGACTGGTACGCCAAATCTGACAACTATACAAAATCAGTCTACCAACTTAAAAAGATATATAGATGACATCACATGTAATCGGATAGAGAACTTAATCTTAAACCTTCTTTAATTTTAATTCACATAGAGATATAATGAGTTAGTTGATTAAGGTGTTTAACTTGTTTCTATCTAATTTGTGAATTTAAGTTAATACGGTATTAGTGCATCGAGAGGTGGCTAGTACTACATTTGTGTTCTTGATTAATAAACTGGAATAGTGATTTGAATTGGAATAAAGGTGTAAAAGTCAGAGTGAAGCTTAGGGTGAAATCATAAGTCTAATTCTCCATTAATTGTTTGAAATTTCAGTTTTTGATATTTGTGATTGTTTTGAGATCATATATTTATTATAATTTAGTTTTTATAGTTTTAAACATTGAATTGGATAGTTTAATAAAATTAGGATTAATAAGAAATTGATAATTGTGAGGTTAAATTTCTTACAAAATTGTCTCTGCGGGAACGATACTCTACTCATTATTATATTACTTGTTGATCATGTATGCTTGCGTGTTGTGCGTAATTAGATTTTACCCAACAAAGACACCATTGGAGAATGAGGATCTCCTAATGGAAATGCCATTGTGAGCCCTGTGACGTGTTTAAGTGTGAACTGAGAGAGAGAAGAGTGGAGAGAGCCGCGACTCTGAACCGAGAGTGAGAAGTAGGCAACGGACCCGCCCCGCCAGTTACCCTCCATATCTGATCTGCCACAAAATCTAATTGACTCGGTCCCCGTAACTGCAATTGAAATAGGAGAAGAGAGAATATGCAAACAGAGAAGCAGAAGAGTGGAGATGGGTAAATGAAACTAAAGAGCAAAACACAATACATCAACCATCAACCAATAGATATAATTTTGTATATGATTTGTCATAAAAAAAACAATGCCTAACATTGAGGTTCTTGATTGAGCTTCAAAGATAAAATGCAAAGATAGCAAATTAGAGAGCTTGAAATGCTTTGCTATGTAGTTTTTGGCTATCTAACTAAAAGTGAAAGGTAAATTTATCTTTACATTGTGGTATTTCAGCAAATATGTGATACGCACAACTCATAAATAATATGAAACCAAACTTGGTAACCTACAATTAACAAATAAAATTTGTAATTAGATAACTTTGCATCATAAATAGACACACTGCTAAAAAAAAATGAAGCCAACAAATTGTTGATCAATCCTTGGTCACTTTTCCTTGAGCTAATTTGTCTAATTGAAGGCTAAAATGACTATGTATGACATCTCTATGTCATTCCATCAAACAAGTAATGTGCAAGTTTAGTTTTCTACATCAAACCATGTTGTATTAGAGAAAATAATTAAAGAGAGACACATACCTGCTTTTTCAAATTTGGGAAGGGGTAACTACATTGTATTTGCTTTCTAAATGAAATCAATATTAATAATTAAACCAAATGAAATACAAACAGTAGCTCAACACCCAAATTGAAAGTTACAGGACGCAAGCCCCATCTCAAATTAGTCAGAAACCCTAAACAATTAGGCATAAGAACAATAAGTAAGAACAAATTCCAGAAATTAAAACAAATCCCTAAAACATTTAGGCATAATCATTTCAATTTCAACAATAAATCTAGCCCAATTACACAATAGAAGAGAGAAAAGGAAGAGAAGACCACATACCCGTGGAGAATGGAGGTAAGAATAAGGAGACAAAGAAGAGCTGGTGGTGATGTTATTGTTATTGTTGTTGCAACGGCAATACATAACCCGCTTTGAATTCTTGCCACCCCCTTCCCGAAAAGGAAAGGGAGGTCACGCAAAAGCAAACAAACCTCAAAAATAAATAAACAAAAGACTAACAACCTCAAAATATTAATAGTGGTGATCCATCAATAAAGTAATGATTACAATTCTCTAAACCGAGTCAAAATAATCAAAACTTAAAATTTGAATCAACCTAATCGTCAAAGGCAAAACTCTCATCACACTAAATTTCCGAATCACCCTTTCTTGCAACCTCGCCGAAGAAAACACAAAGATGAGCCAATTGCCCAAAGACGGACACAGAGATATACAAAAGATATACAACCGATATATAATAAAAAACAAATTGAGACAAATTATCAACAAGCCTCAAGTGCAAGTACGAACAAAAATATAATATCCAAGGATCTCGAATGGAATATATATGAATCAACATAATCGACGAAACCAATAAAAGAATAAAGAAATAAATGAATCAAGTAACTAACTCAATGACTTGAATCAACAAAACCAACAAAACTAATCCAATAAAATAATAGGTCAAAACAAACTACCGCGGAGTTATTTCATACCGAGTGAGCCTAAAATATATCTCTGCCACACACAGTGCAAGTCAAAATAATGCCACACAGTAAGTCAAAACAATGCCACACAAAGCAGTCAAATGATGCCACACAGTAAAATCACACATCGATCGCGAATCCAAATGTATGCAAATCGGATAGGTGTGTTTGGCACAACATCACCAATCCGCAGTAATGTAAAACTAGGGTTAACCCATACGCCCCCCACAACAAAACACCAAATGGCCCACTTCCTCCGGAGCCCAAACGGAGACGCCAGGACTAATCACACCGCCACGGAAAGTGTCATGCCTCTCGTGCAAGACGACATGCTCGTGGTACCCCCACGTGGTTATAGCTCGTATACCCTATGGTATATTCTAACAAAAATATTATGTCACAACACATGCGATATAATACTAACAAAAGGGTTCTATATGTATATGTTGAACCAAATCAAATTATAGTCACAAGGTTTCAAAAAGAATGTAGCAACATATGCACCGCTTCTACAATTATCAAAAATAAATACTAAACATGATATCCTAATTCAAAGAGTACAAATACGAGTCCAATGTGTCAACTCCAAAATGAAACAAATATATGAATTTCACAAGAAACAATTATGTGAAATAATAATGTAATTTGAAACGAGGAACAAAACGAATAAATCAAATTTAACAAAAGTATCACGAAAAGAGTACTTTTAATTGCAGACTGATACTTCCAAACCATTTATGGCACACTCCACAAAATCTTACCCTCAAATGCCAACGATATCAAATACAAATCGTTATTCGCAACCTAAACATATTCACCTCAAATTAAAAATAATCCAAACTAATAATTCCAAAGTAATTCATAATCTATTTAATATGCCTTTAATCATCGCTTTTTCGTTCGAACTAACTAAACAAAAATAATAATAAATATAAGTACACTTATAAAAATATTCTTTCATCTTTAACCCATCGATAAATTCATTTTATTATTATTATAATAATAATCTCTATAATTTCAAAATATTTTATTTATTCATTTAGATTTTGTATAACATAATATTTTGCAATACTATATACGTAATTATTAATTTTTTTTATTTTTTTACAATAAACATGAAAATTGCATTACTATTAAGAACATGTGATCGAGAGACTACAAATTAATATATATGTATCCATATAATAGGCATGCACCTATCAGGCACTCCTGTAATTTCCAAAAGAAGTCTAAATATCCATAAGTCTAATAAAACAATTACTATTCATGACATATTTTATTCGTAAGGCATTTTTTTTTGTTTAAAGGCACACTGATGCCATTCATTTCACATACTACCCAGATGCAATCAAATCATTATTATTATTATTATTATTACACTCCATATATTTTCTTTTTAATACCATTGTACTAACTATGTACTTATATTTATTCTACCTCTGCTTCACAAGAAATACTCATAAACCGATATCCCAAACAAATTCTAAATAATTACAAACTTAATCATAATTCTCAACTCCGCTTCTAATATATAAAAAAAAAATTCTAACATGATACCACAATATAATATATAGAACAATACTTTGAAATTTAACTCCATGTTCCAAACAAGCTAATCTAATTTATACTTTATTTATTTGCTAGTTTTAATTGAGATTCCTCCGTAATGACTTATAACAATAAACAATCAAATTAATTAAGCTTGCAAGATCCGATCATAAAATAACTAAAAAAAAATACCCAATAATAAAAATAATGGTATTACCTTGGTTGGGAGAATTTTTTCTTTTCTATTTTCTCAGCTCTCTAGTCGCCTTTCTCTTCACTTCATAATAGATGGAATCCAATACAATTAGGTTTGAGTCATATATATAATTAATCATCCTTGTCTCTAATAGGATTTATAACATTGAACTTAATTAGTTTTAAAGCCCAAATTTATAAGATTAATATTTTCTCACTTATTGTTATAGCCCACAAACATTATTATCAAATTGACCCAAATAAAAGACAAGCCCAATTATTCTATTTAAAACATAGATTTAAATGCTATTTACTTTATTTATTATTATCATTATTATTATTATTATTTTTTTTTACCGTATTACATCACCTACCCTTAAAAAGGATTCCGTCCCCTAATCAAAAGAATGAACGTCCCTAATTATCAAAAGATGCGGATACTCCTTCAATAGTCTTCTCTATCTCCCAAGTAGCTTCCCCATTCAATGATGATTTTACCACAAGACTTTAACAAGAGGAATTATCTTTCTCCATTTTAATTTAATCAGTTATTTACTTACCAACTAAAAGAATTTAATTTTCCAAACAAAACAAGGAAGAAAAGAGAGAAACAAAATCATTTACCTTTTCCAATTTAAACACAATTGTATAAAATAAAAAAAAAATCAATTAATATTTAATTTTAAAAAAATATGCGTTATTACATTTTTCACCCTTAAAAATAATTCCGCCCTCTGAATTCAAATAAGCTACAAAAAAAATTTAGTTACGACGTAGCGTCTCCATTTGTAACGATCAACGCGAATAAGTCATCGGTCCACGTAATTATTAGTGTACTTGTAAAAGATTCGCTACCACCGTGTCGCCTTTGGTAAGGTTGTTCGTGTTTGCATCAAATTAGATCCCATGATCCATCATTGTGCGGTGTCGCTAATATCTTCTTTGAGTTTCATTCTTGCAAACGTATTTATTTTCTTAACATAATTCAAAACACAAAATTTTCTTTTCATCTAAATACGATTCAATACCCAAAATATTTAAAATTATCTTTAATTAGTAAAATGTTTATGTTCCACACATGACAAAGATCTAACAAATTATTTTTATTTAATTTACATAAAATCGATTATACAAAACTCCAAGGATATCTGATAAACTAAACAACTCTACTAATTATATCAACTTTTTCCTAAATCCTTAATAACTTCAAAATATTCAAACCTCAATTTGATCTAGCTAGTTCTTAAACATTATTACACCGTAGAATATACTACTAAGATCTCTTTATCGTCATACCAAACTCCAAATCATATATCCTACTATCCTAATAAGCAAACTATAGCTTTCAAAATCTCTTAAAGATTCATCACTTATTATTAATCTAATCATTCAATGAATCAATCATTCTCTTAATGACAATCTTAACCCAACAAATTCCAAGATCTCCTCATACTATCACTCAAAATTTCATATAAGATAATTTCAATATTCTACAAGGAAATAGCCACAAAATCGATCATTAACTCCAAATGATTAATCTAATTACCTCAATATCAACACTCAAATTACGTAAGCCCTCCATACTTAATAATTTTTACCTTATCATAGTATCCCATCAATACACATACCTCAAATTATCCAAGAGCTTAACATAACCAAAATCATCATCAAAATCAATCCTCAATTCTAAGATCATAATAAATTGTCACCAAAAACAATTTTAAAAAATAATTTGCCAAAAATCAAAAACTCGCTTATACAAATACTCACATCATAATCATATAATCATTTCTTAACTGCATAAAATATCCAATCACAATCACCATCACATATTTATTCTCCTTAATGATATCCAATCACAATCCTTAACTAATATTATTGCTCCAATGCATAATAATAATAATCTTAACAATGTTTCTCACATTTCTCAAATCAACTACAACTCGAGGAGAGAATGACACTTGGTCAAAATCAAGACCAACCAAATAAAGAACAAAATCGAATAAAATTCCTACGACGCCTACCCGTAGATTTTCCCACAACTCACAAAATCAAACCTAAATAGGTTTTCTACAAGAAAGAACCTAAGCTCGATACCATATCTCAACATAATTCTTCCCGAAAAGGAAAGGGAGGTCACGCAAAAGCACAACAAACCTCAAAATAAATAAACAAAGCACTAACAACCTCAAAATATTAATAGTGGTGATCCATCAATAAAGTAATGATTACAATTCTCTAAACCGAGTCAAAAAATAATCAAAACTTAAAATTTGAATCAACCTAATCGGTCAAAGGCAAAACTCTCATCACACTAGCCCCTCAATCACCCTTGCAAACTCGCCAAGAAAAAAACACAGATGAGCCAAATGCGCCCAAAGACGGATACATGATATAAAAAGATATACAACCGATATAATGAAAAACAAATGAGAGACAAATTATCAAACAAGCCTCAAGTGCAAGTACGAACAAAAATATAATATCCAAGGATCTCGAATGGAATATATATGAATCAACATAATCGACGAAACCAATAAAAGAATAAAGAAATAGCGAATCAAGTAACTAACTCAATGACTTGAATCAACAAAACCAACAAAACTAATCCAATAAAATAATAGGTCAAAACAAACTACCGGAGTTATTTCACACCGAAAGTGAGCCTAAAATATATCTTGCCACACAGCAAAGTCAAAATAATGCCACACAGCAAGTCAAAACAATGCCACACAAAGTGTGTCAAATGATGCCACACAGTAAATCACACATCGATCGCGAATCCAAATGTATGCAAATCGGATAGGTGTGTTTGGCACAACATCACCAATCCGCAGTAACGTAAAACTAGGGTTAACCCATACGCCCCCCAACAAAAAAACACAAATGGCCCACTTCCTCCTGAGCCCAAAACGGAGACGCCAGGACTAATCACACCGCCACGGAAAAGTGTCACGCCTCTCGTGCAAGAAGACGACACGCCTGTGGTACCCCCACAAAGTGGTTATAGCTCGTATACCCTATGGTATATTCTAACAAAATATTATGTCACAACACACGCGACATAATACTAACAAAAGGGTTCTATATGTATATGTTGAACCAAATCAAATTATAGTCACAAGGTTTCAAAAAGAAGGTAAAGCAATATGTATCGCTTCTACAATTATCAAAAATAAATACTAAACATGATATCCTAATTCAAAGAGTACAAATACGAGTCCAATGTGTCAACTCCAAAATGAAACAAATATATGAATTTCACAAGAAACAATTATGTGAAATAATAATGAATTTGAAACGAGGAACAAAACGAATAAATCAAATTTAACAAAAGTATCATTGAAAGAGTACTAAATTGTACTGATACTTCCAAACCATTTATGGCACACTCCACAAAATCTTACCTCAAATGCCAACGATATCAAATACAAATCGTTATTCGCAACCTAAACATATTCACCTCAAATTAAAAATAATCCAAACTAATAATTCCAAAGTAATTCATAATCTATTTAATATGCCTTTAATCATCGCTTTTCGTTCGAACTAACTAAACAAAATAATAATAAATATAAGTACACTTATAAAAAAATATTCTTTCATCTTTAACCCATCGATAAATTCATTTTATTATTATTATAATAATAATCTCTATAATTTCAAAATATTTTATTTATTCATTTAGATTTTGTATAACATAATATTTTGCAATACTATATACGTAATTATTAATTTTTTTATTTTTTTTAACAATAAACATGAAAATTGCATTATTAAGAACATGTGATCGTGAGACTACAAATTAATATATATGTATCCATATAATAGGCATGCACCTATTGTGCACTCTCAGTAATTTCCAAAAGAAGTCTAAATATCCATAAGTCTAATAAAACAATTACTATTCATGACATATTTTATTCGTAAGGCGTTTTTTTTTTTTTTGTTTAAAGGCACACTGATGCCATTCATTTCACATACTACCCAGATGCAATCAAATCATTATTATTATTATTATTATTATTACTCCATATATTTTCTTTTTAATACCATTGTACTAACTATGTACTTATATTTATTCTACCTCTGCTTTTCACAAGAAATACTCATAAACCGATATCCTCAAACAAATTCTAAATAATTACAAACTTAATCATAATTCTCAACTCCGCTCTAATATATAAAAAAAAAAATTCTAATGATACCATACCACAATATAATATATAGTAACAATACTTTGAAATTTAACTCCATGTTCCAAACAAGCTAATCTAATTTATACTTTATTTATTTGCTAGTTTTAATTGAGATTCCTCCGTGCATGACTTATAACAATAAACAATCAAATTAATTAAGCTTGCAAGATCCGATCATAAAATAACTAAAAAAAATACCCAATAATAAAAATAATGGTATTACCTTGGTTGGAGAATTTTTCTTTCTATTTTCTCAGACTCTAGTCGCCTTTCTCTTCACTTCATAATAGATGGAATCCAATACAATTAGGTTTGAGTCATATATAATTAATCATCCTTGTCCTAATAGGATTTATAACATTGAACTTAATTAGTTTTAAAGCCCAAATTTATAAGATTAATATTTTCTTTCACTTATTGTTATAGCCCACAAACATTATTATCAAATTGACCCAAATAAAAGACAAGCCCAATTATTCTATTTAAAACATAGATTTAAATGCTATTTACTTTATTTATTATTATCATTATTATTATTATTATTATTTTTTTTTTACTAATGTATTACATCACCTACCCTTAAAAAGGATTCCGCCCCCTAATCAAAAGAATGAACGTCCCTAATTATCAAAAGATGCGATATCTCCGCTCGAATAGTCTTCTATCTCCCAAGTAGCTTCCCGCTCCGAATGATTTTACCACAAGACTTTAACAAGAGGAATTATCTTTCTCCATTTTAATTTAATCAGTTATTTACTTACCAACTAAAAGAATTTAATTTTCCAAACAAAACAAGGAAGAAAAGAGAGAAACAAAATCATTTACCTTTTCCAATTTAAACACAATTGTATAAAATAAAAAAAATCAATTAATATTTAATTTTAAAAAAATATGCGTTATTACATTTTTCACCCCTTAAAAATAATTCCGTCCTCGGAATTCAAATAAGCTACAAAAAAAATTTAGTTACGACGTAGCGTCTCCATTTGTAACGATCAACGCGAATAAGTCATCGGTCCACGTAATTATTAGTGTACTTGTAAAAGATTCGTCAGCTACCGTGTCAGCCTTGGTAAGGTTGTTCGTGTTGCATCAAATTAGATCCCATGATCCACCGTTGGTGCGGCTGTCGCTAATATCTTTGAGTTTCATTCTTGCAAACGTACGTACTCTTCAGAACATAATTCGAAAACACAAAATTTTCTTTTCATCTAAATACGATTCGAATACCCAAAATATTTAAAATTATCTTTAATTAGTAAAATGTTTATGTTCCACACATGACAAAGATCTAACAAATTATTTTTATTTAATTTACATAAAATCGATTATACAAAACTCCAAGGATATCGGATAAACTAAACAACTCTACTAATTATATCAACTTTTTCCTAAATCCTTAATAACTTCAAAATATTCAAACCTCAATTTGATCTAGCTAGTTCTTAAACATTATTACACCAGAGAATATACTACTAAGATCTCTTTATCGTCATACCAAACTCCAAATCATATATCCTACTATCTGAATAAGCAAACTATAGCTTTCAAAATCTCTTAAAGATTCATCACTTATTATTAATCTAATCATTCAATGAATCAATCATTCTCTTAATGACAATCTTAACCCAATAGATTCCAAGATCTCCTCATACTATCACTCAAAATTTCATATAAGATAATTTCAATATTCTACAAGGAAATAGCCACAAAATTGATCATTAACTCCAAATGATTAATCTAATTACCTCAATATCAACACTCAAATTACGTAAGCCCTCCATACTTAATAATTTTTTTACCTTATCATAGTATCCCATCAATACACATACCTCAAATTATCCAAGAGCTTAACATAACCAAAATCATCATCAAAATCAATCCTCAATTCTAAGATCATAATAAATTGTCACCAAAAACAATTTTAAAAAATAATTTGCCAAAATCAAAACTCGCTTATACAAATACTCACATCATAATCATATAATCATTTCTTAACTGCATAAAATATCCAATCACAATCACCATCACATATTTATTCTCCTTAATGATATCCAATCACAATCCTTAACTAATATTATTGCTCCAATGCATAACAATAATAATCTTAACAATGTTTCTCACATTTCTCAAATCAACTACAACTCGAGGAGAGAATGACACTTGGTCAAAATCAAGACCAACCAAATAAAGAACAAAATCGAATAAAATTCCTACGACGCCTACCCGAGATTTTCCCACAACTCACAAAATTCAAACCTAAATAGGTTTTCTACAAGAAAGAACCTAAGCTCGATACCATATTCAGTAACACCCCTTCCCGAAAAGGAAAGGGAGGTCACGTCAAAAAGCACAACAAACCTCAAAATAAATAAACAAAGCACTAACAACCTCAAAATATTAATAGTGGTGATCCATCAATAAAGTAATGATTACAATTCTCTAAACCGAGTCAAAATAATCAAAACTTAAAATTTGAATCAACCTAATCGTCAAAGGCAAAACTCTCATCACACTAGCCCTCAATCACCCCTCAAAACCTCGCCGAAGAAAAACACAAAGATGAGCCAATTTGCCCAAAGACGGATACAGATATACAAAAGATATACAACCGATATAATGAAAATAAATTGAGACAAATTACCAAACAAGCCTCAAGTGCAAGTACGAACAAAAATATAATATCCAAGGATCTCAATGGAATATATATGAATCAACATAATTGACGAAACCAATAAAAGAATAAAGAAATAATAATCAAGTAACTAACTCAATGACTTGAACCGAACAAAACCAACAAAACTAATCCAATAAAATAATAGTCAAAAACAAACTACCGGAGTTATTTCATACCGAAAGGAGCCTAAAATATATCTTGCCACACAGTAAGTCAAAATAATGCCACATGTGTAAGTCAAAACAATGCCACACAGGTGTCAAATGATGCCACACAGTAAATCACACATCGGATCGCGAATCCAAATGTGCGTAAATCGGATAGGTGTGTTTGGCACAACATCACCAATCCGCAGTAATGTAAAACTAGGGTTAACCCATCGCGCCCCCACAACAAAACACCAAATGGCCCACTTCCTCCGAGAGCCCAAAACGGAGACGCCAGGACTAATCACACCGCCATTTTAAAAGTGTCACGCCTCTCTCGTGCAAGACGACATGCCTCGGTGGTACCCCACGGTGGTTATAGCTCGTATACCCTATGGTATATTCTAACAAAAATATTATGTCACAACACATGCGACATAATACTAACAAAAGGGTTCTATATGTATATGTTGAACCAAATCAAATTATAGTCACAAGGTTTCAAAAGAAGGTAAAGCATATGTATCGCTTCTACAATTATCAAAAATAAATACTAAACATGATATCCTAATTCAAAGAGTACAAATACGAGTCCAATGTGTCAACTCCAAAATGAAACAAATATATGAATTTCACAAGAAACAATTATGTGAAATAATAATGAAATTTGAAACGAGGAACAAAACGAATAAATCAAATTTAACAAAAGTATCATTGAAAGAGTACTAATTTAATTCAGACTGATACTTCCAAACCATTTATGGCACACTCCACAAAATCTTACCTCAAATGCCAACGATATCAAATACAAATCGTTATTCGCAACCTAAACATATTCACCTCAAATTAAAAATAATCCAAACTAATAATTCCAAAGTAATTCATAATCTATTTAATATGCCTTTAATCATCGCCTTTCGTTCGAACTAACTAAACAAAATAATAATAAATATAAGTACACTTATAAAAATATTCTTTCATCTTTAACCCATTGATAAATTCATTTTATTATTATTATAATAATAATCTCTATAATTTCAAAATATTTTATTTATTCATTTAGATTTTGTATAACATAATATTTTGCAATACTATATACGTAATTATTAATTTTTTTATTTTTTTTAACAATAAACATGAAAATTGTACTATTAAGAACATGTGATCGAGACTACAAATTAATATATATGTATCCATATAATAGGCATGCACCTATTGTGCACTCTCTGTAATTTCCAAAAGAAGTCTAAATATCCATAAGTCTAATAAAACAATTACTATTCATGACATATTTTATTCAGTAAGGTGTGTTTTTTTTTTTTTTTAAAAGGGCACACCGATGCCATTCATTTCACATACTACCCAGATGCAATCAAATCATTATTATTATTATTATTATTATTACACTCCATATATTTTCTTTTTAATACCATTGTACTAACTATGTACTTATATTTATTCTACCTCTGCTTCACAAGAAATACTCATAAACCGATATCCTCAAACAAATTCTAAATAATTACAAACTTAATCATAATTCTCAACTCCGCTTCTAATATATAAAAAAAAAAAAATAACATGATACCACAATATAATATATAGAAAATACTTTGAAATTTAACTCCATGTTCCAAACAAGCTAATCTAATTTATACTTTATTTATTTGCTAGTTTTAATTGAGATTCCTCCGTGCATGACTTATAACAATAAACAATCAAATTAATTAAGCTTGCAAGATCCGATCATAAAATAACTAAAAAAATACCCAATAATAAAAATAATAATGGTATTACCTTGGTTGGAGAATTTTTCTTTCTATTTTCTCAGTACTCTAGTCGCCTTTCTCTTCACTTCATAATAGATGGAATCCAATACAATTAGGTTTGAGTCATATATATAATTAATCATCCTTGTCTAATAGGATTTATAACATTGAACTTAATTAGTTTTAAAGCCCAAATTTATAAGATTAATATTTTCTGTCACTTATTGTTATAGCCCACAAACATTATTATCAAATTGACCCAAATAAAAGACAAGCCCAATTATTCTATTTAAAACATAGATTTAAATGCTATTTACTTTATTTATTATTATCATTATTATTATTATTATTATTTTTTACCGGGTATTACATCACCTACCCCTTAAAAAGGATTCCGTCCCCGGAATCAAAAGAATGAACGTCCCTAATTATCAAAAGATGCGGATACTCCGCTCGAATAGTCTTCTCTATCTCCCAAGTAGCTTCCCGCTCCGAATGATTTTACCACAAGACTTTAACAAGAGGAATTATCTTTCTCCATTTTAATTTAATCAGTTATTTACTTACCAACTAAAAGAATTTAATTTTCCAAACAAAACAAGGAAGAAAAGTGAGAAACAAAATCATTTACCTTTTCCAATTTAAACACAATTGTATAAAATAAAAAAAAATCAATTAATATTTAATTTTAAAAAAATATGCGTTATTACATTTTTCACCCCTTAAAAATAATTCCGTCCTCGGAATTCAAATAAGCTACAAAAAAAATTTAGTTACGACGTAGCGTCTCCATTTGTAACGATCAACGCGAATAAGTCATTGGTCCACGTAATTATTAGTGTACTTGTAAAAGATTCGTCAGCTACCGTGTCAGCCTTGGTAAGGTTGTTCGTGTTGCATCAAATTAGATCCCATGATCCACCAGTTGAAAGCGGTACGTCGCTAATATCTTTGAGTTTCATTCTTGCAAACGTCGATTTACTTCTTGAAACATAATTCAAAACACAAAATTTTCTTTTCATCTAAATACGATTCAATACCCAAAATATTTAAAATTATCTTTAATTAGTAAAATGTTTATGTTCCACACATGACAAAGATCTAACAAATTATTTTTATTTAATTTACATAAAATCGATTATACAAAACTCCAAGGATATCGGATAAACTAAACAACTCTACTAATTATATCAACTTTTTCCTAAATCCTTAATAACTTCAAAATATTCAAACCTCAATTTGATCTAGCTAGTTCTTAAACATTATTACACCGTAGAATATACTACTAAGATCTCTTTATCGCCATACCAAACTCCAAATCATATATCCTACTATCCTAATAAGCAAACTATAGCTTTCAAAATCTCTTAAAGATTCATCACTTATTATTAATCTAATCATTCAATGAATCAATCATTCTCTTAATGACAATCTTAACCCAATAGATTCCAAGATCTCCTCATACTATCACTCAAAATTTCATATAAGATAATTTCAATATTCTACAAGGAAATAGCCACAAAATTGATCATTAACTCCAAATGATTAATCTAATTACCTCAATATCAACACTCAAATTACGTAAGCCCTCCATACTTAATAATTTTTTACCTTATCATAGTATCCCATCAATACACATACCTCAAATTATCCAAGAGCTTAACATAACCAAAATCATCATCAAAATCAATCCTCAATTCTAAGATCATAATAAATTGTCACCAAAAACAATTTTAAAAAATAATTTGCCAAAATCAAAAACTCGCTTATACAAATATACACATCATAATCATATAATCATTTCTTAACTGCATAAAATATCCAATCACAATCACCATCACATATTTATTCTCCTTAATGATATCCAATCACAATCCTTAACTAATATTATTGCTCCAATGCATAACAATAATAATCTTAACAATGTTTCTCACATTTCTCAAATCAACTACAACTCGAGGAGAGAATGACACTTGTCAAAATCAAGACCAACCAAATAAAGAACAAAATCGAATAAAATTCCTACGACGCCTACCCGAGATTTTCCCACAACTCACAAAAGTCAAACCTAAATAGGTTTTCTACAAGAAAGAACCTAAGCTCGATACCATATCGTAACACCCCTTCCCGAAAAGGAAAGGGAGGTCACGTGCAAAAGCAACAACAAACCTCAAAATAAATAAACAAAGCACTAACAACCTCAAAATATTAATAGTGGTGATCCATCAATAAAGTAATGATTACAATTCTCTAAACCGAGTCAAAATAATCAAAACTTAAAATTTGAATCAACCTAATCGGTCAAAGGCAAAACTCTCATCACACTAGCCTCAATCACCCTCAAAACTCGCGGAAGAAAAAACACAAGATGAGCCAATTGCCCAGTACGGATACAGATATACAAAAGATATACAACTGATATACGAAAACAGTTGAGACAAATTACTGAACAAGCCTCAAGTGCAAGTACGAACAAAAATATAATATCCAAGGATCTCGAATGGAATATATATGAATCAACATAATTGACGAAAACCAATAAAAGAATAAAGAAATAATGAATCAAGTAACTAACTCAATGACTTGAATCGAACAAAACCAACAAAACTAATCCAATAAAATAATAGTCTAAAAAAAACTACCGGAGTTATTTTCATACCGAGTGAGCCCAAAAATATATCTTGCCACACGTGCAAGTCAAAATAATGCCACACAGCAAGTCAAAACAATGCCACACAGTGTCAAATGATGCCAACAGTAAATCACACATCGCGAATCGCGTAATCCAAATATACGCCAAATGAGGACTACTAATGCTATCCTCTGGACCATTACTTACGCCTCCTCAGACTCGTCCGGTATGTTTCTCATTTCACAAGAGAACAAAGAAAGAAAGGGTGAGCTCAACTAGCCCAAGAAGAAATATTATGACTAAGATAATGCGTAATAAATTATCATTAGCCTTCAATGATGTTAAACCGATAAAATACAATGATAAACCAGTTTAATCTGCAATGAATAAGAATCCATTAAAAGAGTCAAGTAGAGAATAAAGTCTACTATCTTTTAGGTTTTAAAAGGTTTTCATCAATTTTTATCGCTGAGACTCAGCTTAATAAATAAACCACCACATCTAATCATCCTTGTATCACGGTCAAGGATTTTCATTAAATTATCAATGGTCATGACTATACCGAATCACCCCTGGTCATAATCATACCAAAAACTATCCATCACTGCATTACAGGCCACTGAGGACTTTTGTCACATCATTTATATCAAGTCATGATTATACCGAATGATCCTCGGTCATAATCATACTAAGTTCATCTATGCACGTAAGCCAAAGATAACATAATATAACATGAGGATGATGACAATGACATAATAATTCAATAAAACAAGTTCAAGAATTATTTAATCCATGAATTATTAACGTCCAAATTGTCAACATGATCATCAAGCCAGAAGTAAAATTCAAGAATGATCGAAGAATATTTCCATGAAAAGATATTGGATGAAACGCAAATATCAAGGATATTCTACTAATTTCATGGAGTATAGAAGTCAAAGTTTTAACCAACCGGGTATAATAAAGAATGGAATAACAAAAGAAATCACCATGCATGCGGTACTTGACGCCAAGCATAAGTTATTCCAACAGTAATAATAATAACGGAACCAAAGTCGTGAAATTCACAATCGGCAGGATGTTCCAACAGTAATAATAAAGATGGAACCGCAGATCCAAAGTAAAACACACGATAGGATATTCAATGTAATGATAAAGATTTTAACCAGTCCTGTAAAACACACATGATGTGATGTTCCAACGTAATAATAAAAAGCGGAACCAATCCTGTAAAAACACATGCAGCGGTGATGTTCCAATGTAATAATAGAAGAATGTCACCAAGTATAGGGTAAATCACAGCATATACAAAAGTTATTCCAATGTAATAATAAGCAACGGAATAACATAAGGATTTCACCAAGTATAGGGTACGCTGCATGATACAAAGTTATGTATAGGGTATGCCACTTTTACAAAAGTTATTCCAACGTAATAATAATGAATGGAATAATGAAGTTCTCTTCAAGAAGAAAGAATAACACCCTTTACCGTAAAAAGAACCTAATATAGAAGTAGTGAAGTAGCGGAATACTCTTCTTCTTTCTATAACTTTCTCTCTATAACTTCTCTATAATTTCTCTCTGTAGAGTTTCAATGAATTAAGTAAAAATAATGAAGGAATGAGCTTCTATTTATAGGAAAATGGAATGCATAAGAATTAATCCATGAACGGTCCAGATTGATTTACTTTAATCTGACGGTCCATATTTAAAGAAAAATCTTTTAAATAAAATATAATATATTCTATTTATATAAAAACATTTTACTATGCAAACACTATGCAATACTATACAAATCACTATGCAAAACACTATGCAACACTATGCATAATAAAATATAATATATTCTATTTATAGAATAACTTTAATAAAGTATTCTATTTTATATAAAAGATGTTTCGCTTTTTATTACGTTAATAATACGAATAAAACAAAACGTCATTATCGCTTATAATAATTCATATTATTAATCGTGATAATGGAATCAAACCGAGTGACTTCTCACATAAGCATCAATAATCAATACCGCGTGTATTTACTTACGCAACCACACGTACATTGTACTTTTACTACCGAGTAGTTCAACAAGAACTACCAGTAAAACTTCCGCAGTTATTTCAATAAAATATTTTTGTCGTTTTCTCAATCCGGCAATAATAATTTCATTAGGGGTCCACCAATGATTAAGCCGTTGACGAAATATTCCCTCTAAACCAAATATTCCCAGACCAATCGAATATAATATAACCACTTGCATACTTTGCAAAATTTATAAATACTACCCACAACTATAATATTATCTTAAATTCACACCATAATATTAAAAATTATTTCAACAAAATTTAAATCTTTATTGATAAAATCTGGGTCTCTCAATCTCCCTCCTTATGGAATTTCGCCCTCGAAAATTAGGGTACGACTGACGATATGATAAAGAGGTGAGGATACCTTGAATACCTTTATCGTTGAAAACATTAAATTCATTTTTTGCAATCCACCGAAGATATTCAATCAAAAACCAATAATAATCTGAGACTCGAATTTTATAAGTATCACAACCATGAATTATTCATGCACTACTAGCTAAGGATATTCGTGTTTTCAATTACGGTCATGATTATACCGAATAATCCGTGGTCATAATCATACCAAGTCTATCAATGCACTACTACCAAAGATGACTTTTACCACATCCATGAATTAATATTTCATTCTTTGAGACTCAAATTTCAATAATTAATCCATATCATCGAATCATCCCCGCATTACGGGCCAAGGATATTCATTAGTATCACGACCACGAATTATCCATGCACTACTACCAAAGATAATTGTGTATTCATTAAGTATCACGACCACAAATTATCCATGCACTACTACCAAAGATAACTGTGGATTCATTAGTATCACGACCACAATTATCCATGCACTACTACCAAAGATAATCGTGTATTCATTAGTATCACGACCACAAATTATCAATGCACTACTACCAAAGATAATTGTGTATTCATTAAGTATCACGACCACAAATTATCCACGCACTACGGCCAAAGATAATCGTGTATTCATTAGTATCACGACCACAAATTATCCATGCACTACTACCAAAGATAATTGTGTATTCATTAAGTATCACGACCACAAATTATCCATGCACTACGGCCCAAAGATAATTGTGTATTCATTAAGATCACGACCACAAATTATCCACGCACTACGGCCAAAGATATCCGTGTATTCATTAGTATCACGACCACAATTATCCATGCACTACTACCAAAGATAATCGTGTATTCATTAGTATCACGACCACAAATTATCCATGCACTACGGCCAAAAGATAATCGTGTATTCATTAGTATCACGACCACAAATTATCCATGCACTACTACCAAAGATAACGTGTGTATTCATTAGTATCACGACCACAATTATCCATGCACTACTACCAAAGATAATCGTGTATTCATTAAGTATCACGACCACAAATTATCCATGCACTACTACCAAAGATAATCGTGTATTCATTAGTATCACGACCACAAATTATCCATGCACTACTACCAAAGATAATTGTGTATTCATTAAGTATCACGACCACAAATTATCCACGCACTACGGCCAAAGATAATCGTGTATTCATTAGTATCACGACCACAAATTATCCATGCACTACTACCAAGAGATAATTGTGTATTCATTAAGTATCACGACCACAAATTATCCATGCACTACTACCAAAGATAATTGTGTATTCAATAAGATCACGACCACAAATTATCCATGCACTACTGACCAAAGATAATTGTGTATTCATTAAGATCACGACCACAAATTATCCATGCGACTACTACCAAAGATAATTGTGTATTCATTAGTATCACGACCACAAATTATCCATGCACTACTACCAAAGATAATTGTGTTTTCAATTACTATTATGATTATACCCAACAATCCTCGGTCATAATCATACCAAGTCCATCTATGCACTACTGACACGTATGACTTTCAACATAATATAAACACGAGGATAATGATATAAAGAATCAATCAAATGAGATAAAGGATAAATATTAAACATTTATAATATAATTTATCCAGATTTCAAGAATATCCCCATGTTTTCAATCACTTAATAATCTCATAATCTAATATCATTAATATTATAACAATATTTTAATCACTTCTTAAATTTATAAACAATTTATCTTAATTGTTTACGCTTTACCATATAATGCATTTAATCATTCAAAATGTCATACTCATAAGATATCATCACCAATTATCAAATCTCTCAAAAAAATATGCATATACTCTATATAGGATTTCTCTAGCCTTAAAATCCTATTTTCAACTTTCATACTTCACATAACATATTTAACTCATATGTTCAGAATTAAACTATTTTCATGAAAATACCAAATTAGTCCCAAAAATATTTTTTTTTCTGGGATTTAGCATAATATAGTCCCATAATGAAAATATATTTTTCTCGGAATTTTAAAATTCATTTACTATTTTTCAAAAATCAATTTCTAATTAATTCCTTAAGAAATTAGCTACCTCAAGTTTAACTCCAAAATTCCCAAATCTTGGCAGGATCTTACACATGCTAACGTGAGCTTCTAGTTTAAATTTCATGGTCATCGGAGTTATAGAACTCCGGTTATATAGCGTTTTCATTTTAAAACCTAAATATTGAAATAGTCATAACTTGCTCATTTTAAGTCGAATGAGCTCATTTTTGGACAGGAGGTACTTTATACCATATACCTTCATGTCCCAAAAGGCCAGAATTTTTCTCATAATTTAAGTGGCCGAAACAGTCCCTTAAAGTTTCTGGGCAGTAGCATTTTCGAAATTTACAGCTTTGGCCTCCTTTGCTAAAATCAGTCCCCACAAAAATCTACAACACCTTTTCCAGTAATTCCACTTGGATTAGTTAGGTAACTCATAGATCTAACTCTAGGTCTTGACCACATTCAAAAATTCAAAATATAATAGGAGATATGGTCTATTGAATTTCATGTTACGTTTTTCACCAAAATCTGATTTTTCAACCCTTTGTGATTTCTAAGAAACTTTCATGTTTTCACATAATAACCACATAACTCATCATAAAACTTACTAATACCACGAATACCCATGATTTTCATTAGTCCAATGCTTTTATTATGACTTTCATCATAAACCACGTAAATCTGCTCATTTAGTTGAAGAAATATTTGAGGTTTAAGAAATGGATTTTTGTCTTTGGGTCAATACAAAATTCGATTTCACGCTCTAAGTAGGCTAAGAAGTCTTCAAGAATACGCCAGAAATTTATTAATAATAGAAATATCATTCAAAACCGTGACTCTCATCCAAGACTTGGATAGTACGTCACATTGATACCAACTGTGACTTCTATCCCTTAACCTAGATAAAGACCTCACAATGATACCTATAAACTTGCCATCTTCATTCACGATGTCGCCACTGAAAGTCCTATTTGGTGCATTCCACACAAGGAAGTCAACAACGAAAGGTTCGGGGCTTTTTACTTATGGCTTGATATTACAATGATTAGCTTTAGGGTTTGGTTACTTTGAATTCAGATATATGAGGTTGTTATAAATATAAAAGCTAACAACCTTACGAAAAGAATAATAAGTAGTTAATCAATCGCTTTTCAAAAATTACCTCAAAGGCAAGTATTTTCAAAGAGATAAGATCGACAGTAACGTGAAAGTGTTTATTTGAAACAACAAGATTAATAAACAAATGGAGGTAATGAAGGTTTCTCCCAACGAAGTTTCAATAGATAAATCAAAGTCTAATTTCTCCGGGTCAAATTTAAACGTTGAACGCAAGCAAGAGAGATAAAAGAATGGGTAGAACCGTATCTAATAAGGTATAGATTTCGCAAGAATTTATAATTAACTAACCCGCTAAACTTCGTTCGGGTTACCCACTTTTCGAGAAGTCACGAAAAACGCTCTTCCCGAAAACCACCGACTTTGTTTTGTCCAGATCCGCCTTTGGTGCCACTATCCCAAATTGGACTTGACTTCACTATACGACAAAATCGAGCTAAATGACCTTCTCTTCTTGAAATTTCCACTTCTATTATCTTTGCCATGATTACCAATCAAGTGATTACCATTCTTAGCATGATAATTTCCCCACGATGGTTATCATTGTTCGATAGCCAATTGCCACCAAAGATGATTATTATCGTCGATTGTTGGTCGTTACCTTTTGTTTGAAATGAATCAACACTCTCATGTGCTTCATTGCTTATCTCAAAGATTTTAGATATCATTCTCAAACACTGTCACAAAACAAGGGTTAATTAAAAAATCAAATTTTATCCCTATACTCCGACCGACCAATTAAATACCAAATAAATTTAGGTAGGTCATACTAGCGAAGGAATTCCCGCCTCTCCTCCTCTAGTTCTTATCTCACATCTCAAATGAAGGATCATATCCTAAGCTCGATAACAACCGTGGCGCCCCCAAAATTAGGTATACGTCACCCATCTTGGGTCGCCACTTACATGGTACATAAATTCAAATACAACTTACTAACCTAACTGTCGTGTACAATACGACATAAACTGTGAGTTTGCATACAAATATTGTCTACTAGATATTATACAAACTCAAAAGGAGTCCTCATTACAACTATTATCACACTATTTCACAGAATAGTGAGGACTACTAATGCTATCCTCTGGACCATTACTTCGTTCTCCGACTCGTCCCAAATTATGTTCTCATTTCCTCAAGAGAACAAAGAAAAAGAAAGGGTGAGCTCAACTAGCCCAAGAAGAAATATTATGACTAAGATAATGCGTAATAAATTATCATTAGCCTTCAACAAAGTGTTAAACCGATAAAATACAATAGACAACCAGCTTAAATCAGCAATGAATAAGCAATCCATTAAAAGAGTCAAGTAGAGAATAAAGTCTACTATCTTTTAGGTTTTAAAAGGTTTTCATCAATTTTTATCACGAGACTCGAACAATAAATAAACCACCACATCTAATCATCCCTGCATACACTTGGTCAAGGATTTTCATCAAATTATCAATGGTCATAACTATACCGAATCACCCCGGTCATAATCATACCAAAGACTATCCATCATCGCATTACACAAGCCACTGAGGACTTTTGTCACATCATTTATATCAAGTCATGATTATACCGAATGATCCCTGGTCATAATCATACTAAGTTCATCTATGCACGTAAGCCAAAGATAACATAATATAACATGAGGATGATGACAATGACATAGTAATTCAATAAAACAAGTTCAAGAATTATTTAATCCATGAATTATTAACGTCCAAATTGTCAACATGATACTGTTTCGTAGAGTAAAATTCAAGAATGATCAGAAGAATATTTCCATGAAAAGATACTGGATGAAACGCAAATATCAAGGATATTCTACTAATTTCATGGAGTATAGAAGTCAAAGTTTTAACCAACTGGGTATAATAAAGAATGGAATAACAAAAGAAATCACCATGCGTGCGGTACTTGCGATGTATGTGTTATTCCAATGAATAATAATAACGGAACCAGTGTCGTGAAATTCACAATCGAGCGGATGTTCCAATGAAATAATAAAGATGGAACCAGATCCGGTGTAAACACAGATAGGATATTCCAACGAGAATGATAAAGATTTTAACCAGTCCTGTAAAAACACACGCATGTGATGTTCCAACAGAATAATAAAAAGCGGAACCAGTCCTGTAAAACACATGCATGTGATGTTCCAATGTAATAATAGAAGAATGTCACCAAGTATAGGTAAACCACAGATACAAAAGTTATTCCAATGAATAATAAGCAATCGGAATAACATAAGGATTTCACCAAGTATAGGGTATGCCGCATATATGAGTTATGTATAAGGTATGCCACTTTTACAAAAGTTATTCCAATGAATAATAATGAATGGAATAATGTAAGTTCTCTTCAAGAAGAAAGAATAACACCCCTCACCGTAAAAGAACTCTAATATAGAAGTAGTGAAGTAGCGGTAATACTCTTCTTCTTTCTATAACTTTCTCTCTATAGCTTCTCTCTCTATAATTTCTCTCTCTGAGTTTCAATGAATTGTAAGAAAATAATGAAGGAATGAGCTTCTATTTATAGAAAATGGAATGCATAAGAATTAATCCATGAAACGGTCCCAGATTGATTTACTTTAATCTGACGGTCCATATTTAAAGAAAAATCTTTTAAATAAAATATAATATATTCTATTTATATAAAAATATTTTACTATGCAAACACTATGCAATACTATGCAAATCACTATGCAAAACACTATGCAACACTATGCATAATAAAATATAATATATTCTATTTATAGAATAACTTTAATAAAGTATTCTATTTTATATAAAAGATGTTTCGCTTTTATTACGTTAATAATACTGAATAAAACAAAACGTCATTATCGCTATAATAATTCATATTATTAATCGACAATAATGGAATCAAACCGAGTGACTTCTCACATAAGCATCAATAATCAATACCGTAATGCTACTATGCAACCACACGTATTCTTATTTCTTTACTACCGAGTAGTTCAACAAGAACTACTTGTAAAAACTTCCGCCGTTATTTCAATAAAATATTTTTGTCGTTTTCTCAATCCGACAATAATTTCGTTATGGGGTCCACCAATGATTAAGCCATTGTATATTAATATTCCTGCTAAACCTAATATTCCCCACCAATCGAATATAATATAACCACTTGCATACTTTGCAAAATTTATAAATACTACCCACAACTATAATATTATCTTAAATTCACACCATAATATTAAAAAATTATTTCAACAAAATTTAAATCTTTATTGATAAAATCTGGGGTCTCACAGGATAGGTGTGTTTGGCACAGCATCACCAATCCATGAGAAACGTAAAAAACTAGGGGTTAACCCATACGCCCCACAACAAAAACACCAAATGGCCCACTTCCTTCTGAGTCCAAAAACGGAGACGCCGTGGACTAATCACACCGCCACGGAAAGTGTCACGCCTCTCGTGCCAAGACGACATGCCTGTGGTACCCCACAGTGGTTATAGCTCGTATACCCTATGGTATATTCTAACAAAAAAATATTATGTCACAACACATGCGACATAATACTAACAAAAGGGTTCTATATGTATATGTTGAACCAAATCAAATTATAGTCACAAGGTTTCAAAAAGAAGGTAGCAAATATGTATCGCTCTACAATTATCAAAAATAAATACTAAACATGATATCCTAATTCAAAGAGTACAAATCTGAGTCCAATGTGTCAACTCCAAAATGAAACAAATATATGAATTTCACAAGAAACAATTATGTGAAATAATAATGAAATTTGAAACGAGGAACAAAACGAATAAATCAAATTTAACAAAAGTATCACTTGAAAGAGTACTTAATTCAGCACTGATACTTCCAAACCATTTATGGCACACTCCACAAAATCTTACCCTCAAATGCCAACGATATCAAATACAAATCGTTATTCAAGAACCTAAACATATTCACCTCAAATTAAAAATAATCCAAACTAATAATTCCAAAATAATTCATAATCTATTTAATATGCCTTTAATCATCGCCTTTTCGTTCAACTAACTAAACAAAATAATAATAAATATAAGTACACTTATAAAAATATTCTTTCATCTTTAACCCATTGATAAATTCATTTTATTATTATTATAATAATAATCTCTATAATTTCAAAATATTTTATTTATTCATTTAGATTTTGTATAACATAATATTTTGCAATACTATATACGTAATTATTAATTTTTTTATTTTTTAACAATAAACATGAAAATTGTATTATTAAGAACATGTGATCGGAGACTACAAATTAATATATATGTATCCATATAATAGGCATGCACCTATTGTGCACTCCTGTAATTTCCAAAAGAAGTCTAAATATCCATAAGTCTAATAAAACAATTACTATTCATGACATATTTTATTCGTAAGGCGTTTTTTTTTTTTGTTTAAAGGCACACTGATGCCATTCATTTCACATACTACCCAGATGCAATCAAATCATTATTATTATTATTATTATTATTACACTCCATATATTTTCTTTTTAATACCATTGTACTAACTATGTACTTATATTTATTCTACCTCTGTTTCACAAGAAATACTCATAAACTGATATCCTGAAACAAAATCTAAATAATTACAAACTTAATCATAATTCTCAACTCCGTTTAATATATAAAAAAAATTCTAACATGATACCACAATATAATATATAGAAACAATACTTTGAAATTTAACTCCATGTTCCAAACAAGCTAATCTAATTTATACTTTATTTATTTGCTAGTTTTAATTGAGATTCCTCCGTGGCATGACTTATAACAATAAACAATCAAATTAATTAAGCTTGCAAGATCCGATCATAAAATAACTAAAAAAAATACCCAATAATAAAAATAATGGTATTACCTTGGTTGGGAGAATTTTTCTCTTTCTATTTTTTGTACTCTGAGTGCGCCTTTCTCTTCACTTCATAATAGATGGAATCCAATACAATTAGGTTTGAGTCATATATATAATTAATCATCCTTGTCCTAATAGGATTTATAACATTGAACTTAATTAGTTTTAAAGCCCAAATTTATAAGATTAATATTTTCTGTCACTTATTGTTATAGCCCACAAACATTATTATCAAATTGACCCAAATAAAAGACAAGCCCAATTATTCTATTTAAAACATAGATTTAAATGCTATTTACTTTATTTATTATTATCATTATTATTATTATTATTTTTTACCGGGTATTACATCACCTACCCCTTAAAAAGGATTCCGTCCCCCTGAGTCAAAAGAATGAACGTCCTAATTATCAAAAGATGCGGATATCTCTCGAATAGTCTTCTCTATCTCCCAAGTAGCTTCCATTCAATGATTTTACCACAAGACTTTAACAAGAGGAATTATCTTTCTCCATTTTAATTTAATCGCTTATTTACTTACCAACTAAAAGAATTTAATTTTCCAAACAAAACAAGGAAGAAAAGTGAGAAACAAAATCATTTACCTTTTCCAATTTAAACACAATTGTATAAAATAAAAAAAAAAATCAATTAATATTTAATTTTAAAAAATATGCGTTATTACATTTTCACCCTTAAAAATAATTCCGTCCTCTAATTCAAATAAGCTACAAAAAAAAATTTAGTTACTGACGTAGCGTCTCCATTTGTAACGATCAATGCGAATAAGTCATCGGTCCACGTAATTATTAGTGTACTTGTAAAAGATTAAATCACCACCGTGTCGCCTTGGTAAGGTTGTTCGTGTTGCATCAAATTAGATCCCATGATCCACCACTTGAATGCGGTATCGCTAATATCTTTGAGTTTCATTCTGCAAACGTCGATACTCTTGAACATAATTCAAAACACAAAATTTTCTTTTCATCTAAATACGATTCAATACCCAAAATATTTAAAATTATCTTTAATTAGTAAAATGTTTATGTTCCACACATGACAAAGATCTAACAAATTATTTTTATTTAATTTACATAAAATCGATTATACAAAACTCCAAGGATATCGGATAAACTAAACAACTCTACTAATTATATCAACTTTTTCCTAAATCCTTAATAACTTCAAAATATTCAAACCTCAATTTGATCTAGCTAGTTCTTAAACATTATTACACCGAGAGAATATACTACTAAGATCTTTTTATCGTCATACCAAACTCCAAATCATATATCCTACTATCCTAATAAGTAAACTATAGCTTTCAAAATCTCTTAAAGATTCATCACTTATTATTAATCTAATCATTCAATGAATCAATCATTCTCTTAATGACAATCTTAACCCAATGATTCCAAGATCTCCTCATACTATCACTCAAAATTTCATATAAGATAATTTCAATATTCTACAAGGAAATAGCCACAAAATCGATCATTAACTCCAAATGATTAATCTAATTACCTCAATATCAACACTCAAATTACAGAAGCCCTCCATACTTAATAATTTTTACCTTATCATAAGATCCCATCAATACACATACCTCAAATTATCCAAGAGCTTAACATAACCAAAATCATCATCAAAATCAATCCTCAATTCTAAGATCATAATAAATTGTCACCAAAAACAATTTTAAAAAATAATTTGCCAAAATCAAAAATTCGCTTATACAAATACTCACATCATAATCATATAATCATTTCTTAAGCTGCACAAAATATCCAATCACAATCACCATCACATATTTATTCTCCTTAATGATATCCAATCACAATCCTTAACTAATATTATTGCTCCAATGCATAACAATAATAATCTTAACAATGTTTCTCACATTTCTCAAATCAACTACAACTCGAGGAGAGAATGACACTTGGTCAAAATCAAGACCAACCAAATAAAGAACAAAATCGAATAAAATTCCTACGACGCTCTACCCGTAGATTTTCCCACAACTCACGTGTCAAACCTAAATAGGTTTTCTACAAGAAAGAACCTAAGCTCGATACCATATTCAGAACACCCCTTCCCGAAAAGGAAAGGGAGGTCACGTCAAAAACACAACAAACCTCAAAATAAATAAATGAGCACTAACAACCTCAAAATATTAATAGTGGTGATCCATCAATAAAGTAATGATTACAATTCTCTAAACCGAGTCAAAATAATCAAAACTTAAAATTTGAATCAACCTAACTGGTCAAAGGCAAAACTCTCATCACACTAGCCCCGAATCACCCTAAAAACTCTTCCTAAGAAAAAACACACGATGAGCCAATTGCCCAAAGACGGATACAGATATACAAAAGATATACAACTGATATAACAAAACAGTTGAGACAAATTACCGAATGTTTCAAGTGCAAAAGACGAACAAAAATATAATATCCAAGGATCTGAATGGAATATATATGAATCAACATAATTGACGTAAACCAATAAAAGAATAAAGAAATAATGAATCAAGTAACTAACTCAATGACTTGAATCCGAACAAAACCAACAAAACTAATCCAATAAAATAATAGGTCAAACAAACAACCAGAAAGTTATTTCATACCGAGTGAGCCTTAAAATATATCTTGCCACACGAGCAAGTCAAAATAATGCCACATGTAAAGTCAAAACAATGCCACCTGCAGTAGTCAAATGATGCCAAACAGGCAAATCACACATTGGATCGCGAATCCAAATGTATGCAAATCGGATATGTGACGCCCCCAAAATTAGGTATACGTCACCCATCTTGGGTCGCCACTTACATGGTACATAAATTCAAATACAACTTTCTAACCTAACTGTCGTGTACAATACGACATAAACTGTGAGTTTGCATACAAATATTGTCTACTAGATATTATACAAACTCAAAAGGAGTCCTCATTACAACTATTATCACACTATTTCACGCGAATAGTGAGGACTACTAATGCTATCCTCTCGACCATTACTTCGTTCCCGACTCGTCCCAAATATGTTCTCATTTCCTCAAGAGAACAATTGAAAGAAAGGGTGAGCTCAACTAGCCCAAGAAGAAATATTATGACTAAGATAATGCGTAATAAATTATCATTAGCCTTCAACAATGTTAAACCGATAAAATACAATAGACAACCGGTTTAATCTGCAGTGAATAAGCAATCCATTAAAAGAGTCAAGTAGAGAATAAAGTCTACTATCTTTTAGGTTTTAAAAGGGTTTCATCAATTTTTATCACGAGACTCACAATAAATAAACCACCACATCTAATCATCCCTCGTACTACTAGGCCAAGGATTTTCATCAAATTATCAATGGTCATGACTATACCGAATCACCCCGGTCATAATCATACCAAAAGACTATCCATCAACGCATTACAGAGCCATTTGAGGACTTTTGTCACATCATTTATATCAAGTCATGATTATACCGAATGATCCTCAGTCATAATCATACTAAGTTCATCTATGCACGTAAGCCAAAGATAACATAATATAACATGAGGATGATGACAATGACATAGTAATTCAATAAAACAAGTTCAAGAATTATTTAATCCATGAATTATTAACGTCCAAATTGTCAACATGATCTTGTTTTCGTAGAGTAAAATTCAAGAATGATCGAAAGAATATTTCCATGAAAAGATATTGGATGAAACACAAATATCGAGGATATTCTACTAATTTCATGGAGTATAAAGTCAAAGTTTTAACCAACCGGGTATAATAAAGAATGGAATAACAAAAGAAATCACCATGCATGCGGTACTTACATGACATGTTTATTCCAATGAATAATAATAACGGAACGAGTGTCGGTGAAATTCACACCGGCGTGATGTTCCAACGTAATAATAAAGATGGAACCGGATCCGGTGTAAAACACATGATAGGATATTCAATGAATGATAAAGATTTTAACCGGTCCGGTAAAAACCTGTGAACGCACAAGATGTTCCAATAGAATAATAAAAAGCGGAACCGTCAGGGTGTAAAACACATGCAGTGATGTTCCAATGTAATAATAGAAGAATGTCACCAAGTATAGGGTAAACACAGATACAAAGTTATTCCAATGTAATAATAAGCAACGGAATAACATAAGGATTTCACCAAGTATAGGGTATGCCGCATATATACAAAGTTATGTATAAGGTATGCCACTTTTACAAAAGTTATTCCAATGTAATAATAATGAATGGAATAATGAAGTTCTCTTCGAAGAAAGAATAACACCCTTACAGTAAAAAAGAACTGAATATAGAAGTAGTGAAGTAGCGAATACTCTTCTTCTTTCTATAACTTTTCTCTATATAACTTCTCTCTATAATTTCTCTCTAGAGTTTCAATGAATTAAAGAAAATAATGAAGGAATGAGCTTATTTATAGGAAAATGGAATGCATAAGTAATTAATCCATGAACGGTCCAGATTGATTTACTTTAATCGACGGTCCATATTTTTAAAGAAAAATCTTTTAAATAAAATATAATATATTCTATTTATATAAAAACATTTTACTATGCAAACACTATGCAATACTATGCAAATCACTATGCAAAACACTATACGCAACACTATGCATAATAAAATATAATATATTCTATTTATAGAATAACTTTAATAAAGTATTCTATTTTATATAAAAGATGTTTCGCATTTTATTACGTTAATAATACTGAATAAAACAAAAGCGTCATTATCGCTTATAATAATTCATATTATTAATCGTGATAATGGAATCAAACCGGTGACTTCTCACATAAGCATCAATAATCAATACTTGGTGTGCTTCTTTATGCAACCACACGACATCGTTCTTTTTTTACTACTGAAAGTAGTTCAACAAGAACTACCAGTAAAACTTCCGCCGTTATTTCAATAAAATATTTTTTTGTCGCTTTTCTCGATCCGATAATAATTACATTGCTAGGGGTCCACCAATGATTAAGCAGTTGTCTGAATATTCCTGCTCGCTAAACCTAATATTCCCCACCAATCGAATATAATATAACCACTTGCATACTTTTTGCAAAATTTATAAATACTACCCACAACTATAATATTATCTTAAATTCACACCATAATATTAAAAATTATTTCAACAAAATTTAAATCTTTATTGATAAAATCTGGGGTCTCACAGGGATAGGTGTGTTTGGCACAACATCACCAATCCGCGAATGTAAAAACTAGGGTTAACCCATACGCCCCCACAACAAAACACCAAATGGCCCACTTCCTTCTGAGTCCAAACGGAGGCCAGCGGACTAATCACACCGCTTGGGAAAGTGTCATGCCTCTCGTGCCAAGACGACATGCACTGTGGTACCCCCACAGTGGTTATAGCTCGGTATACCCTATGGTATATTCTAACAAAAAATATTATGTCACAACACATGCGACATAATACTAACAAAAGGGTTCTATATGTACATGTTGAACCAAATCAAATTATAGTCACAAGGTTTCAAAAAGAAGGTAGCAACATGTACCGCTCTACAATTATCAAAAATAAATACTAAACATGATATCCTAATTCAAAGAGTACAAATACGAGTCCAATGTGTCAACTCCAAAATGAAACAAATATATGAATTTCACAAGAAACAATTATGTGAAATAATAATGTAATTTGAAACGAGGAACAAAACGAATAAATCAAATTTAACAAAAGTATCATTTGAAAGAGTACTGCGAATTAGACTGATACTTCCAAACCATTTATGGCACACTCCACAAAATCTTACCCTCAAATGCCAACGATATCAAATACAAATCGTTATTCGCAACCTAAACATATTCACCTCAAATTAAAAATAATCCAAACTAATAATTCCAAAGTAATTCATAATCTATTTAATATGCCTTTAATCATCGCCTTTTAGTTCGAACTAACTAAACAAAATAATAATAAATATAAGTACACTTATAAAAATATTCTTTCATCTTTAACCCATTGATAAATTCATTTTATTATTATTATAATAATAATCTCTATAATTTCAAAATATTTTATTTATTCATTTAGATTTTGTATAACATAATATTTTGCAATACTATATACGTAATTATTAATTTTTTTTATTTTTTAACAATAAACATGAAAATTAAATACTATTAAGAACATGTGATCGAGGAGACTACAAATTAATATATATGTATCCATATAATAGGCATGCACTCCTATTGTGCACTCACTCTGTAATTTCCAAAAGAAGTCTAAATATCCATAAGTCTAATAAAACAATTACTATTCATGACATATTTTATTAAGTAAGGCGTTTTTTTTTGTTTAAAAAGGCACACCGATGCCATTCATTTCACATACTACCCGATGCTTGATCAAATCATTATTATTATTATTATTATTATTACACTCCATATATTTTCTTTTTAATACCATTGTACTAACTATGTACTTATATTTATTCTACCTACTGCTTCACAAGAAATACTCATAAACCGATATCCTGAAACAAATTCTAAATAATTACAAACTTAATCATAATTCTCAACTCCGCTTCTAATATATAAAAAAAAAAAAAGTTCTAACATGATACCACAATATAATATATAGAAACAATACTTTGAAATTTAACTCCATGTTCCAAACAAGCTAATCTAATTTATACTTTATTTATTTGCTAGTTTTAATTGAGATTCCTCTCGTAAAATGACTTATAACAATAAACAATCAAATTAATTAAGCTTGCAAGATCCGATCATAAAATAACTAAAAAAATACCCAATAATAAAAATAATGGTATTACCTCGGTTGGGAGAATTTTTCTCTTTCTATTTTTTGTACTCTAGTCGCCTTTCTCTTCACTTCATAATAGATGGAATCCAATACAATTAGGTTTGAGTCATATATATAATTAATCATCCTTGTCTAATAGGATTTATAACATTGAACTTAATTAGTTTTAAAGCCCAAATTTATAAGATTAATATTTTCTCATCACTTATTGTTATAGCCCACAAACATTATTATCAAATTGACCCAAATAAAAGACAAGCCCAATTATTCTATTTAAAACATAGATTTAAATGCTATTTACTTTATTTATTATTATTATCATTATTATTATTATTTTTTTTACCGGTATTACATCACCTACCCTTTAAAAAGGATTCCGCTCCTAATCAAAAGAATGAACGTCCCTAATTATCAAAAGATGCGGATACTCATTCGAATAGTCTTCTCTATCTCCCAAGTAGCTTCCATTTCCGAATGATTTTACCACAAGACTTTAACAAGAGGAATTATCTTTCTCCATTTTAATTTAATCAGTTATTTACTTACCAACTAAAAGAATTTAATTTTCCAAACAAAACAAGGAAGAAAAGTGAGAAACAAAATCATTTACCTTTTCCAATTTAAACACAATTGTATAAAATAAAAAAAAAATCAATTAATATTTAATTTTAAAAAAATATGCGTTATTACATTTTTCACCCCTTAAAAATAATTCCGTCCTCGGAATTCAAATAAGCTACAAAAAAAATTTAGTTACGACGTAGCGTCTCCATTTGTAACGATCAACGCGAATAAGTCATTGGTCCACGTAATTATTAGTGTACTTGTAAAAGATTCGTCAGCTACCGTGTCAGCCTTGGTAAGGTTGTTCGTGTTGCATCAAATTAGATCCCATGATCCATCACAGCGGTATCGCTAATATCTTTGAGTTTCATTCTTATGACGTACGTCTTTCTTCGAAACATAATTCGAAAACACAAAATTTTCTTTTCATCTAAATACGATTCGAATACCCAAAATATTTAAAATTATCTTTAATTAGTAAAATGTTTATGTTCCACACATGACAAAGATCTAACAAATTATTTTTATTTAATTTACATAAAATCGATTATACAAAACTCCAAGGATATCGGATAAACTAAACAACTCTACTAATTATATCAACTTTTTCCTAAATCCTTAATAACTTCAAAATATTCAAACCTCAATTTGATCTAGCTAGTTCTTAAACATTATTACACCGAGAATATACTACTACTAAGATCTCTTTATCGTCATACCAAACTCCAAATCATATATCCTACTATCTGAATAAGTAAACTATAGCTTTCAAAATCTCTTAAAGATTCATCACTTATTATTAATCTAATCATTCAATGAATCAATCATTCTCTTAATGACAATCTTAACCCAACAGATTCCAAGATCTCCTCATACTATCACTCAAAATTTCATATAAGATAATTTCAATATTCTACAAGGAAATAGCCACAAAATCGATCATTAACTCCAAATGATTAATCTAATTACCTCAATATCAACACTCAAATTACAGAAGCCCTCCATACTTAATAATTTTTACCTTATCATAGTATCCCATCAATACACATACCTCAAATTATCCAAGAGCTTAACATAACCAAAATCATCATCAAAATCAATCCTCAATTCTAAGATCATAATAAATTGTCACCAAAAACAATTTTAAAAAAATAATTTGCCAAAATCAAAAATTCGCTTATACAAATACTCACATCATAATCATATAATCATTTCTTAACTGTACAAAATATCCAATCACAATCACCATCACATATTTATTCTCCTTAATGATATCCAATCACAATCCTTAACTAATATTATTGCTCCAATGCATAACAATAATAATCTTAACAATGTTTCTCACATTTCTCAAATCAACTACAACTCGAGGAGAGAATGACACTTGGTCAAAATCAAGACCAACCAAATAAAGAACAAAATCGAATAAAATTCCTACGACGTCTACCCAGAGATTTTCCCACAACTCACAGGTCAAACCTAAATAGGTTTTCTACAAGAAAGAACCTAAGCTCTGATACCATATTCAGTAACACCCTTCCCGAAAAGGAAAGGGAGGTCACGTCTGCAAGCACAACAAACCTCAAAATAAATAAACAGAGCACTAACAACCTCAAAATATTAATAGTGGTGATCCATCAATAAAGTAATGATTACAATTCTCTAAACTGAGTCAAAATAATCAAAACTTAAAATTTGAATCAACCTAACTGGTCAAAGGCAAAACTCTCATCACACTAGCCCTGAATCACCCCTGCAAACCTGCCGGAAGAAAAACACAGCATGAGCCAATTGCCCAGTACGGATACAGATATACAAAAGATATACAATCGATATCTGAAAACAAGTTGAGACAAATTATTGAACAAGCCTCAAGTGCAAAATCTGAACAAAAATATAATATCCAAGGATCCGAATGGAATATATATGAATCAACATAATTGACGAAACCAATAAAAGAATAAAGAAATAGCGAATCAAGTAACTAACTCAATGACTTGAACTCGAACAAAACCAACAAAACTAATCCAATAAAATAATAGTCAAACAAACTACCGTGTTATTTCATACCGAGTGAGCCCAAAATATATCTTGCCACACAGGTGCAAGTCAAAATAATGCCACACGGCAAGTCAAAACAATGCCACACAGGCGCAGTCAAATGATGCCACACAGTAAATCACACATTGGATCGCGAATCCAATGTGATGCAAATCGGATAGGTGTGTTTGGCACAACATCACCAATCCATGAGCGAAAAACTAGGGTTAACCCATACGCCTCCCACAACAAAAACACCAAATGGCCTACTTCCTTCTGAGTCCAAAACGGAGACGCCGTGGACTAATCACACCGCCATTTTAAAGTCATGCCTTCTCGTGCAAGACGCGACATGCCCGTGGTACCCCACGGTGGTTATAGCTCGGTATACCCATGGTATATTCTAACAAAAATATTATGTCACAACACATGCGACATAATACTAACAAAAGGGTTCTATATGTATATGTTGAACCAAATCAAATTATAGTCACAAGGTTTCAAAAGAAGGTAGCAACATGTACCGCTCTACAATTATCAAAAATAAATACTAAACATGATATCCTAATTCAAAGAGTACAAATACGAGTCCAATGTGTCAACTCCAAAATGAAACAAATATATGAATTTCACAAGAAACAATTATGTGAAATAATAATGAATTTGAAACGAGGAACAAAACGAATAAATCAAATTTAACAAAAGTATCATTTGAAAGAGTACTAATTCAGACTGATACTTTCAAACCATTTATGGCACACTCCACAAAATCTTACCCTCAAATGCCAACGATATCAAATACAAATCGTTATTCGCAACCTAAACATATTCACCTCAAATTAAAAATAATCCAAACTAATAATTCCAAAGTAATTCATAATCTATTTAATATGCCTTTAATCATCGCCTTTTCGTTCGAACTAACTAAACAAAATAATAATAAATATAAGTACACTTATAAAATATTCTTTCATCTTTAACCCATTGATAAATTCATTTTATTATTATTATAATAATAATCTCTATAATTTCAAAATATTTTATTTATTCATTTAGATTTTGTATAACATAATATTTTGCAATACTATATACGTAATTATTAATTTTTTTTATTTTTTAACAATAAACATGAAAATTCGTACTATTAAGAACATGTGATCAGGAGACTACAAATTAATATATATGTATCCATATAATAGGCATGCACCTATTGTGCACTCCTGTAATTTCCAAAAGAAGTCTAAATATCCATAAGTCTAATAAAACAATTACTATTCATGACATATTTTATTCGTAAGGCGTTTTTTTTTTTTGTTTAAAGGCACACTGATGCCATTCATTTCACATACTACCCAGATGCAATCAAATCATTATTATTATTATTATTATTACACTCCATATATTTTCTTTTTAATACCATTGTACTAACTATGTACTTATATTTATTCTACCTCTGTTTCACAAGAAATACTCATAAACTGATATCCTGAAACAAATTCTAAATAATTACAAACTTAATCATAATTCTCAACTCCGTTCTAATATATAAAAAAAAAATTCTAACATGATACCACAATATAATATATAGAACAATACTTTGAAATTTAACTCCATGTTCCAAACAAGCTAATCTAATTTATACTTTATTTATTTGCTAGTTTTAATTGAGATTCCCTCCAGGCATGACTTATAACAATAAACAATCAAATTAATTAAGCTTGCAAGATCCGATCATAAAATAACTAAAAAAAATACCCAATAATAAAAATAATGGTATTACCTTGGTTGGGAGAATTTTTCTCTTTCTATTTTCTGTACTCCTAGTCGCCTTTCTCTTCACTTCATAATAGATGGAATCCAATACAATTAGGTTTGAGTCATATATATAATTAATCATCCTTGTCCTAATAGGATTTATAACATTGAACTTAATTAGTTTGAAAGCCCAAATTTATAAGATTAATATTTTCGTCACTTATTGTTATAAATTTCACAAACATTATTTTCAAATTGACCCAAATAAAAGACAAGCCCAATTATTCTATTTAAAACATAGATTTAAATGCTATTAACTTTATTTATTATTATCATTATTATTATTATTATTATTATTTACCGGGTATTACATAAATGCACATGCTCAAGAGTTCAAAGTAAATGGAGGAATTTTTAAAATACTGTTCAAACTCGCATACAAATAAATTAGAATAATGTTTGTTAAGACAGAAAATAATAAAATAGAAACTTTTACATAAAATAATTTAATGAGCATGTTGCAATAATAGAATTCATAGATCATTCAATCTTTTACATTTCTCTTTTCTTGGCATGAATGCTACCAGCTACATTATTAAGAGAAGGGAACAAAAATACATGAGTACTGACCTCATGAACCAGTTAGTCAGCTTAGCTTCCTAAAGTTCTTAGCAAAATTTAGAAACCAGCTGGAAATCCACCCTTTCTAGGGTCACTCACTGCAACAACTGCCCCTAACTTTGAACCCTCTAACTCATGAACAACAAATTGGCAAATTGTCCCACCAGCAAGACTTTGTAGGACATGGCCCTTCTTTTGTAGGGCTGCCCTCGTCTCCGCCGGAATTTCAAAGTGATCACCAACCACAGTTGTCCAGTTCTCATACTGCAGCACATTTGGAATCAACTGCACAAACATTTGTAATTTTTACCTCCTTTTATTGATTCACTTTTAATACTCAGACTAGACCTACTGAAAAAAATCAGCATTTTTCAGCGTCAATAAATTTCACAAAATGGACAAGAAATTAGATATAAACGATAGAAATGGCTTTGAGAATTACCTGATGATAAACTCTTGGAGACATGACAGAAGAGAAAGGATCCATTCCCTTGGTGAAATGATTCAAGAATACCTCTGTAGTCCCAGCAATTATCATGGATCCTCCACTTGCGCCTACAACAGCTTTCAAGTTTTCACCCTATAAAAGGCATTTAGAATGCAGGAAAAGAATTCAGAAATGTTCAGCAAAAAAATGTAGAATATTGAGAAGATTCAATCATGATAATTGAACAAGATATTAAACATTAAAGCTAAAATTGTTGTATCAGATAATATTTCAGTTAATTAAGATAACTGTGACAATGATTTAAGGAGGTATATACAGCGCAGCAGTAAATAATTAACCTATGATCTATCTTATAGAAAGCTAAGCACACCTTATTTCTTTCATTTCTAAATATGAGACTACTACAAACTCGTGAGGAATATCAAAGAGCAACAAATATTACCTGTAGGACAATAGTAGGTGTCATTGATGACAATGGCCTTTTCCCTGGACCAATGAAGTTGGCTGGTGCTGGCGGTCGAACATCTTCAGTAGTATTCATTGGCATGGAGAAATCATCCATTTCATTGTTAAGGAGTATACCGGTGGTTGGCGAGAGAAATTGTGCACCAAAATATGAGTTTATGGTACTAGTCATAGAAACAGCATTCCGGTCACTGTCAACAATGGACAAATGACTGGTACCATGATCAGGGACCTGATTCCACCTATAAAATAAAAATTTTAAAAAAAAATCAGACAGGATAAAGTTGAGGGGAGGATAAACAAGTGTATATTTCTAACTTAACAAAGTTCACATTGCTAAGCACAAAAAACCGAAGCATTTAGTAGTTTAGTAGTTTTCTCGACTTGCAATAGGTGTAGGTAATTCAAATAAACAGCTACATCCACAATAAGTCAAATAATAAATCCCTTCACATATGACATGTGCTCAATCACAAGTTGAAAATTTTAAAACATTTTTATGGACATTCAGATTTGAACAAAGTTAATTGTATGTACAAATGCACAGATATGAACTAATACAAGTGAAGTACTGTGATAATTGTAAAGCTGCTTACTTGCCGCCGTAATAATTAGAACTGAAAGTCATGTTATCGTTTATGTCTTTCTTCAGATCTTTCGCGAATTTAGGTGATAACATGTCAGCTAGAACTTTATTTACATTGACAAAATCTGGATCACCAAGATTCATCCTCAGTGCAAAAGCATGTTTCAAAGATTCAACTTCCCGATGAATATTAAGGGGGGCAGAATTTCCCAATTGAGCTCTATACTGAGCAAGTATATTTAGTATCTGTCAACAGAAAAAGAGTAGACCTTACATAAAGCCTATGTAAACAAATGAGAATATATGTATCAATAAGAATGCCATTTCCGCTCATCAAGGAGATGAACTTACCAATACCAAGGCAGGACCTCCTGCAGAAGGAGGTGGCATACCAAGAACTTTAAGACCCATAATGTCCGCATTGATTGGTTCCCTCACTTTAACTTTATACTGCTGCAAGTCCTTCATTGTTAAAATCCCTCCAATTTTATTTACATCTCTAACCAAATTGAATCCAATTGATCCATTGTAGAAAGGTTTGAGTCCGTATTCTGCAATTGCTCTTAGTGTCTTGGCTAGTTTTTTGTTATAGCAAATATCCCCTAGCTGTAAGAGCCTCTTTTTCGATGTAAATATGCCACTAAGTCCCTTGTCTTCCATGATACCCGATTCTGTTCTAACCATCTGCATGTGGAGATAAGGCAAAATTTTGAATCCCTTACGAGCAAGATGCTCAGCTGGCCTTAAAAGCCTCTTCCATGGAAGCCTTCCGTATTGCTCCCAAGCTTTGTGTAAGCCTGCAAGTTCCCCTGGAACTGCTATGGAGAGGGAACCCTGGGATTTTAAAGCAGCATGTTGGGCCATAATCCTTTTCTTTATTGGGCCGAAATTATTGGGCTCCTCCCTTGGATCATGTTATGTTAAGTCATGGTTGGATCTCATCGCTTGGATCATTCTTATTATTTGGGCTTAGTCATTATATTGGCCCATTATATAAATTATCACTTAATCCCGGTTTTGACCAAGAATCATTATGCCAAATGACGTTTGACTATTATTATGTCTATTACTTTCTTTGCATGGTATTAATGAGGATGGGACTCAAATGGCCGTGAATAACAAAGATAATAGAAGGGATGAAAGTAGGCTATTTACTTTTAATTTGAAGTAATAGGAAGTAAGGGAAAAAGGTGTCGAGAAGGTGGTGGGTGGCACGATGTAAGCCGGATAGTGGAACATCGTGGGGCTAAGATCACATAAGAGGGTAAATAACACGAGACATTTTTTTTCATTAGAATTCTTATTCTATCTTTCTCGAGACACTAGCAATATTTTTCTCTCCATTGTTGACCTTGTGATCGCTTCATCTTGACTCTCACGCCGGGGCTATCCCTCGGCAGGTCGGTAGTCGAGCTTTTTGGTGTTGACTTGTTGAATCGCGGGATATTGGACGCGTCTTGGTGATTGGGACGTGGAGAAAGATCCTGGCGTTAACATTAAGCGCTAGAAGGAGGGCTTTAGTTCTAGTGTCTGAATATTTTTCAATCACAAACCGTGTGTTTGTTCTACGTCGATATTCATGGTGAAGAGTAGAACACCTACACAAGAAGGCGGTAGAGGGTCGCCGGTGAATCGACACCAAAAGTGTCATTAAAGATCGTTTGGGACCCGTGATAAGTGTTCATGCAAAGCAGGCGTCCAAGCGATCCTTGAAGATTTTCAATTGAAGAAGATGGGTAAGGTTAAGCGTGGGTTAGTCTACCCTCTCGATAAAGCTTGTCGGCCGCGATGGGAAAACGAGTAGAAGGCACTTCGCTGGGAACTCGATCTGAGAAGACCAAGATGAAAAGGCTTCACGATTAGCGAGATGGTGATGAAGCGGATAGAGCTATGGAAGTACTTGTGAAGCAACGACGGGATATAAATTTGAGCAGATGGCCCGAATAAGAGAGTTGAGAGATGAAAACTTCGATTCAATCGGTCCAAGAAGGCGAGGACACCAAGTGGAAAAGAACACTGTTCATTCGGGGCCGAGAGTCTCGAGGTAGAAATCGAGAAAGAAGAAGATCCGAAGCCTTACTCCTCAAAGATCGATGAGGTACATCACCTGTCGATTCTAAGGAGCGGGGATCGGAGGAACGAAGAGGTCGGTCCAAGGATCGTAATTCGAAATCACAAAGAAAGCCCTTGTTGTTGCACATTCTCGCCTTTAGTGCCCGAGCACACACAAAGACGAAGCATATCTAGAGATTGTACTCCAGAGTCTCTTGAGGGTACACCGCTATGAGATACTGGCAATCAAGAAAGAAGTCCTTCAGAGTTGAAGGTTACATTGTAAGCGGACCTACCTACTTCATAGGAGAAAGGAGTCATCGAAAAAAAGAAGCATCGTCTCAACCGGAAGGAATAGATTATTTGGTTAAAGAGTTAAAAGAACTTGAGCGACTTGCAGAAATGCGAAAAGACGAAGGACACTTGGGAAAGAAGAATCCCTTTTTCATGGAGATTCTTAGAAAAAAAGTCGACCCACCAAGAAGTCGCCCGTATGGAGAGTTATGATGGATCGGGGATCCCTATGACCCTGATCGAGCGTTCGACCGATTGATGGATTATTATGATTTTAGCGATGCTGCTAAGTGTCATACTTTTGTCACAACACTTAGAAAGGATGCCCGACAGTGGATGGGGACTTTGCCCTCAAATTCAATTTCATCTTGGGCGGGGCGTATGCGATAAATTTCATGCTCGCTTTGGCGAAGAACAAAGAAGGGAAAACCAATGGTTCATTGGCTCGGGTTCGACAGTTTTCGAATGAGTCTTTGGGCCAATATGTGAAGAGATTCCGTGAAGCAGTAGGACAGGTGACAGATTTGAATGATTTGCAAGCCGTTGGATTGTTTCAGAATGGATTAGATCTGGTCAAATCAAAAAAGTTAGTGAAGAAGTTGATGTTTCATCACCCGAAGAGTCTTGCTGAAGCCTTTGACAAAGCTGAAGGTTATATCGTGGTAGAGGAAGCTATGGACAGCCTTAAACGTCCCCCTTGAGGCCAGACCCTACTAAGAGACGGTCGGGGATGAAATGATAAAGATCAGAGAAAGAATGAGGGTAATAAAGACCGCTATGAGGGCAGATCGAAAAAGTTTAATAATTGGAGACAGGGTGGAGGACGTTCGTCCGCTTCAGCACAACGAGTGAATAGAACGTACACAACACTTAATACAGACAGGGCTGTTATCTTGGATCAAATTAAGAATCAACCTATTTTCGAGCCACCTCGAGATAACATTAAGCCTGGAAAAGGGAATTCTCGTAAGTATTGTGATTATCATCAAGCTTCGGGTCATGATCTGAACGATCGTGCTAGTTTGAAGGACTTTATTGAAAGGAAAGTACAATAGAGCTTTAATTCGATATGTGGTTGCCGAGAACCAATCAACAACAAGATGGAGGGCTGTTCTCGTAGCTCAACCCGATTCGTGAAAGTGTTACTGCTCCGAGCGACTGCAAGGCATGTGATAGATGTCATCACTGGGGGTACTTCTGGCAAACTCGTTGGAAAAAAGCGCCGAAGCTATTTGGATTCGGTCATGACAGTGGCGGGTACCCTCCCGAAGACTGACAGACCTTATCCGAGTTCGGTAATCTCTTTTACTGATGAAGATTACCCTTCGGAAATTATCGAACCGCACGAGGGATCATTGGTGTTGACTGCACAAGTGGGTTCGGTAGATATAAAACGGATGATGGTGGATAATGGGTCTTACAGAGATATTAGATGCCCACGCTTATCGGAGAAATGCACTAGATGGTAGAAAGATGGAGTTGGGACGAAGCTCCTTTATATGGTTTTAGTAATGACCCTGGTTAAGGTGGTTTGGAACTATTGAACTACCAATCATCTTGAACGGCCCCCAACAGTAGAAATTATTTGCAAATTTTATGTTGTAAATGTAGATTACACTTATAATGCTATTTTTTGGGAAGGCTGCTTTAATTGCTTTACAAAGTGTGACCTCTATTCCTCATTTCAAAATTAAATTTCCTACTCGGCTCATGGGGTTGGCGAGGTGAAGGGGATTTGGATCGGCGGAAGATGTTATAGAAATCTTGTGATCACTTGAGAGTGGGAATATCAAAGCGAAGCATCTTATGGCAATAGAGATCGAACCTTTCACGAAAAGTAGTTACGAACCATTGGTCATACCAAATTGAAGAAAGCGGAGGAGATAGATCTCATCCCGCAAAGCAAACAAAAGCGGTGGAAATAGGTTCGCATCTGCGGAACCTCTCCTGACGAATCTTATAGAACTCTTGCAAAGCTATGTTGATATTTTCACCGGGGAGCCTCGGGATATCGCCGGGTAAAGCGGGGATATTCTTGAGCATCGGTGGAGGTAGAACCCGTCGAAGAAGCGGTCCGACGAGAGAGGAGGATTTCGCGCTTTTGAGCGTCGGCCCGAATAATTGATGAAGAGATTGCAAAATTATTGGCGGCAGACTTCATCTTGAGATTGACTACCCGCATGGATGGCAAATGTGGTCTTTGATACGTAAGCAAAATGGTAAATGGCGAGTCTGCATCGACTATCTTGATTTAAATAAGGCTTGTCAGAAGGATTTCTACCCTTTACCCCACATTGACCAACTAATCGATGCCACTTGGGGTATGCTTTATTAAGTTTCATGGATGCATTCTCTGGTTACCATCAAATTTCCATGTGTAAAGAAGATATCTGAAGAAGGCGGCGTTCATTACGCATCGTTCGGTATATGCTTATAAGAAAATGACCTTGACCTCATTAATGCAGGAGCCACATATCGAGAGAATGATGAACCATGTTTTCGGATATCACCGGGTAGGAATATGGAGGTGTATGTAGGCGATATGATTGTCAAAAGTATGTTGGTACATAAACATATGGATGATTTGGAAGAATGTTTTTGACAATTAAATCAACCAATTTGAGATTGAATCCCACTAAATGCACCTTCGATTACAGGAGTAGCAAATTTACGGGATATCTTGTCGATCGAGAGAGAATCGAAGCCAATCACGAGAAGATTCAAGCGATCCTGAACATGAAGACTCCTCGGTCATTTAAAGATGTTCAACGTCATTTGGAAGGATTGCGACTTTAAGGAGGTTCATGTCCAAGTCGGCGGAAAGATGTCTCCGTTCTTTGATACATTGAAAGGGTAGAAGAATGCAAAGACGTTTCAATGGACTTCGGAGTGTGAGGACGCTTTTCAGAGCATCAAGTCCTATTTATCTTCGGCACCTTTGTTGGTGAAGCCCGTTCTCTTGAACCTTTATATTTGTACTTAGCGACTAGTTCATTGGCGGTAGGAGAGCGCTTTGGTGCGTGAAGTTGGGGAGTTAGCGACACCGGTTTATTATGTAAGCCATGTCCTTCGGGATCTTTGAAACAAGGTACCCGAATATTGAAAAGTTTGCTTTCGGTTTAATAAGCGCTAGTCGAAAGCTTAGGCAATACTTCGAGGTAGATTGGTAATAGTATATCTGATCGACCTTTAAAGAAGATTATGGGTAAACTTTGAGGTATCGGGAGATTAAATTGCATGGACGATGGAGTTGTCACAATTTTTCATTGAATATCATCCCCGAATCGCCATCAAAGGGCAAGCCTTGGCTGATTTTGTTGTTGAATGCTCGTTTTACGAAGTGATGAAGTTGTAGCGAAGAAGATGAAGGATCGAACAGAAGCGATTCTTGGTTCTTCAATGAAGCGAAAGTTCATGGACGCCATTTGTCTGCGAGATGGGTCTTCTACCACGACGTCGATGGAAGCGGTATTATTACGACGAGTCCGGAGGATTCAAGGTACAACAGCCATCGATTTCGATTCAAAGCAACAAACAACGGTTTGAGTATGAGGCGGTACTGCCGGTTTTACGGTTGGCAAAGAGTCTTGAAGTGCAAAGAATAATTATCTTTAGTGATTCTCAGCTAATCGTTAAGCAAATTTCTGGGGAATATGAAGCTCGAGGCCCAAAAATGATCAAATATCTAATGAAATTGAAGGAAGCAACTTGATATTTCCAATCTTATGAGTTTCAAGGGATCGGCGTAATAACAATTCAATTGCCGATGCACTCTCCAAATTAGCCACTACGGATGTTAACGTCTTTGATGGGTCGGTTTATTTAGAAACTTTGCAACATCCTAGTGTCCATTATGAATCGGTAATGTGCATTGACCAAACCAACTGCTGGTTGACTCCATATATAGAGTATCTGGCAGATGGCGTCTTACCTTCGGATCGGATGCTCGCCAAAAAAATTAAGTATAAAAGTGCTAATTTTGTTCTAATTGATGGAGATCTATTCCGAAGAGCTTTCTCATCTCCATTATTGAAATGTTTGACTCCATCTGAAGCTGACTATGCTCTTCGGGAAGTACATGAAGGTATTTGTGGTGACCATATGGCGGCTAAGTCATTAGCCTATAAAATACTTCGTCAGGGATACTATTGGCCTACCATCTTTAAAAACAGCAATCGAGTATGTCGAAAGTGCGAGAAATGTCACATCAACGATCCGATCCCATCGGACCACCGAAAGAGCTATACTCGATCTTATCTCCTATACCCTTCATTTGTCTGGGGGGTTGATATCTTTGGGTCCATTACCGAAAGCTAAAGGTCGGTCGACTTTATCATAGTTCGCTATTGATTATATGACTAAGTGGGTGGAGGCAAAAAAACTTCACTTGATCGATAACGAACAGGAATGCCTAAAGTTTATAAAGGAGTCGGTGGTGTTTAAACCGGGATTCCTAAGGTGTTGATATCGGACAACGGGCGCCGGTTTGTGGGATCGAAATTTGAGGCATTCTTGAAAGAACTGAGGGATTCAACATAGAAAGACCTCGATGGCTCATCCACGATCAAATGGACAAGTTGAAGTGACCAGCGAGCGTTGTTGAATGGAATCAAGCCTAGATTAAATGAAGCCAGGCGGATGGCGGAGGAGCTACTTAGTGTGTTATGGGCTTATCGAACTACTCCAAGGACTACAACAGAGATTCACCCTTTAGATTGGCTTATGGTATGCGATGCCTTAGTTCCGGTTGAAATTGGATCTCCAGGTCTTGAATTGACCAATTCGGAGAAAAATTACAATGAGGAAGGGCTTAAGGCCAACCTAGATTTACTTGAAGAAGAAAGAAAGCGGCCTTAACGGGTTGGCGACTTATCGTGAAGAGTGGCTAAGCACTATAATAAGGGAGTAAAATGTCGAAGGTTGAAGTGGGAGATTTTGTCCTCGAGAAAGCCAAGCATCTACACCTCGAAATATAGGAAAGGCGATGCCAAACCCAGGGAAGGACCGTATGAAATAAGCGAAGTCTTAGAAGCAGAACTTATCGATTGAAAGCATTAGATGGATCGAAGATTAAGAATACTTGCCACACACGGCGAAGCTTAGAAAGTACTTTCATTAAAAATGATGTATGTACACGTGGGAGGCAGTAAATATTTATGTCATCATCAATAAAAGATTCCTTTTTCTCGAACAAATTTTGTCTTCATTCTTGATCGGACCATCGAAGTTAGGAGGTTCGGGTGGACTCACCGCCATTCGATGGCGACCTCTTTCGCGTGTGGTCCTTATGAGTTTGTCGGGCCCTTCGTGGTAGGCAAATGTCATTGGTGTTAGGAGGTTCGGTGGACTCGGCGGCCATTCGATGGCGACCTCTTTAGGCGGTGGTCCTTATGAGTTTGTCGGGCCCTTCGTGGTAAATGAACGTCATTGGTGTTAGGAGGTTCGGGTGGACTCGGCGCCATTCGATGGCGACCTCTTCGGCGGAGTGGTCCTTATGAGTTTGTCGGGCCCTTCGTGGTAGGCAAAAACGTCATTGGTGTTAGGAGGTTCGGTGGACTCATTTGGCCATTTGATGGCGACCTCTTGGGCCAGTGGTCCTTATGAGTTTGTCGGGGCCCTTCGTGTGCAGGCAAACGTCATTGGTGTTAGGAGGTTGGGTGGACTCGGCCGCCATTAGATGGCGACCTCTTGGCGGTGGTCACTTAGACCTTGTCAGGCCCTTCGTGGTAGGCAAGTGTCATCTTTAAGACCTTGTCAGGCCCTTCGTGGTAGGCAAGTGTCATCTTTAAGACGTTATCAGGCCCCACGTGGTAGGCAATTGTCGACACTTAGACCTTGTCAGGCCCTTCGTGGTAGGCAAGTGTCATCTTCGGACTTTATCGAGACCCTTCGGGGTAGGCAAATGTCATCTTTTGGTTTTGTTATGCTTTTAGGGGTAAACAAATTCCTAATGAAGCAGATATGTCTCACACTTGATAACTAATAAGTATCCCTCTACTTTATTACCTAAAATTTTTCTAAGTGTTGAGTTCGAAAACTTCACTCTTACACTTCATACATTTATATGGCATGTTTAGTTGTTATCTAACGATTCAAGTTCAACAGCCGTGAAGGGGTTGGTGCATTTTTCACTTAATGAAATGATGGAGTATTGGCGGATAATAAACCAAAGTCGTAAGGAATGAAACTATTTTCATTAAATATTTAATTTAATTACACTATTGACAATTTTTACGAGATATCATAAATTAAAGGCGAAAAAAACATAAACAAGAACATCGACTTCGACTCCATCTTCATCGAAGAATCGAGTAAGGATGGATCCAGTTGGCTGCAGACGACTTCTCCTTGCCACGACTTGGCCAGAAAGCTCATAACTCTCGGAGTATATCTTCATTATTTCTCCATTAATCTCGTCCCGAGTTAAGTACTCTTCGCATATTTGTTTACGAAGGTGCGTCGGGTTAATGGAGGCCCAAGGTCCCAAGAGCCTTGAGCTCTCGGATTTCTCCTCAAGTTTGAGCCGCTACTTTCGTGTGGCGATTTTCTGCGCCTCCAACTTATGGATGGTCTTGGTCAAGATCTTTGCATCGACCTTTAGCTCTCGATCTTTTCCATCCTTATCTCGCTTCCTCTGAACCAAGTCAACGTTCATTTTCACGATTTCCTCGTCTTTGAGCTTTGGTTGACTTTAATTCTTCCTTGAGGCCTTCACATCTCCTTTGGCTTGGGCTAACTCTCGTTGAAGACCTTCGTTTGTATGAAGAAGGCATTCATGTTGAGTTTTCTCCTTCGCCAAAGCAGAGACTTGACATGGCATTTTCCTTCCTCAAGATCTCTTCTTCGCTTGACTTGAGAGATCTTGGGCGAAGACGTCCGAACACTTTGACTTGGCCTGTGTATTTCCAATATCATTTGATTAGTTTTCGGATATATAAACATGCGAGATAAATTGAAGTAAAGAAGATACTCATTTACCTTACATGAAGTAGCTCATGCCTTCACTAAGTAGATCTCCATTCGAACTATTCCCAAACCGATGATCGCTTGCGGTTTCACGAACAAAGGTGTTGAATAGTTGGAATGGAAAATGAGCATTGAGTCGGGGCCACATTGTTGGGGAGGCCATGGCTTCCCGATCAATCTCGGTGGTTTGTTCTCTTGGTGGGGAAGGTGGAGGTTCTTCGCGAAGAGGTGAGGGGTTTACGTGTATGGTTTCAGGAGAAGGAGATCGAGTAGGCGGGCGTTCAGGAGTTGGCGAGGGAGCAGGAGATGAACCAGGGTGAATGTCTGATGGCTGTTTTCTTTTTCGGGAAGGCGTGTGGGTTGGTTCGGTTGGTTCATTATCAGGAACAGGGGTTTCTGTGGATATGATTGGAGGAGTGACAACCGAAGAAGTAGGGACTCGAAGCTCTTGGCGATCGAAAGGAGTTATTTTAGTTCTTATTTTCTTTACGAAGGACCTTGGCGGTCGTGCAAAGGAATATCGAGAAGACTTCTCTAACGAGGATAGGTTCGGAGGTTGGGGATTGGGATTAGTTGAGGTTGTTTGGGGGTTGCTTGAGGATTGTTTGGGATCACTTTGTCGGGGTTTGCTTCGGTTGGGTGGTTTTGGTTCGTTTGGCGGATCTTTTTCTTGACGAGGTCGAAGGTTTTCTTCGAAATATTAGATTCGTCATTTTGAGGTTCGTCGGTTTGAAGGAAGAAGTTGGAGGATCGACAATAGAAGGGTTAACCTGGGAAGATCCTTGGTGGGTGCTTCTACACTTGCATCGACATTTTCCCCGCCAAAAATCTTCCAGATCTCTCACCTCTAGAGGAGTCGATTTAATCGGAGATCTTGCAAAAACACACACATCGAAATATATATCACCTATCATTTCAAAAATTATATTGCGAATTAATCCAAACTTACATTTGTGATTATATAACCAAGCTTGTTTGGTCGAAGTGTAAAACTCCATTCCTTTGGAGGAATTTTCCTCAAGAAGTCCGCCATCTCCTCACCCGTTCTTGGATATATCACCAAAGTCGGCGAGAGACTTGGTCGGTGGTGGTCCATTCGGAAGGAAGAAATCTCGGGCCCTGATGAAAAAACCACTTCTCGTGCCAACCTTTATTCTTTGGAAGGAGTGTTCATCAAAGGTCTCCTCTCGAACCTAGTATTAGGTCGAGGAGATTGCTTACTCAATACTTTGAAACCCCCTTTCTCGGGACCTACCAATGAGAGAAGAGGTGAAGAAGATGTCAACAGAGGGAGTAATCCCAAGTTAAATGATGAAAGGCAATGAATGCCGGGATGTGGATGTAGGAGTTGGGCACTAGTTGGTGAAGCCCACTCCTATAAACCCTAAAAGGGTAATGATGAAGACATGAAGAGGTAGTGAACCCCTTCTCCGGAAGAGAGCAAGCATGGCGACCCAACCGTCTGTCATTTGGTACATACGCTTCTTGGGAGCGAGGAGCCTTATTGCATACATGTCGGGAATCGATAACGACTCTGAGCATGCATATTTCCGATTCGGTGTGAGGAGAACGAATGTTGGCATTAGGAAATTGTTCCCGTCTTTGAAGAAATCGAGTAGAAGAAGTCGAAGAAGGGTTTCCTCCCATAGTAGATGATTGAGGGTTAGAGCTTGAACCCTCTTGATTAGGGTTTGGATTGGGAGAAACGATCTTGATGGGAGTTGCATTGAAGGGAGTTACGCTTAGAAGTTTCAATCACCATTGTTTTGATTTTGTGAAGCGAGAAAAGAAATTTGCAGAGAAGAAGAAAGCTCTAAGGTTCAAATTTTGAATTAGCGAGTAAAACCGTCGAAAATTGGTAAAGTTTACCTTTTATCTTGACAGCAGTACCGGTAATTAAGGGCGGCACATTTAATTCACTGCAATGATGATGAATGGGAAGGGTTTCGTCCGTTTTAGACCTAAATATCTTCACTTTCGTGGGCTTGCATCTATTGGGTTTCTCACTTTTGTACCTGATGACAATTTGGGCTTTGACAAGTTTCACTCTGGATCTCTTATGATTTTTCACAGATGGTTACATCCTGGGCCTATAATTTTTATAGTCTTTCATTAAACACCCTGTTTAATATAAGACTAGGGGGTAATGTTGGGCCATAATCCTTTTCTTTATTGGGCCGAAATTATTGGGCTCCTCCCTTGGATCATGTTATGTTAAGTCATGGTTGGATCTGGTCACTTGGATCATTCTTATTATTTGGGCTTAGTCATTATATTGGCCCATTATATAAATTATCACTTAATCCCAGTTTTGACCAGTAATCATTATGCCAAATGACGTTTGACTATTGTGTCTGCCACTTTGCTGCATGGTATTAATGAGGATGGGACTCGAATAACCGGCGGTAACAAACAGTAATAGAGGGGATGAAAGTAGACTGTTTACTTTTCGGCTGAAGTGACCGGAAGTAAGGGAAAAAGGTGTCAGAAGGTGGTGGGTGGCACGGTAAACCGGATAGTGGAACATGCATGGGGCTAAGATCACATAAGAGGGTAAGTAACACAGACATTTTTCATTAGAATTCTTATTCTATCTTTCTCCGAACACTAGACAATATTTTTCTCTCCATTGTTGACCTTGTGATCGCCTGTACTGACTCTCACGCCGGAGCTATCCCTCGACGACGGTCGGTAGTCAAGCTTTTGGTGTTGACTTGTTGAACTGTGCAGGATATTGGACGCGTCTTGGTGATTGGGACGTGGAGAAAGATCCTGGCGTTAACACAGCATTTCCACCAAACATATTCTACAGACAGGAAAACAATGAAAAGCACGAGTTTAGTGTAGTTTCACCATTTTTGCAAGATTCTTTCTGGATCCCACACTTTACTCCCCTTCTTAAATATGATTCCAAACTAAATGTTTCTAAAAAAAAGTATCAAGAATTATTAGAACAAACTATGACAAACACATAAATCAACCAAGAAAATTTAAGACAAGATCACAAAATTTACGTGGAAAACCCAAATAAAAAGAAATCACAGGGGAGAGGCACAAGTTTTATCAAAGTGTGAAGAATACAATATGTAAATCTCACTCTGAAAGCGGTTAAAATAAGAAAGAAAAGAATGTTGAAACCCTAGCTACGATAACATATATATAGCCGGGCTAAAAACATAATGGGTCCGAATCATGGGGCTATCGGTCTCAGTCCTAGCTCCAGTAGCACCACTAAACCTCGTCTTTCTTTTATTTTGGGTCGCCGCACAAAATAATTCGATCAGATCAAAAGTCAGATCCCGAACAAGAATTCATGGCACACATAACAAGAATTAAGGGATAGGGAAGGAACTGAGAGGTAGATTAAATTATTGCAACTGTTTTCCCCTCTACTATTTTCTTTTACCTTTCCATGGTAACTAAAGGAACGTGAACAACTTTGCATCCACTTTATAAATCCATAAAACTATACATATCCAAGTGAACTAAAAGGAGTGAAGATGTCTATATATTCGGAGAACCTGGGAAGCCAGCATTGGAGCACTTTCTCTCATGTCAAAAGCTTGTGCTGTTCCGTTGGCTGACCTGACAAGCATAAATGCGCCTCCACCAATGCCACTAGAAGCAGGGCTCACGACGCCTAAGCAAAGAGCTGCAGCAACTGTTGCATCAATAGCATGACCTCCTTCACGAAGAACATTTCTCCCGATTATAGAACACCTACCATCATCAGTGGCAACAACACCACGGCTTGCAGTAATTACCTCGCGTCTAGATTTGGTTGGAGCTTTGTTTAGGCTTGCAGTGATAGATGATAGTGAAATCAGCAGAACTAATAATATCACGCGTGAAACAAACAGAACTGCAAAACAAAAATTCAGAATGCCTAGAGTGATTCTCAGATATGCTGAAGTATTGAAGATTGCAGAGAAAATGGCTTGTCGAGAGCATTTATTAGTATACATTGAGGAAGTTTCATCGACATTTAATTTACATCCCAAGTAAACAGACTAATTCATACATTCTAATAAAAGTCCATCAGTCTCTTACAACTAGCTCGGCTTTTTCCTTAATTGTATGTTTAAAACCATGATAACTAATATTAAAATAAAATGTGTAGCAAGATTAAAAAACTTCTCCAAGATTTCCACATTTTAGGCAACATTTAGTCTAGGTTTTCCATCAGTATGTCAAATTCTAAGCTTTCAAGGGATATACAACACTAAATCAACAACCATTAAAATAAAAGAGAGATTAATTAAGATGCTTACCTAATTTCTTACCATGAAATAAACTGGATTACTTCATAAAATGTAAGTAGTTATAAATTAATAAAAAGAAAATCCCAAACTCCAAATCACTCAAATTTTCTTTTCCTGATAAACAGACTAATTCATACATTCTAATAAAAGTCCATTAGTCTCTTTCAACTAGCTCGGCTTTTTCCTTAATTGTATGTATGTGTAACAATAACCCTGAAGATGAATAAAATACGAAAATTAAAATTCCTGATAAACCCAAAAAACAGTGATTAAATAAACTAACATGACATCTTCGCCTTCTTGTTCTTCACCACAGTTAAAGATCACCTGAGGGACACACTTAAAAGAACTCGTACCCTCTTCCTATTGGTGGACTCCTTCCTGTCAACTCCCCAGCAAGAGAGTGAAAAACTCTGAATTCTCCCTATACCAGTCAGGCAGTCATAGACGTACGTACCTTATAAAAAGCAACTCATATTTTGGCATTATTTTTTAATATTTTCACATGCTCACATATTAATTAATAAAAATTGGACACATCATTTAATATGTGAGTCGACCTCTATATGTAGAAATATAAAATAATAATACAAAAATATCAGTTTCTTATAAAAAAAAATTGCATTTGAAATTTTTTAAAATTAAAAATATATTTTGTTTTTTATCATCTATTTGTTCCTTGACTTTTGACGTTAAATAACGACGTATTAAATTTTAAATTGATATAAATTTATTTAATTTTATTTGATACAATTAGTACAAATACAGAGTATATAACAAAATTATTAATCACAAAATTTCTTTTATTATAAATTTTGTATGAATCATATACTAATTGTAAAGTTTAATATCTTTATCATTTGATCTTAAAAGTCAAATTTTATTTATAACTTTGGAACAGAGTGAATATACTCCTAAAATTTTGCAACAAAAAAAGAATATACCCCTAAAATGATAAGTTGTTAGTTTTAGTGGTGAGATATAATAGTGAAATTACAATAATAAACTTAATAATATTTTGTCATATTATACTATCATTTATCTAATTTATAATATATAAACTTAATGTTAATTTTAGTGGGCACGGTGATATTGCATTTATGGTCTAAACGTAACGTTCTAAAAGTGTTGCGGTGTATTTAAATCTCAAAAGTCAAAACACATCAAATATTATCAGTGCAAACGTTCTAAAGGCCGATAATCGAAAATACCATTAGACAAACAAAATTTTTAAATGAGTTAGACCTTTAATAGTCCCAAAACCTCCACACACAAAAAAAAATGCACAAAGTTATCATAATGAAGAACCTTTTCACACTAGAACAAATCGGATTCGGTTAGCATGAAATTTATTTTTTGATAAGTTGATTAATTGACAAATAAAATACTAACATACATACAGTTTCACATGCATATTATTACTCTATTGATCAATTAATCAATTTACCCAAAAATAAATTTTATCTTAACCACCTCCGAACAAACCCAAGCTGAAACGCAAGTCCAATGGACTAACTATTAAAATTGAATTATATGTAATAATCCAAAAAAAGGACGACCATTTATAATGGATGTCACAATCAAATTGTCACTATGCCACTTAGGGAGAGAATCTATTGTTGTGCCTTGTTGTAATGGTACTCGCTCTCTCTTTTTCAAATTATAAAAAAAAAAATTGACCTTTAAAAATTAATTTAAGATATTTTTAAATTTAAAATTAAGATAATTTATAAAAAATTATAAAATAATAAAATTTATAATTAGTAATATTTTTTAGATAATTTATAATATTTATCATAATATTGATTAAAACTAAAGAAATTTATGTTAATTTTAAATTTAAAAATATATTAGGTTAACTCAAAAAGTTATGAAACGCGACTGTATATTTTATTTGAAAAAATGATATATAATTGCAAATATTTATGTTATTTTTTATTATCAATTACGTGAATAACTCTTACTGCTAACTTTTTTTGAAAAATGTGTAATAAATGGGTCCTACCGATCTTATATATTTGATAAGTTTCGCATTGTAATTGGCACTATATTTATCCAAATATACATAGCACGACTCTTTATTTGAACTTTGAAGCTTATTGGTTTTGTTAAGGTGATAAAAAAAAATTTATTTAAAGGATAAAAGTATATTTGGGTCAGCTTATACGTTAATCAAGACTAGAATTAAGGTGATAAACATTTTAAGTTTTTAATAAACACATCTTATTTTTATTTTTCTATTCACCGGTCTTAATTATCAAATGTGTTAATGATAATATTGTTCCCAAAGTGTAGTAGCCCTTTTATGTTTCTTAAAAGATCACATCATTATTTATTCACTGACCTGCGGATAGCCCATTCTTTTGTTATATTAAACTGAAATTTAATATTTTTGTCTTTTGACAACAATGAATTCCAATATCTCATGCACCCAAAGCCTTATGAGTACTCTCTTCGTTCCTAATTATTTAACGTTTTAGACGTGGACATAAGAATTAAGATAATGATTGAAAAGTATTAAATATAGTACTCAATTGTCTATAATACCCTTAAATCTTTTGTTGGGATAAGAAGAGTTTTATTGGGATAAGGAGAGAGAAAAAATTTAATGAAGGATAATTTTGGAAAAATTGTCATTAATTCTCTTAGATTTGAATAAACGTCAAATAATTAGGGACAAATAAAAAACTTTAAAACGTTAAATAATTAGGGACCGAGGGAGTAATTTTTTTAGGATTGAGTTCTTGAATAACACAATGTCAAAGGGTTTAATTTTTCAAACATTCTCACAACCCAAAATTTGCAATCTTTTTTCTTTAATCTCTTCTTATTCTCTCATCCTCGTCAATCAGTCCATTAAATTTCATCTCTTAAAGCAGTTGTCAATCTAATCAAACCCACCTTGGAGTATTTTTTTTTATTATGAATATGTATTTGTGAGATCAAAGATTCAAATGAATATTTTTTTATAGAAGACAACAACCACCACCCTCATCTACTTTGTCGGAGAAATTTCTATCAATAGCAAATCGTAGCCTGCAACTATTGATGCGGGTGCGGCCTAAAGGCTGGTGCCCTACTTACTTATCAATTTTGGACTTGAGGAATCGAATGCCTTCTCTGCTCTATTCTCTCGCAACCAACTCCTGAATGTCATTGTCGAAATAACCCCAGCTGCTAAGTCCCATTCAATCTCTTGGAAGCAAGGGCGGCTTCTAGAAGTTAGCTCTTCTACTCCCAAGAAGTCCAAACACAAAAGAATTGCTTTCTTTTGAAAAAAGAAAGAGAGAAAATGTTATTTGTTATTCATGAAATGTTTTTGTATATATTTTGTAACAATTTTCATATTTGAATTTCTTGAGAAATGGGTGATAAGCAGAATGTAATGGTGGAGGGGTGACGGTATAAACGAGTTGAACCGAAGCAAACATAAAGTTACTCGAATTTGATTCGAAACGTTAAATTCATACTCGAATTCAAATTATATTTCAAAAATTATACTCAGATTTAATTCGACTTGAATATTTATTACTCGAATTCGACTAAACAATAAAGCTCACACGAATTTACAAGGATAAGTTTTAAATATACTTTAATTTGCTACCATCTTTATTGAATTTTTGTTGTTGTTGCTAATTTGACACACACTCCATTGCACACACTCCTTGGCCGCTGCCAAGGATTGAACCCCCAACCTCATGATTACATTAGTTGGGTCATACAACAATTTTGAATTTTTTCAGAATGGTAAAATAATAAAGTTTTGTCATTAAGATATTTCAGACATGTCAATTATCAAACAACTTTTTTCATTCAGATTCAACTCATTCAGATTCAGATTCATTCAATTTTTATCAAACACTCCATAAGAAGGGTGAGTTCCCCTCTTAGGACCAATTAGTAGCTTTACTCCCCTTTGGAATTGAAATTACATATATAGGACACTGTCACACTGGATTCCAAGGATAAGTTGTGATCACATTAAGGAAAATCTTTTGTGCTAATATTTTTAGGACCAGTCCACATGAAATTAGAGGACTAGGGATTATATCATATATAAATGTTAGTGTCTTCAATGAACCATTATAATAATAATAATAATAATAATAATAATAATAATACCAACGCAGCTGCATTGTAAGTCTATGACTGTTACTTTGGATTGTCATCCTGAGTAATTCACTCATGCTAGCTGTCTTATGCGGTTATGCCACATCTATCAAATACACGAGACCAATATTTGAAAGAGGTTTTCTTTGGGAATTCTTTCCCTTCTCACACCATTCAGCTATGCTTTTGCAGAAGTTATTGTTCATATTGTGTGATTGATCTATTATTTGAAACCTGATCCATGCTCATGCACACCTTTGTTATAAACTTGTTTAGTTGTTTAGAGGTGCCATGATTTGACATAATTGTTTCAACATCTATCTAATAGTCACTCATAAAAATATAAATATGTTACACAGGTCAGGCATACTAACGGATTAACCGTTGAGTATTATCTCCAACTATTTTCACATGCACAGAAAGAGAAGTTCTTGCTGATGAAAACAAATTCAAAATAAGTTTTGCGAGAAGGTTATAGCTTTAAATGACAAAACCAAGAGTTAAAAAAACCATAAATCAACCTGCAGCAGCTTGCATTTAAGGACCAGGAAGGTATGGATATTACTAAATGTAGGATTGTGGAGAGGTATACGTGCCTGTGGGTACAAGTTATTACCTTTGTCGTCTCATGACTAACACTCTTGTTGGATTTCTAATAAGAAAACCTGTCACGTGATTGCTTCCTTTGGATTATCATACACAAGTTAATTGATTGGTGCAGTGAAAGCAGGCCTGATAATCTTAAGGTAAGGGTTGTATTTTTTTAGAGAATCCTCTCAAGTTACAACACTTCGCTTCCATGCTTATTCTTTTCTTTTCTTCTTATTCTATGGCATTTTAGCCTAGCCCAGCTATGCTATTTTCAGATAACTTATAAAAGCGTTGTGGAGTTGAGTTATTTTATGGGATTTCTGTCCCCGTTACATGTGTTTCTAGGAATGTTGTCCAGTAGAAAGATAAGAAGAATGTCTTAATTGTATATCCCAAAGTTTCAGTACTTTATATTCCTAGTTAAAGGACTCAAGCTTCTTCCTTTCATATTTTATCTTTACATTTTATTGTGTAGATTCTGGAAGAGCCATCTGATAATATGCTTGCATTGCAGGATTCTCTCCAGACTCCTGGTCTATGTTTTGTTTGGAAGGATTATAATGTATGGCATTATAATCCCAAGACTATTAATCCTAGAATTAAATTGTCATAGTCAGGTGTTTGTTTTTTATGGAATTATTCATGGGATAACTTAAAATAATTTCATGTTATGTTTGTTTTTTTAAGGATTAATTAAAGTATTGGATTAAAAAATATCGTTTGTACTATTATACCCTTACCAATAATAACATATTTTAAACTTATTTATACATCAAAAAAAATAATATTTACTGATTATATATCCACCCCCACCCCCAAAAAAATACTAATATTTACTGATTATCTGTTCATGGCTCACCTCTTGGTGTCTATAAGGAAGAAAATATGGAAGCAATACATAGTATGTTTTACTTTTAGTCACTTTCTTTATTCCATCCACTTCACGATGTCAGCAACATTACAAGGACAGACAGTGTTATAAAATTTTAAAATAGCTTGTAGTTGCTAAATTCCACAGCATAAATTATTCTTGTGAAAAAAAGGTACTTTCTAAATCATGTAATTGAATGCACATGCGTGTTTGAATCTTGGTCATTTAGTTTTGTTCTGATATTTTCACTTTGATGCAGAGTCGGAAGAAGGTTAACTAACTACCAGTTGCCCATCTAGCTCACTGGGGTCAAAAAGTTGATGTATTTTTTTAAAAAAAAACTGAGGCAAATTAAAAATGTAATCTTTATATCAATTACAATATTATATGAGATTGGGGTATTAACTCTTGGGCTGCTTCTTGGGATATATGAGATACCCCTCTTGGGCTGAATGTAGGGGACCTTTTCCTATTTATGAGTTGCAAAGACCAGCATTCACTTTTACCTGAAATGCAAACAATCACCAAGCATAAAGAAGAATCACATGCCTAAGAAAAAAATGCAGTAAGTTTTTATTCTTTTCCAGGCTCAGATCAAGCGACAACTGGGATCTTTTGATGAACCATAAGCAATCAAATGCTCCAGCCTAAGCTTCGCAAACATAGACGAAATCCTCAATAGATGAATCCAGAGTTCTAACGGGACTGTTGCTAACAGATTTTCAAATATATATCAACGGAACAGTTGCTACCAGATATTCTACTACTCATAATACCACCCTTCGTAAATATTTTAAATATCAAGATGTCCCAGTGCCACATAATTTTAGGATTTCAGTTTTATAAACATTTGATTTTCTGATTTAAGTTAAAACCTCACAAAAAGTTTTTGACACTAAAATACAGAAGGAAACTTGGTACAACTAAATAAATCAGATAATGTTCAACAATTATAAACTCATGAAATATCACTAGACTTGCCATATCTCAAAATTGACTTAGCTGTTCAGCAACCATCTCCTTGATTTAGAAAGGCTTTAAAATTTAGCTGAAGTATTACCGACCAACAAAGCACTTAGACCTTTGCCTATGTCTTTGTAATATTGGCTGGCTTGCTTAGACCTTTTTTGTCACTATCAGGCCTTGGTCTTGCCTTCGACGACCCAAAAGCACCAAGCGCATCCAGGAAGAACCTTTTATTGGGGATGATACCATCTTTGTCCATGTCCCTCAACAATTTCTGTAATAGCTCTTTCATGTCAGCTTTAGTGTATGCCTTATAAAGAAGCTTGTAGGTAGAGGAATCTATATTAACCAACCGAGAATTTCGTGCACTTTCAAATAGCATGTCTGCTTCCATAGGTAAACTATTCTTGCAGTAGACGACAAGCATGGCATTTAGAGTTGAAACCTTAATCTCCTTCTCAGATTCTATCATCCAGTCATATATCTCTCTGGCCTTTGAAATACAGTCACAACAACCATACATCATGATAAGACACTCATTTGTGATGAAGCTTGGTGCATATCCCATGTCAATCATCTTCTGATAAACCAACTCTGCTTTCTCTCTAAGCCTTGCTTTTCCATAGTTTGTTATCATCGAATTAAATGTAGGAAGCGTTGGTTTCTCCTTGGAGTGCAACAAGCTCTTAAACACTTGTTCCATCTTCTCAAATTCCTGCTTCCTTCCATATGAATCAATTAACAAATTAAAAGTGATAATGTCAGGCTTCAACTGGTTACTCTTCATCCGAGTGAGCAATAATTCCATTTCTCTGATCATTCCATTTTTACCATAGGCATCCATCACACCATTAAATGTAAAGATATCAGGGGTAATGATGCTCTCATCAAGATCTTTGAACAAGGCATCAACTTGATCGACCTTTCGTCCCTGCGCAGAAGCTCTCAGTAGAATATTGTATGTCACAATATTTGGTTTACAGCGTTCCATTCCCTTCATCTTGTCAAAGTATCCCAGAGCCTTTTCCAAAGCCTTGGATTTATCACGGGAGTGGAGGTGGGCAGTGATAAGAGCATTATAAACAGAAGCGTCAGGTCTGCACCCACTATTACGCATCTCGGAAAAAAGCCACATCGCCATCCGGGTTTGTCCTTTCTTTCCCATAACTGATATTAATTTTGAGTAAACCCCGTTATCTGCCATATACCACCTTTGTTTTTGCATCCATCTGAACACCTAAATATGGGAAATGTAAGTAAAGCAAACTACTAATCAAAGCTGAGGCAAACAAATTTATCTTGGTTATCAGCATTTTTTTTTCTGTGATAAACTCATTAAATTATTGTCTTTGCTGCTAGTAATAAGAATTATAAATAAAGAACCTTAATTCCAGTAACAGAATGCAAGACAACATCTTTACATTTTAACATTCTTTATTTGGTTCGAGGCTGCTACCTTCACACTATCACCTTCAGGAACATCACCAATGAGAACATTGCTGTGGAGAATTAATGTAATCTAGTTTAGACAATAAATTTGAATTTATAAGATGTTTGTGCGGTGCTTTTTTGTTACATCTAAAATATCCACCACCACCCCCTCACTCCCCACCCCAAAAAAAATCTAAAACACAACCTCGGGTCTAAAGCCTTCAACTAGTTAAAAGAAGAGAACATGCATAAACACGAAGGTATAAGTAATAAAGGTATTGACTGCATAGTTGTTACGTCGCCACGGTGAGTCATGGCGGTAGCCGATTGCCTGGACGCCTAGGCGACAAGGCGACCGCCATGGCGTCCGTAAGGCGACAAGTCGTTTACAATGTGCAATTTATATATTATTTATTTTACTTAACAAGTATATTGGAAATAAAATTTTATATACATTAAAACTCAAAACATAACACAATGGAATAACATTAAAGGCATAATTATGTAAATACTTATCAATAACAATCCAAAAACAACACACTTAATATTAAAAATTAGTAAAAGAAATGAAGAATTCAACAAACACCACATAGAAAATAAAGTTGCAACCAACCATCACAATTATGTAGTCTAATAACTAATAAAACACCACCATAGCAAGCCAAAATAATGTTTAGACTCTCTGCACTAGTCTAGACTCTAGAAACATCATTCAATCAAAATCATCATAGAAAAGGTCATCTCCATCTCTTCCACGAGAATTACTCTCATTCAAAGGCGTAGGTGGTGGTCTTTCTCCAAAATCATCCTCCACATCTTCATCATCATTTGAATTCTCTCTTCTTCATCAACTTCATTATCGGAGTCGGAATCTATCAACCTTGATTCCCTTGAAGTTGAACCACCACCACGACGAGAGTATGTCATTAGATTATTACTAGTATTAGCACGAGCACTCCTTGAAAGATTGCGACCCTCAAGCGTGTTGGATGCACCGGTTGCTCGATCCACATCATTCCATGTAAGATCCCCCCGGGATGAACAACATCGGCATCATTATCGATCCATTCATTACCCCATTCAAAGTCATCAATGACTAATGGATCAAAATTATTGCCAAGTTCACGCCTCTTTTGGAACCTTGAGTCGATCTTTCGATTGTATTGGACATACACCAAGTCACTCAATCGTTTGTGTTCCAATCTATTCCTCTTCTTCGTATGAATCTAACATAAATAGAACAAACAATAATAATATTAATGATAAAATTTTAATAATAGTGAATGATTTATTACTTTTGAAATTTAAACTAACAATATATAGAAAGTACTTACAAACTCAAATGTACTCCAATTGCGCTCGCAACCGGAAGAAGAACAACAGAGGCCTAAAATTCTTTTTGCAAATGAGAATAGCTCAATAACTCACGCTCCAAAAGCATTCCACCAATTAACTAGCAAACATTTAAAAGAAATATAAATATTTTTAAAGGGAGGAAATGAAGAATGTATATAAATTATAATCATAATATATCTTTATATATTTTTTAATATACGTACGAGGATTCTTTATTTTCCGTTGCCTAATCACCATTTCTCTTGCAAAAGTATCGCGAGAAGCATCATAGTTGTCGGCTAGATTGCTTATCTTGTCTAGTAAATCTAACTCGGGCACCATCTTTGCAAGAACGTCATTGAAGTCATCTCGTAAAGCATTAGCATGCAAACAACCGACGTTCCTCTTTGATATCAAAGTACTTGCCCGGATTGAAAAACAACGCAATTTCCATATAATTTTTGCTCCATTTGATTTTCCCATCGTCATTTCAACAATTTCAATCACCTTCTTATACGATCTTTGTTTGTTATCAAATGCATCTTTGATTTTTTCTTCGCGATTCCATCGCAAAGAATAACTTCGAGCATAAAGCGAGCTTCCCATCACTATCAACAATCCTCAAGACTATAAGAAGTGGTTGTGACGCCTAATGCAATCCTCAACAAGATGCCAAATGTTGTTGAAATAACGAGATCACATACTTTCTTCCCTCTTGAGTCAACAACTTTGATTTTGACCAATCCTCATTGATGAACAAATGCTTCAATGATCTTTATTCTCAGACAAACTCTGCAAGGTGAGGAAAGTCAGAGCAAATCTAAGAAGCGTGGGTCTCACAAGATCCTTCCCATTCGCTTTCTCCCTCATCGCACTAAGAAAGACGACCATGTTTATAAATGAATGTTGTAATTCTCCTCAGCATTTGTGATTGTGGGTTGAAATTGCTTCAACTTGCTTATGTCCTCTAACATAAGGTCAAGACGATGTGAGCGCTGCAAGGTGTCCAAAACAGTGTAGGTCTCCTCTCCATTAGTATATGCCCCGCTGCCTTGTAATTAGAGGCATTGTCTGTGACCACCTGAACAACATATTCGGGGCCAATTTCCTCATTCTTGCTATCAAGTAGATTTGCCAACATTGTGGCATCTTGAGACTGACTGGAGGCATCAACAAAACCCATGAAATAAGTCCCCTCTGAACTATTAACAAGGAAATTCAACAAGTGTCTTCTCCTCTTATCTGTCCAACCATCCGGCATACGTGAGTGAGGTAAACAGTATTCTTTCCAAGCAACTTCATGTTTCTTGTTTAAGTCATCGGTTTTCTTCTTTGCCTTCTCAAGTAAAGGAACCCTCAACTCATGATACGTTGGAGGCTTGAAACCCGACCCATATTGCCCTATGGACTCGACCATTACTTCAAACCTCCTTGAATTTGCAGCATTGAATGGTATACCACATTCGTAAAAAAAGTCGGCAACGTGCATTTGGACTCTCTCCTTTTCCTCCGGAGTCCTCAAACGACTTTCAATACTCGTTTGGCTCAAATGCTTGCTATGCCTTTCCTCCACAACTTCTTCGGGAGTCTTCCTTAGAAGTGCTTCAACCGTCTTAGCTTTTGGTTGTGGATTTTGGAATTGAAATACAACATTCTTCCTCTTAGAAACCGTCCCAGAACTTGGGATAGTGTTAGAAGAAGTATTGGAAGCCATGGTTGGACGAGCAGATGATTGTTCTTCTTGCACTTTCTACTACATCATCATCGTCATCTAGCTCAAGTGGCTTGTTCCTCTTTCTACTATTCAAAGCCGCTGGCATCTCCCTCATAATTTCTGTTGTTGTTTTGGGACACTTAGCTACATCTCCATAATTTCTGGCTAGATGTTGTTTGAGCCTTTTGATGCCCGAATGACATTTCTTCCCACAATGTATACATTGCACGACATCCTTATTACTTAAATCCGGCCAATATCCATATTTCCAACCCGGATCGTTCGATTATCGTCTTATGATTTTTAATTATAAATAGGAAATAGTGATTGAGTCTATATATTTGAGTAGAAATATAATATAAATTCAATCACTATTTCCTATTTATAATTAAAAATCATAAGACAATAATTATTAATTATCCTTATACATACTTATTTTATTAAAAAGTATAAGGATAATTACTGATTATATTTATAACTTTTTATTATTTTATTTTACTGATTAATAAGTATTATGTATGAGAATAATCAGGATAATCAGTAATTAAGCCAATTTTTTTTTGTTGTTGGCATTCTACTCCTACAGATGCCAATCAAAACACAGTGCGTTTTATTTGGCCAGCTAGAAAGAATGTGGCCAACAAAAAAATTGGCAATAGAGAAGGAGAGTAGCTACTGGGCCCTCATCTCAACCATTCACTCTAATTTTGGGCTTTGGATGAATGTTAGTTGAAACAAATCCCTCCGGCTAACGTATTCTATGGATCATTTCCTATAAATATATATATATATATATATATATATATATAAATTTATATGTTTGTAATGTTATAATTATAATTTATATGTATGTAATGTTATAATTGTACATATATAAATATATATATAAAATTATATATATATATATTATATAAATTTATATATATATAGATCCAACAAAAAATGCAAAGCATAAAGGCTAAAAAAAAAAAAAGGAACTACGTGTTTATATATATATATCCAATAGCAACTCAGCAAGTGCAAAGCACAATATGCAAAGCACTGCGTATGTAATATCAAGTGCAAAGCATAAAGGCCAAAAAAAAAAAAAGGAACAGAGCAGTTGAAGTCAACAGAGCAGCCCAGAAACAAAGCAGAAGAAGAAGAAAGGGGAAGAAAACATACCTGCAGTGCTCGCCGTTGAAGTCGTCGTCGAAGTCTTTCAACGTCGCCGTCGAAGTCTTTCGACGTCGCCGTCGCAGTCGGCTTCGTCTTCTCTCTCTTCTCTCTCTCGGCTTCGTCTTCTCTCTCTCTAGACTTCGTCTTCTCTCGATCTCTCTCGGTTCGGCTTCGTCTTCTGAGTTCTTCTCTGTGAATCGAGTTCGACGACTACATTAGGCTAGGTTTTGCATAGCGACGTCGTTCGACCAGCCGAACGGTTGTTTTTTATCCAGTTCAGATTTGGGTCGACCCATGAAATCAAGGCGCTAGACTAGCCGGATAGTCGTCCAAGTCGTTGCCACGTTGTCCAAGGCGACAATTTTTTGTGACAGGCGCTCGCCTTTAAGCCATCTACCAAGTCGGAAGCTCGCCTTTCCCATTTCTAGGCCTTAACAACTATGATTGACTGTGGGCTAATCAAGGTATTCTGCTTTGAGTTGCTAATAGGAAGATGGAAGTATTATAGATAACATACATGTATTATGTAGTAAATGTGTAACTTAATGGGAAATTTTGGAGCACTACAAAATTTGATACCTAACTTCCTAAAGCAACTCTCTTTTGGGACGTCTCAAAAATGAAAGAGGACCGACTATAAAGGAGGAAGGATTTACAAAGTTAGCAAGATTCATATACTCCATTCTGGGATGAGACTTCACCTTTTCTATTTGGGATGTACATAATTTGAGTCCACTTTCAAAATCAGTCAATGTCTTATCATATTAATCAAGTACTACCTTCGTTCCAAAACTAGAGATACATTTTGACTTTTTAGAATCAATTCTCGAAATTCTAAAATTCAAAATTGATATGAAGTTATTTAGCTTTAATACAAACAAATATAACAATTGTAAACTAACTATAAAATACTACTAATTATCATATTTGTTGTTTTCAAAACTTAAATGAAATTATATCACTTCTGAGTTTTAAGATTTTGCGAATTAATTCTAAAAAGTCATTTGTATCTCTAATTTTGGAACTTGGACATTCATTATGTCAAAGTCCAACTTTTCTGAAAACTTAACAATTGAAAGTGGACTAAATTGGGACACGGTGTCCTGTACTATATATAACGAGTCTATGACAAATAGTTGTTGCCTACTACTTAAATGGAGAAATATCAGATTTAGTTTATATTTCATGGGCCTCAATTCACTTTACACTTTCGATTTTAGGCTCATTCTAGCATTTTAAGAACAATACCCCAATCTTACAAACCAGCGTGAGCAATGTATGAAACTCCAACCCAAAAAAAAAAAAAAAAAACAGGAACACAAAACAATGCTAAAATGGCAAGTGGCATCAAAAAAACTAAGTAATCCATAAAACCCAGAAGCAAAAATTTACAATAAATTCTCTAGAAACAAAAGAAAATAAAAAGGGGTGGTGAAATTGACAAACCTCCAGGCACTGTAGCCACTTATCACTCTTCCCAAGCTCCTCAAAAAGAAGAAAACAGTGTTCAGTCCTCACAAACTTAACATACTTGTCCAGGGTGGTGGTCAATGGCCATTTGTCACTGAAATTCCTCACGAGGACCCGAACCAGCTCTGCTGCCTCCGTGTTGTACTGGGTCTTTGAGCCCGTTTTCCTTCTGGGTCGGGCCATGGAGAGACAGGTAAAAGTGCAATTGGGTTTCATGTATAGTAACCATGGGTGTGTGAATTTGAAGCTTGGGGATGATGAAAATTGGGTGAATTTGAGTGGAGGTGATGGGACAGGGGAAAATGGAGGAGACCCAGATAATAAATTTGGTGGCATTTTTAGATATATGTCTCTAAAGTAAAATTTATGTTAGATGATAATGGGAGCTGATGCATTTGGGGTGTTAGCCTCTGTGAACAAACTAGTGAAGAAGGAGACTGAGAAGTTGATGTACTGCTTTTGTTGATGATGGGGAATTTATGACCAAAATATCCAAGAAATCAGAGAGGCGAAAAGAAAAAACAAAATGATATTAAAAATGAAAAATTGAACCCGACGTGAATCGAACACGCAACCTTCAAATCTGGAGTCAGACGCGCTACCATTGCGCCATGGATCCACCTTCTAAAATCTGACTGAGAAAAATATTTAGTGCAATACAAGATAAACTATTTTTTAAAAAAAAATTATTGTGTGGTAAGAGAAATGAATAATACTAGTACACAAAAAAATTGTGCATAAAGAGTAGGACAATGTATGACTTATCAATAAAATGTATAAAACATTCAATCATCGTAAGTCTTGTTTCTTATTTTTTATATTGTTTGTGCACAATTTTTAGTTTATCACAAGAAAAATGATATTCTCACATTATTCCCTTCAAATGAATCGATATCTAGTAAGTTTTGCATTCATGTGAGAGAATCATATGGAAATATTCAAATTTTTATGTGAAAATATAAGTTTACAATAAAGATTGAATAGTAATCACTATAAGATATCTGAATTTTATGAAGTTGTCACATCCTAAACCCTTTATAAGTTGATAATTTTTTATTACATTTATTATAAGAAAAGTTGCATTTGCTATGTTTTTTTTATCATCTAATGTCGCTTTTGTGGGCATATTGCATATAGTATGTAGCCATACGTGTGACTTGTTCATAGTGTATATATAACTCTCAATCTTGTTGTTTTTAGTGTTGTATTTCAAATAAGCATCTCAATCCAGGGTTCAACCTATATGATACAATCAAGGAAGGATCAAAGGGTAGAAGATGACATTAAAAAACAACCAAGATATATAGCATAATTAATTCCTTGGTGCATGAATTTTATGAATTGCCTTTCTGTTGAAAAACTTTGAAAGTTCCAAACTTGAACCTTTATTTCCATTCTATGACGTCTTTTGCAGTTCTCAATATTGAATAATGGAACAGAAGATACTCCCTCCTTTCCATTTTATATATATATATATATATATATATAAAACCAGATCCTATTAGGATTCCGGATTTTAGTAAACGACGGACCTTCTTATTTTTATTTTTTTTTGCTTTTTTTTTATACACCCGGACTCTCTCTCTCTCTCTCTATATATATATATATATGATGTTTTATATGTATTTAGGACCACAACCGGACTCTCTCTCTCTCTATATATATACTATATATATATATATATATATGTTTTAGAATAATATTTTTTTCTCCATAATATAAATCGTTTTATATGTATTTAGGAGAAAAAAAATCTATTTCTTTCCTACTTTGTCCCTAAAAAATCTCATCAAGATGGAGTAGTAATTGAGAGAGAGAGAGAGAAAGAGGAAGAGGAGAAAGAGGAGGATGAGGAGGAGGAGGAGGAGGAGGAGTAATTAATTAGTGTATGAGTAGTAATAAAATTTTAAACCAATATTAATTATTTAACGTTAGTATTAATGAGACTTCTTAATATGTGTGATTATGTCTTGAATCTATATAATAAAACAGAACCCATTTTGAATATTTCATTTGACAAAGCACAAGAACGATTCAATTTCATTCTAACTTAATTCTTCAAACTTAATCTAAAGGCTCATATTTCTTCCCGCCCAAATCAAATTCACTCCTACACCCTACTCTCTCTTATGTTCACACACAAAATTTTTCTCTCTCCTCTCTTCTTCACACACACAAATAAATAATAATAATAATAATAATAATAATTATTATTATTATTATTATAATAGTACTACTAATAATAATAGTAATAATAATAATTATTATTATAATAGTAATAATAATAATAATAATCATAGTTATTATAATAATAGTAATAATAATAACAATAATAATAATAATAATAATAATAATAATAGTAATAATAGTAATAATAATTTTATAATAATAATAATAGTAATTATAATAATAGTAATAATATTTATAATAATAATATTAATAATATAACAATAATAATAATAATAATAATTATGATAATAATAATAATAGTAATAATAATAATAATAATAATAATAATAATAATAATAATTGTAAAATCCTAAATTTTACGAATAAAGATTTAATTTTCTCAAAATATTTTTTTCAAAATTATGGAGTGGATTTGATATAATGTTATAGTTGTGGGTAGTATTTATAAATTTTGCAAAGTATCTGAGTTGTTGTATTATATTCGATTGGTTAGGGAATATTAGTTTTAGCGAGGGAATATTAAATGCAATAGTATAATCATTGGTGGACCCTCTACAACGGAATTATTATTTGATTGAGAAAATGACAAAAATATTTTTATTGAAAATAACGGCGGAAGTTTTACAGATTATCTTTGTTGAACTACTTTCAGTAGTAAAAAGTCTGATGTCGCGCGTGGTTGTATAAGAGCACATACCCAGATTGATTATTAATGCTTACGTGAGAAGTCACTCGGTTTTGTTCAATTATTGCTATAGTAATTGTTGCATAGTATCTCACGTTATTTGATTCAATTATTATCGATATTTTATATATTATTAAATCAATAATTGAAATACAGAGTTATTAATATTATAAATTGCAATATTAACGATGTCTAGAAGTTACGCGAGGAGAGTTTGGTCACCTAATTATACGTCAATCGATAGGAGAAAACCTTATTGAAAGTTCTTTCGCAGGAACGACGCAGTCGATTAATATTGTGAATTATAATAAAGATGTTAAATGTTGTTAAAATTATTAAGGTGTTTTTTTATGAAGTTTTGCTTATTTTATGGATTTCTATTTATCCGTTTTCAAAATAATCGGTAGAAAATTATTTAAAGGTGGGGCCCACATGTGGGGAAATACATGTAAACCCATATGTGTTGGGAAATGATTTTGAAAATGGAAGAGTATACGTATGGAAGTATATGTATGTTTTGAGTATATGGTGGGAGAAAATGAGATGTGAAAGTGATGGGTGTGTGAGTGAAAAATGGTGGAAAAGTAGTAGTGTGATAGTGATGTGTAAGAGTGTAGTGAATTTGATTATTGGGTAGGTGGGGGATTGATGTTGGTTATGGGGAGATATAAAAATCTAGTGGTATATATTATATTGATAGAAAACAGGTGTTTATATATATGTGTTATATTTTAATTTGTGTTATAATCTTATTGGTTAGTTGTTTGACTTAGTTGTAGTTGATTGAAGAAAATGATTACAGAAAATTATTTTGTTCATGTGAGCAGTCTTACTTCCATTCTCCTATAAATAGAAGCTCATTCCTTCATTATTTCTTACGAATTCACTAAAACTCCGGAGAGAGAAATTATAGAGAAACTATAGAAAAGTATTCTACTACTTCCTACTCTTATATTCAGCTTTAACTTTTACGTAAAGGGTGTTATTCTTTTCTTATTCAGAAGAGAATCGTTGTTATTCCATTTCTTATTATTACATTGGAATAACTTTTATATCTGTGATCTACCCTATACTTGGTGACATTCTTCATTATTTTTTTGTCTTTATTATTCATTGGAACATCCCATGCGTGTGTTTTTTACATCGACCGGTTTCCGCCTCTTTGTTATTATTCTGTTGGAATATCTTTATGCGTGTGTTTTACATCGCACTGGTTAAAATCTTTTATTTATTATTATGTTTGACTTATCCTCATGCATGCGCGTTTTACTGGGACACAGTTTCATTATTTATTATTCGCATTTATTATTACATTGGGACATCCCAGCCGGTGTAATTTCACCGACCTTGGTTCGATTATTATTATTCTGTTGGAATAACTTGCCTACATCTGCAAGATCTGCATGCGTGGTGATTTCTTTTGTTATTCCATTTGTTATTATACTTTCGATTGATTAAAATTTTGACTTATATACTCCATGAAATTAGTGGAAAATCCTCGATATTTGCGGCTTCATCCAAAGATTTTTCATGGAAATATTTTTCCGGCGTTCTTGAATTTTACTCTACTGGCGATGTCGTGTTGACAATTTGGACGTTATTAGTTCTGAATAAATTAATTAAGTGAACTTGTTTTATTGAACTCTTATATCATTGTCATCATCCTCATGTTTATATTTTTTGAAAGTCATCTGCGCCAATGGCGCGTAGTGCGTAGATGGACTTGGTATGATTATAACTGGGATTATTCATTGTAATCATAACCCAGTAATGTTACAAATGATGTGATAAAAGTCTTCGTTGGCAGTAGTGCGTTGATGAGCAGTTGTTGGCGTGATCACTTAACCATTGATGAATACTGCGAATATCCATGGCCAATGGTGCATGGATAATTTATGGTCGAGACCTCGATGAATATCATTGGTAGTAGTCTTGAGGGATGATGTGGATTATTTAATAAAATGAGCCTCAAATGATAAAAGTGATGAAAAACCTTTTAAATCATAAAAGATAGTAGATATTATTCTCTCTTGACTTTTTAATGGATTCTTTATTCCGCTATAGTTAAACTTGATGTACATTGTATTTTATCGGTTTAACATTGTTGGAGACTAATGATAATTTATTCTGCATTATCTTGAGTCATAATATTTCTTCTTTGAAATTATTTGAAATTTCATACCATTTTATTTTCATTTGTTATCTTCTTGAAAAATGAGAACGTGGGCCGGGACGAGTCGGGGAATGGAGTGATGGTCCCATGATAGTATTAGCTAGTAGTCCTCACTATTACGTTAAATAGTGTGACAATAAATGTAATGAGGACTTATTATGAGAATGGATATTGTTTAGAAGACAATATTTGTATTTAAACTCACAGTATATATTTTGTCGTATTTTACACGACTGCTGTATTATTAGTTTGTATTTGAATTTTGTACCATATTTTTGGCGACTCAAGATGGGTGATGTATACCTATTTTGGAGGCGTCACAATAATAATAATAATAATTGTTAGTTGTGATTGTAAGTTATTTTAGGTTGCAAAAAGTTTTTAGATAATGTAGTATTTTAATATATTTCGAATTTTAATCTAATTTTTCGTTACGTCGTGCCTTCAGGCACAGACAATTACTAGTATCATATATAACGAAAAGGAGGGAGCAACAAAGATATTACATTGATTCGGCTAAAAGTTTAATTCGAACTCGACTCAAATTATTAATGATTCAATATGAGCAAATTTTAAAATTTGATAAATTACTCAAATTTCTTAAAATTATAATTTTCTATTGATCTTTCGGATCAGATATTAGTTTCGAAAAGTTTAAAGCTATGAATTGGATTTGAGATTGTCTTGACTTTGAATGCTAAATGAGTCTCAATTAAACCTAATTTCATACTCAATAAATTTTATGAATTAAATCTGAACGACTCAACTTGATTCAATTACACCAACCTTATCCACAAGAAAGTTCAACAGAGTACCCAATAATATTCACTAGTGAAACTGAATGAATTGGATATATACAAAATATAAGACAAGTGTTTCGGAAATTATCAAAACAAGATAGATTAAATAATAAATGGGCTTAAATATGTTTTACTACTCTAAATTATCTTGACATATTTCACTTTGGTAATCCACCTTTTATTTTTTTCAATTAGATGATTGAACTATTGATTTTTTTTCAATTTAAATTCAATTGGATGCACACGTTAAAAATTAACGACATTAGCGTCCTAATATTCTAAATTAGTGCTTATGTGTAAAAAGAATATATATTTTTAATGAAATTAAAGGACAAAAAAGTAAAATAACAAATAAAATAATTAAAAATTACACAAATAATATAAATTAGAGAATATATAAAATTAACATTAATAATTAAGCAAATTACAGAAAAAAAAACATAATTATGAATAATTACACAAGTAACTTAACTTTAAAAATTACACAACTAACATAAATTAAATGAAATAAATTAACAATTAAGCTAAACTAAACTAAACAAAAATACAATTAAATAAAACATACATAATAAACAAAAAAATGAAAAAACTAAAACTAAAAATAAACATAAAGTCTTCATCTCCTAATACTCCACTTCTCTTAACCTTGTAGTCCCACTCCCACATCCCCGATTCCTATTCTGTTCCTCGTTCTCAGCAGTCAGCAACCAGATTAGATGTCGGTGAACATATAACCGGCGGCCCATCGAAAAACTAGATCAGGAAAGACGCCCAAAATCCTCCGGCAGAGACCACAAGAAATCTGACCAAGTCCACCAGAACGCAGCATAGACCTTAAGTCAGGGACCCAAAAGGAACATGAGCACCAGCGAACCACCATGGTTGCCGGATCCAAACAAATTAACCCAGATCCAAACTAGCGAAACAACCACCATACCCAGATCAAACTTCTTCAAACTAGATCTAAAAAATGGGTGGGCCGATTAAAAAGGATTGAAATCAGGAGGAGATAACAGAACTTAACAACAAACACCATAATCCGGCTAATCACCATATCAACGGAAATCGGATCTAGAACTTAACTGTAATACCTTGGAAAAGAAATTAAAATAAAATAAATAAATGATATTTAAATTTAAATTTAAATATTTTAATTGAATTTTGTCTTTTATTTGGACGAAACTAGTCATTTAATTTATGTGGGCTATTAAATATTAATAAGTGAAGAATAAATTAATTTGATAAAATTGATCCTTAAAAATAATTGGGTCTTATTTATATTTGTGTTATTTTAAATCCTATTAAAATTAAAAGAGTTAATAAAGTATATTAATAAATAAAACCTAAACTATATATAGTGTAACCTAATTATATTTCATCACGTTTGATAAGAATTGTGGAGAAGGAACGACGCAAGGAGGCGGCTCGGTGAAAATCAAAAAAGAGGAATAGAAGAGTTTGGATTCGCGGTCCAATGTGTGATTTGTCTGTGTGACATTATTTCAACTTGCCTATGTGGCATTATTTTGACTTGTCCGTGTGACATTCTTTTGACTTACATGCGTGGCAATGTATATTTCGAGCTCGATCGAGACACTGTCGAACCAAGTAGGGGCCAAATGACTGGGTTTTGGCGACTAAAAATGTAAACCAAAGCTCATGGGTTCACTGTTGGCGGTAAAATTTACCACATCGTAGGTGTTATATGCCTACTTTTTGATATTTTTTTGGGCTTAAAGTGAACAGTAGGATTGGGCTTTCAAGTAAGCCGGGCAAAAAGGTCCGTGTTTTCGTGGGCCAAAAATCTTGCTTTAGCTTGCTTTTTGGCGGCCAGCGAGGCTTCGACCATGAGCTTTGGGTCTGCTTTGCCGTCTATCAATCGGTATGAAATAACATCCAACCATTTGATTCAGCCTATTATTTCATTGTATTAGTTTTGTTTGTTTCTGTTCAGTTTAATTAATAAAGCTAGTTATTTCTGTTCATTATTTATTTACTTTTTTATTTGTTTCGTTAATTCTGTTGATTCACATATTTTCTTTGGAGATTATATTTTCATCGGTATTTAAGTTTGAGGCTTTGTTTAGTATTTTGTCTCAATTGATTTCGTATATTAGTTGTACATCTATATTCGTACTGGGCATTTGGCTCATGCTGTGTTTTTTTTTTCGACGGGTTTGCAGGGGTGATTCAAGGATAGTGTGATGAGAGAGTTTCCTTTTACCATCTAGGTTGATTCAATTTTAGGTTTTGATTATTTTGACTCTATTTAGAGAATTGTATTTAATACTTTATTGATGGATATCATTATTACATAATTGAAGTCATTAGTCCTCTGTTTATTTATTCTGAGGTTTGTTGTGTTTTGCATGTGACCTTCCTTTCTTATTCGGGAAGGGGGTGTTACATTAACAATAATGAACATGGTTTCCGACAATAACTACCGTCTATTATACTGGTGTTAACGCCAAATTTTGTACGCCTGACGAAATCACCAAAACAGCATGCCAAAATCGTGCTCATGGTTGATGGAGTAGTTGATTATATCAAACTCACAAAATACATTCACACAAACATAAATAAAGACATATAAATATAAACACAAGAATTTACGTGGAAACCCAATTGAAAAAAAACCACGGAGAGAGAGAGAGTAATCCACTGGAATAATATTGGGAGTATAAGATGTGTATTTGTGTTGTATCTCTTGTGTTCTTCCCTTTCAAATCCTAGCTTGTAGCCGTATATATAGAAGTCACCTCCCCCTGAATCCAACTAGGAGAAGGACTCCTTTTGTAGAATCACCTTATAACTGTTGAATCCAATTAGGAGTAGGACTCCTAATTAAACCTCCTTACGTAAGACCCCAATTTTTATGAATAAAGATGATTTTTCTATAAATATCATTTTTTAATATTATGGAATAAATTTGATATAATGTTATAGTTGTGGGTAATATTTATAAATTTTGCAAAGTACGCAAGTTGTTATATATTATTCGATTGGTGGGGAATATTCGTTTTAACATGGAATATTAAATACAACTAAGACAATCATTGGTGGACCATGAATGAATTATTGTTTGATTGAGAAAACGACAAAAATATTTTATTGAAAAATAACGGCGGAAGTTTTACCGATTAATCTTGTTGAACTACTCGATAGTAAAAGTGCGATGAATACGCGTGGTTGCATAAGTAACCTACCGGTATTGATTATTGATCTTACGTTGAGAAGTCATTCAGGTTTTATTCAATTATTATCGATATTATATATATTTTTAAATCAATAATTGAAATGACAGAGTTATTAATATTATAATTTGCAATATTAACGAAGTCTAGAAGTTCTCGCTGAGGAGAGATTTGGTCACCTAATTTAACGGCAATAGGCTGAAATCCTTATTGAAAGCCCTCTTCTTTCACGGAACGACGCAGTCGATTAATATTGTGAATTATAATAAAGGTGATAAATGTTGTTAAAATTATTAATGTGATTTTTATGAGGTATTTGTGTAAGTTTTGCTTATTTTATGAACCCCCATTTATCTATTTTTTCAAAATAATCGGTAGAAATTATTTAAAGGTAGGGCCCACATGTGGGGGCCACATGTGGGGCCCATATGTGTTGAGAAACTGATTTTAGAAATGGGGGTGAGAAAGATCGTTATGTATAGGGGAGGGATTTTATATATATAAGATTGTGATGTGTGTGTATATATATAAGATATTATGTGTGAGTGGAATCTGGTGGGGGAAAAGAAAGAGTGAAAGTGATGTGTGTGAGTGGGAAGTGGTGGGAGAAAAGAAAGAGTGAAAGTGATGTGGTGTGTGTGTGTGATTATGAAAGGGTGTTTATATGTATATAATATAGATATAACATGTGTTATATATATATATGTTATATTTTTTTTTTTTTTGTTGTTAATTGAATTTGATTGAATTCAGTTGCTTGTAAAATTGATAAGTCATCTGTGAATTGAATAATTCAGTCCGTGAATTTTTGAATGATGTGTCTGTGAAAAATCCTTACACAGTGCCTTTCCATTCTCTTATAAATAGAAGCTCATTCTTTCATTATTTCTTACGAATTCACTGAAACTCTAGAGAGAAAATTATAGAGAGAAAGAAGAAAAGTATTCTGCTACTTCCCTACTCTTATATCAAGTTTCTTTTACGGTAAGGGGTATTATTTCTTTTGTATTCATGAAGAAAACTTCTGTTATTCTATTCTTTATTATTCTGTTTGAATATCTTGTTCAGACGTTTTACTGTGCCGACTGGTTCCGCCTCTTTATTATTACATTGGAATATCACGTACATGCGTTTCTGGCGGACACAGTTCCGCTCTTTATTATTTTGTTAGAATATCACATGCAAGGCGTTTCTGGCACCTTATTCGCCTCTTTATTATTCCATTGGAATATCCTGTCAATGCTTTTCTGTGGGACTGAATCCGCTCTTTATTATTCTGGTTGGAACATCCCATCGGTCTGGCAAATTTCTTTGACACAGTTCCGTTATTTATTATTCGTGGAATAACACATACATGAGAAGTACTGCATGCATGGTGATTTCTTTTGTTATTTCATTCTTTATTATACTCAAATTGGTTAAAGTTTTGACTTCTATACTCCATGAAATTAGTGGAATATCCTTGATATTTGCGCTTCATCCAAAGATCTTTTCATGGAAATATTCATCCGAGCATTTTTGAATTTTATTCTACAAAGAAGTATCATGTTGACAATTTGGGCGTTATTAGTTCTGGATAAATTAATTCTTGAACTTGTTTTATTGAATTCTTATATCATTGTCATCATCCTCATGTTTATATTATGTTGAAAGTCAATACTGTGGCACCTGTAGTGCATAGGTGGACTTGGTATGATTATGACTGAGGATTATTCGGTATAATCATGGCCGTAATGTTATAAGTGATGTGGTAAAAGTCCTCATTGGCCGTAATGCATTGATGGATGAGTTGTTGGCATGATCATGATCATTGATGAATACACGAATATCCTTGGCCCGTAGTGCATGGATAATTTGTGGTTGTGATCTTAATGAATATCCTCGGTCGTAGTCTGAGGGGATGATGTGGATTATTTATTAAAATTGAGTCTCGTGATAAAAGTGATGAAAAACCTTTTAAATCATAAAAGATAGTAGATTTTATTCTCTACTTGACTCTTTTAATGGATTGCTTATTCCACTGCAGTTAAACTTTATGTTTGTTATATTGTATCAGTTTAACACTGTTGAAGGCTAACGATAATTTATTACATATTATATTAGTCATAATATTTCTTCTTGGGCTAGTTGAGCTCACCTTTCTTTCACCGCTCTCTTCGTGAAATGAGAACGTGGCGGACTAAATGGGGAGCGGAGTGACGGTCCCGATGATAGTATTAGTAGTCCTCACTATTACGTTAAATAGTGTGACAATAAATGTAATGAGGACTTTTTCGAGAGTGGATATTGTCTGAAGGCGATGATTTGTATTAAAACTCATGACTCTCTTGTTGTATATTAAAGATTGTATTTGTATTACATACCATGTATTTGGCGACTTCGTAATAGGTGATGTATACCTATTTTGAGGCGCTACGATTTAATATCAAAGCTTAGGATATGATCCTTGGCGTAAATGTGAGACAATAACTGGAGGAGGGAGACGAGAATTTCTTTATTAGTATGACCTACCTAAGTTTATTTGGCATTTAATTGGTCGGTCGAGTATAGGGATAATATGTGATATATTAATTAACCCTTGTTTTGTGGCGGTGTTTAAAATGGCATCCGAGAATGTTGAGAACATCATCGGAGCACGAGAGACCGTTGAGTCTCCACAGATCAATAATCGTGATAATGTGCATCGGGAAGGTGACAATCCTCGAGCAAACAACAACACCGACCGGATGATGAACGATGGAATGTTCAGAGGCTTTATACAATTCATGCAACATCAGGCAAGAGCGGCTCCTGTCCAAAATACAAGTGGAAACACTGACAACTTTCGGACGGTCACCGCTAAGCAGTTTAAGGAACTGGGACCATCAGAGTTTTTTGGAGAGCCAAAACCACTTAAGGCGGAGGAGCAAAAGGTATTTGATGTCTTGGGATGCTCCGAGGAGCAAAAGGTTCCCTTTGCCACCTTCATATTGCGTGCAAAGGCAGATTACTGGTGGGAATCTGTAAAGCGTACTCAACCTGCTGCACTGAAGATGACTTGGGAGAAGTTCCAAGAATTGTTCAACGACAAGTACTTTCCCGAAAGTATTCGTCACATGAAAGAGGTAGAGTTCATCAAGCTGGAGCAAAACAACATGACCGTGTCGCAGTACGAAGCCAAGTTTGCCGAGTTGTCACGGTTTGCGTCCCATTTGGTTGATAATGAGGAGAGAATGACGTGAATGTTTTTAAGAGGTTTAAAACCTGAGATACATCAATATCTATCTCTCATAAACTGTGTTTGTATTCAGATGTTGTTAATAGGGCTCAGTTATTGGAGCGTGATAATGAGTCAACCCAACCAAAAGATAGTAGCCGACAAAATGATAATACTAGTGAGAGCAGTCATCGAAGCGGTGACAACAAGCGTGGAGGGAATCAACAGGCTAGAAATGGTAACCACTTCAGTGGTAATCAGAGCCAAAACAGTAGGAATGGACATTTCAAGAAGATAAGATTCAACAATGATGGAAAGACATCAGCACCAGCACCCGTTGTTAAGGAAGGATAACGACCACCTATCATATGCTTCAAATGCGGAGGGGAGGGACACATCAGTCCAAACTGCGCGATGCCGTCCAAAGCATGTTATAATTGTGGAAGAGAAGGTCACCTAGCTCGATTTTGTCGTTCACCGAAGACAAGTTCAACTAGGATGGAGGCACCAAAGGCCGTCCCAGAAAAGTCAAACCCAGTGTGTCTGAGGAGAGCGTTTGTTGTGACCTCCCAAAAGCAAGGAACCCGAACGAGGTCATCACGGGTAAGTTTATCATAAACTCTAACGAAGTATATACCTTATTTGATAACGGATCTACCCATTCTTTTATTTCTCCTATTTGCGCCAACGTTTAAATTTGACTCGGAGAAATTAGACTTTGACTTATCTCATTGAAACTCAGTTGGGAGAAACCTTCATTACATCCACTATTTATAAGTCTTGTTTGGTTCAAATCGGTACCTTCACATTACCGTCGATCTTATTTCATTGAAAATACTTGCATTTGATGTAATTCTAGGGATTGATTGTAAAGACCCCAACTTATTATTAATGAAATTTAATTTTCTATTTATTATTTTGAAATAGTAAGGGTTGATTTGATTAATGTGGATAGTTATGGGTAAAATACTGTGAATATTTCAAAATAAGCAAGTGGTTATAAAATATTCATTGTTGTCGGGGAATATTCGTTTGGTCGTGGAATATTCTTCTGTCGGGGAATATTCGTATGACGACGCAGCCTTTTGTGGGCCCTATAACGGAAAGCGATTGGATGAAGAAAACGACAAATATAAGTTGTTTAAAAATAACTACAGAAGTGTAGTTATTCTGCAGATTAATCTTGTTAAAATACTAAATGGTTAAAACACAAGTAGATTACCAATTGCACCAATTATTGATTCTTACGTAAGAAGGCACTACTCAATAATGGTTACAAATTAATGCTCAAAGATTTTATTGATTTAATAATTGTTGCGTTGATATTTTATATTTTATATCATTGTTGTTTGAATAATTGTCATTACACAAAGATTTTCATTATCGAAACAATAATTCATATTATCTCAATAATATTATTAGATAACATTATTGGCAATGTCTAGAAAGTTCTGTCTAAGGAGAGGTTTGGTCACCTAATCAAGGCCAAGAAGTGAGAGAAATTCTTATCGAAAGCCCCTCTTTCCTGGAACAGTGCGTCATTTGCAAGATCTGATTCTCAGTAATATTATTTGTGAATAATTAATTATTAATTTATATAATGAGGAAAATATTGATTTTATGTGGATATAGATGGAGAAAATTTTTAATGTGACAATTGTTGAAAATTAATATTTTATCTTTTTTTGATAAAATAATTCATTTAAATATATTATTTTAATAATATAATAATGGTGATATTTTTACAACGAATGTGGGATATATGAGTATACGAGGAGGAAGAGTATTTTTGTTGCAATAAATGTTTAAAACATGTTAAACATGTCGGTGGACCCCATTTATTGACTGAAATATTATTATGGCCTGTAAAATCGCCCGTTTGTGGATTTTGGTCAATTTCTGTTTGGAATTTGGAAACACTTTCTTCTGCAAAGTTATAGAGAATTGGATTTCCTATAAAAACTAGTGAGATTCGAATTTTTCTGATAAAAGGGCTATTTATTATGAATTATTGAAGTTCTGAAGCTCCGAAATAATTGATTTTTGGAAGTTTAAAATAATTTAAATTAGAAAAACGTTTTTGATATGTTTGGTGGGCTTGGTTGGTTGTTGAAATGAGCTGATTTCAGTTTATAAGAGTGTGCGTAGGAAAAATTATATATATTTTAATATTATATTAAATTTTCTCTTTTTCGTGTTCTAAGCATTTTCCTATAAATAGGGTGCTTAGGTTAAATTGAAAATCACACCGTAAATCAAGTTTTCTCTCTATATTATCGAAGCGTATTCTTGTGAGTTTTGAGTATATTTTGAGTATTGCTATATGGTGCGAGTTCAAGTCATAGCTTATATCCTGTGTTTCAACTAAAAGTCTTGTCTTTGTGAGGTAAGGGATATTTTTTTTTCAGTAATGATATTATTTCTTCAATATCATTATCTTTGAAATATTGATCTGAAGTTTTATCAAATTTGGAACTTTTGGTGTCTGAGTTACTATTCACGTATACGACACTATTCACGATATCTGATCTTTATTCACGAATACTTCAAGACTATTCATCTAAAAATGAAAATTTTCCTTTTAGTCCCCAAAATATCTATTGTGGATACTAGCTTTGATTGTATCCATGTTTTGATCATTCTTGAATTTTACACCACTATGATTATTTTTGAGGTATTTTTGGACATGGATAAAACAAAGTACGAAATCCTTAATCCTTAATCCTCTTGTCATTTTGTTTCAATTTGGATTCGCTTTTTTAAATATTTTTTCATCATCCTCGCCTTAAATGATGATATTATTGAATATCTTTGGCCTGTAGTAGTGCAAAGATGAATGATTTCTGATGAATATCTTTGGCCCAGAAAAAGATGAACAGTGTTTAGATGAACACGACTTAATGATGAATATCTTTGGCCTGTAGTGCAAAGATGAATATTTGATTCCGATATATATTGATTGATATTACGGGGATAAAAGATAGACGATGAACTTTTAAATTCATACATGTAAGAAAGTAGTTTGCATTCTCTACTTAACTCTTCTAATGAATTATTATTTCTTCTGCGAATATTGATTTAAAAATTTGTTGTCTATCAGATTCTATTAGATTTTTTCCTCGTTGAAGACTAACGATAATTTGTTGTATATTATCTTAGTCATAATATTCTTTACCGGGCTAGTTGAGCTCACCCTTTTCCTTGTTGTTCTATTTTTTTCTTTGCTCAAGAGAAGAATGTAGCGAGTACTAGTCTGGGTATGGAATGAAGGTTCTAGAGAGAGTTGTTTAGTAGTCCTCACCATTTTTGTAAAATAATGTATCAATAATTATGATGAGGATTTATTTGCGTGTGGATATTGTCTGCAGATGGCAATATCCGTATTTAAACTCACACTTGCTTATATGTTGTAATAATAAAGTTGTAGTTGTTTCGTATCTATGTATTGACAACTCGTAATGGGTGATGTATACCTATTTTGGGGGCGCCACAACTTGGTATCGAGCTTAGGATATGATCTCCATGAGATCGGGAATAGAACTAGAAGGGGGAGAGACGAGTAAATCCTTCGCTAGTGTATCCTACCTAAGCTTATTTGTTAGTTGGTCAAGATATAGGGATATTATGTGATATATTGATTTCTTAATTAACCCTTGTTTTATGACAAGATATTTGAGAATGTCGAATGAGAATATTAACAATGGAAATGAGACCGTGGAGACGCTCAGACTCACCAACGAGGAGAACGTGCAATCAGTCGGCAATGCCTCCTCACGTGAACAACACCACCGAAAGCGAGATGATGAACGAGGGATGTTTAGAAGCTTTTTGCAGCTCATACAAAAATCGCACGAGTTAGACTCGTGTTCAAAATACAGGAGAGAAATGATAGCAATTCACGGGTTGTCACAAATGCAAGCAGCTTCAAAGAGTCAGGACCACCGTAATTTAAGGGAAAGCCGATCCGATCATGGCGGAAACATGGGTCAAGCAAATTACCAAGATATTCGATGTCTTGGGATGCACGGAGGAACAGAAGGTTCCATTCGCCACCTTTATGTTCCGTGGCGAAGCGGCATTATCAGTGGGAGTCTCTGCGTGAAGCGCACCCATCCACCAAGACTCAACATGTCTTGGGAAACGCTTTGAGAAACTATTTAATGACAAATACTTTCTTGAAAGTGTTCATTACGTATGAAGGAAGTGGAGTTCATCGATTAGAATTAAACAACATGACGGTGTCTCAAAGACGAGGCAAAGTTTGCAGAGTTATCCGTGTTTGCACCTCATTTGGTGGAGAATGAGGAACGATGACGCGATGTTTCTTAGAGGTTTGAAACCCTAAGATACGTTAAGATCTCATTTCTCATAAATTTTCTCTCTATTCGGATGTTGTAAAATGTGGCTCAATTATTAGAGCGAGATAACGAGTACGGTCAACCGAGGGACCACAATCGGGATCATACCGTAGATAGCGATCAACAAAACAACGATAACCAAAGGAGAAAGAAAAAGACGAACAAAAATGGTAACCACTCCGGTGGTAATCATGGCCATGAAAATAGAAGAAGCGAGTCGAGGAGATTTTAAAAGAGGAGATTTAACAACGACCATGTGAAGATGGCGGTCTTGCGAAAATCGGGTTCTAAGGGAGGAGAACGACCACCCATTATGCTATAAATGCGGAAAGAGGGACATATCACCAAACCGCCCACAATGAGTTCAAGGTATGCTATAATTGTGGAAAGGAAGGATATATCGCTTCGAGATTGTCGCAGATAGCGAAACCTAGTTCAATGGGAAGGTGACTCAAAAGACTATCCCGTAAAAGTCAAAGTCAACGGATCCCGGAAGAGCGTTTATCAGCGATCGTCAAAATGCGAGGAACCCAAACGAGGTGATCACGGGTAAGCTATTTATAAATTCTTGCGAAGTTTATACCTTACTTGATACCGGGTCTACCCATTCATTTATCTCTCCTGCTTTTGTGCTCAACGCTTAAACTTGACTCAGGAGAAATTAGACTTTGACCTATCTGTGGAAACTCCGTTAGAGAAACTTTCATCACATCCAATCGCTTTATAAATCTTATTTGATTCAAGTTGGCACCATCACCTTACCTGTTGACCTTATCTCTTTAAAGATACTTGCTTTTGATGTGATTTTAGGGATTGATTGGTTAACTACTCGCCATGCCAAAATTGATTGTTTTTTCGTAAGGTTGTTAGTTTTCATATTCCTAACCAACCCGTTGTATTTAATTCAAGCAACTAAACCATTAAAATCAATCACCGTCTATATCTAATCATAAAGCTATTATTTTATTGAAAAACGGATGTCAAGCTTTCTTAGCCCATGTTATGAATTTGAATAAAGACACGCCAAATTTGAATAATATTCCCGTTGTTATTGATTTTCCGGACGATTTCCCGAAGAACTTCCTGCCTACCCCCAAACGTGAAGTTGAATTCTTTATTGATCTTGCACCCGGCACAAAACCCATTTCTAAAACCCCATATCGAATGGCTCCTATTGAACTTCGTGAGTTAAAGGTCCAACTACAAGAATTGTTGGACATCGGTTTCATTCGATCCCTAGTACATCTCCTCGGGGTGCTCCTGCTTTATTCAGAAAGAAGAAAAAGACGGGAGTATGCGACTTTGTATTGACTATCTGGAATCGAACCATGTCACCATCGAGAATAGGTATCCTCTACCTCATATTGATGACTTGTTTGACCATTACTGCAGGGGCACAATTTTTTCAAAGATCGATCTTCGCTTCGGATATCATCACCAAGATTAGAACCGAGGATATTCCAAAGACGCCTTTTTAAACTCAGACAGCATTATGAATTCTTAGTCATGTCTTTCGGATTGACTAATGCTCCTACGACTTTCATGGATATGATGAATCGAGTATTCAAGGAATATTTGGATCAATTCGTTGTTGTCTTTATTGATGACATCCTCATATATTCCAAAAGCCGTGAAGATCATGAGCACCATTTGAAGTTGGTACTTCAAAGGCTTCGTGAAAACCAACTATATGCCAAATTGAAGAAATACGAGTTTTGGCTTGAGGAAGTAGCATTCCTTGGGCACGTGGTGTCAAAACATGGAGTATCTGTTGATCCGGCGAAGATTGAAGCAATATAAAGTTGGGAGCAACCGAAGTCGGTGACTAAAGTACGTAGCTTTTTGGGCTTAGCTGGTTATTATCGGAGATTCGTGGAAGGGTTTTCTCGAATCACTACTCCATTAACCCAGTTAACTCGAAAGGATACAAAATTCGTATGGAGCGAGGAATGCGAGAAGAGTTTCCAAGAGCTCAAGAGAGACTCATTTCGGCACCTATTCTAACAATACCATCCGGTGCGGATGGATTTGTTATCTACGCGATGATGCTTCGTGCAAAGGGTTAGGATGTGTTCTCATGCAACGTGGGAAAGTCATAGCCTTTATGCCTCGCGACAACTTAAAGAGTATAAGAGGAATTATCCTACTCATGATCTAGAGTTGGCGGCCCAATGCTTTCGGCTAAAGATATGGAGGCACTATCTATATGGGGAGAAAGTGGAGATATATTCGCACCATAAAAGCCTCAAATATTTCTTCACGCAAAAGGAACTCAACATGCGGCAACGACGTTGGCTTCGAGTTGTTGAAAGATTACGACCACACTATTCAATTCCATCCTCGAAAGCGAATATGGTAGTGACGCGTTGAGTAGAAGATCATATGCGGAATGAGTGCGATGATGTCAAGTATACGACAGAGCCAACTTTAATAGAAAAGTTAAGGTTGCTCAAGCCACCGGCAATCTTGAGCCGATGCGTATGAAGAAGAAAGTACAAGAAGGTGCTATTCCTAAGCGAGAATTGATGAAGAAGGAATACTTGAGTCCACTCTGACTTTGTGTCCCTAACGACTGATTTGAAGTACAAGATTATGATGGAGGCACACAATACACCATTTGCAATCCATCTCGAAGTACCAAAATGTATCGTGATCTTCGACATACATTTTGGTAGAACAATATGAAGAGAGAGATTGCAAAGTTTATCTCAATGTGTTTAACTTGTCAACGTGTAAAGGCGAGCATCTAGTACCTAAGGGTCCGCTGCAACCACTTGAGATTTCGAAATGGAAGTGGGAACACATTACCATGGATTTCGTTTCTGGGTCTTCCTACGGTTTCTCAAGGTATCAATGCTATTTGGGTTATTATTGATAGATTAACCAAGTCTCGCTCATTTCTTGCCGATACGGTTGAGACTTATTCCTTGAACGCCTTGCTAGTATGTGACGTGAATGAGATTGTGAGGTCAGATGGCATGCCCCGTATCCATAGTTTCGGATCGTGACCCAAGATTCACTTCAAGATTTTGGGTTAGCTTGCAAAAAGCTATGGGCACGGATTTGCGATTTAGTTCGAAGATACCATCCTCAAACCAGGACGACAATCGAGAGGACTATTCAAACTCTTGAAGATCTATTAAGACTCGTGTCCTGACTTCAAGGCGCTTGGGATAAGTATTTACCATTGGTGGAATTCTCCTACAACAATAGTTATCGTGCAAGTATAGGTGTGGCTCCATTTGAAGCATTATACTGGACGAAAGTGTCGCTTCTCCAATATGTTGGGATGAGGTGGGTGAAGCAACATTGTTGGGACCCGAGTTAAGACGTATGACTCACCGAAAAAGATCCAAATGATTCGACAACGATACAAACGCGACACAAGATCGACAAAAGAGTTATGCGGATCTTCATCGAAAGGACGTGGAATTTAGTATAGGGGATCATGTATTGTCAAGAGTTGCTCCCATGGAAGGGAGTTACAAGATTTGGGAAGAGAGGAAAGCTCAATCCACGATTTATCGGTCCATTTCAAATTCTTGACCGAGTAGGAAATGTAGCCTATAGACTCGCGTTACCTCCGAAAGTATGTCTCGTGTTCATAATGTGTTTCACATATCCGTATTTCAGAAATATGTGAAAGACCCTAACCATGTTATAGAGTTAGAACCGGACGAGATAGCGGAAGACTTAACGTATGAGGGGTTACCGCCAAGATCTTGGATAGAAAGGAGCATGTCCCACGCCAAGAAAGGTCATACCACAAGTTAAAGTTTTGTGGAGGAATCATGCTATATAGAGGAAATGACCGAATTGGAAACGGAAATGAAAGCGAGGTATCCTCACCTTTTCAAACACTGTGTAATGCGTCGTCAATTTCGAGGACGAAATTTCATAAGGAGGGAGGTCAGAAGACCCCAACTTATTATTAATGAAATTTAATTTTCTCTATTTATTATTTTGAAATAGTAAGGGTGATTTGATTAATGTGGATAGTTATGGGTAAAATACGCAAATATTTCAAAATAAGCAAGTGGTTATAAAATATTCATTGTTGTTTGAATATTCGTTTGGTCGTGGAATATTCTTGTCATCTCGGGAATATTCGTGCGATGGCGCAGCCTTTGTGGGCCCCATAACTGAAAAGCGATTGGATGAAGAAAACGACAAATATAAGTTGTTTAAAAATAACTACAGAGTTATTACCAAATAATATCGTTAAAATACGCTATGGTTAAAACACAAGAAGACAATCAGTATTGCACCAATTATTGATTCTTACGTAAGAAGGCACTACTCAATAATGGTTACGATAAATTACCGCTCAAAGATTTTATCGATTTAATAATTGTTTGCGTTGATATTTTATATTCTTCATTGTTTCAATAATTGTCATTACACAAAGATTTTTCATTATCGAAGCAATAATTCATATTATCCTAATAATATTATTAGATAACATTATTGGCAATGTCTAGAAAGTTCTGCTCTAAGGAGAGGTTTGGTCACCTAATTGCGGCGCCAAGAAGAGAGAAATTCTTATTGAAAGCTCCTCTTTCGGGAACTATTCGTCACAATATCAGAATTCAGTAATATTATTTGTGAATAATTAATTATTGATTTATATAATTAGAAAAATATTGATTTTATGTGGATATAGATGGAGAAAATTTTTAATGTGACAATTGTTGAAAATTAATATTTTATCTTTTTCTGATAAAATAATTCATTTAAATATATTATTTTAATAATATAATAATGGTGATATTTTTACAACGAATGTGGGATATATGAGTATACTGAGGAAGAAGAGTATTTTTTGTTGCAATAAATGTTTAAAACATGTTAAACATGCTCATTGGACCCCATTTATCGATTGAAATTTGATTATAAACAGTAAAATCGCTTGCTTGTGGATTTTGGTCAATTTATGTTTGGAATTTGGAAACACTTTCTTCTGCAAAGTTATAGAGAATTGGATTTCCTATAAAAATTCGTGAGATTCGATTTTTTTTTGATAAAAGGGCTATTTATTATGAATTATTGAAGTTCCGAAGCTCCGAAATAATTGATTTTTGGAAGTTTAAAATAATTTAAATTAGAAAAACGTTTTTGATATGTTTGGTGGGCTTGGTTGGTTGTTGAAATGAGCTGATTTCAGTTTATAAGAGTGTGCATAGGAAAAATTATATATATATTAATATTATATTAAATTTTCTACTTTGGTGTTCTAAGCATTTTCCTATAAATAGGGTGCTTAGGTTAGAATTGAAAATCACACCGTAAATCAAGTTTTCTCTCTATATTATCGAGCGTATTCTTGTGAGTATTTTGAGTATATTTTGAGTATTGCTATACTATGCAAGTTCAAGTCATAGCTTATATCCTGTTTCAACTAAGATCTTGTCTTTTGTGAGGTAAGGATATTATTTTTTTTCAGTGAATGATATTATTTCTTCAATATCATTATCTTTGAAATATTGATCAAAGTTTTATCAAATTTGGAACTTTTGGTGCTCTGAGTTACTATTCACGATATCTGGCTTACTATTCACGATACTCTGATCTATTCACGAATACGACACTTATTCATCGAAAAATGAAAATTTTCCTTTTCGTCCAAAAATATCTATTGTGGATACTAGCTTTGATTGTATCCATGTTTTGATCATTCTTAAATTTTACACCACTATGATTATTTTTGAGGTATTTTTGGACATAGATAAAACAAAGTCACGAATCCTTAATCCTTAATCCTTGTCATTTTGTTTCACTCGGATTCGCTTTCTTTAAAAATATTTTTCATCATCCTCGGTCTTAAATGATGATATTATTGAATATTTTTGGCCCAGAGTGCAAAGATGAATGATTTCGATGAATATCTTTGGCCGTAGTAGCAAAAGATGAACAAAGTGTTTAGATGAATATGACCAATCGATGAATATCTTTGGCCTCAGTAGTGCAAAGATGAATATTTGATTCCGGATATATATCGATTGATATTACAGGATAAAAGATAGACGATGAACTTTTAAATTCATACATGTAAGATAGTAGTTTGCATTCTCTACTTAACTCTTCTAATGAATTATTATTTCATTGCGAATATTGATTTAAAAATTTTTTGTCTATCAGATTCTATTAGATTTTTTCCTCGTTGAAGACTAACGATAATTTGTTGAGTAGTATGCACACAAGCCAATCATGTTTTTGATGATAAAGCATATACTTTGTAACAATCTTATTCATTTATTAATAAAAGTATTAATTTATTAAAGGCTTTTAATTATCTACATGATCTTTGTTTTATAATATGTGATAAACCCATAGTTTTAAGCAATGCTTTTAGAATAATGATGATGATCATTCTAATGAGATCTAAATTCTTAGAAAGCTTAAAACTAAAATAGTTCCCAATCATTGGATTACTAAATTGGGGATTAGTGAATCCGGATAGATTGAATACATCGTTTCTTGCTCATTGGATGAGGATGATTGATCTCATGATCATTTGTGTGGAGACACTAAAGCAAGTATGTAGGTGCTTATTAGAGAATAAGTTCAACGAGCGTGGCTCGCTAAGGAATACCTAATGGAGTTTTATTTGCTTTTGTCGATAGAATTTCTGTAGTGATAGTAGTACAAGTGATCCTTGGACTTGAGATCATCATAGTATCTTGTGTATGATGAGTTATACTTTGACTTATTCCTTAAGACCCTTAGGGTATATCAAAAGGGTATGCTTGGGTATAATAAGTTGTACATGGAGATAATGTATGATCGATAAAGAATCTACCACTTCTAATAAAAGAAGAAAATGTCTATGTGATTCGATAAATGACAACCCAGTAGTCCTTGGCGGCGAGAATGAAATTAGAAAGGAGTTTCTAATTTGCATTATTTGGAGTTGTGCATTTAAGGATCGAAATACATATAATTAAATAAAATAAGACTTGTGATAATTCCATGTCTTATATTTAATTGGGACATTGTATGGTGGAAGGATTGAATTGTCACGGTAACTATTTACTCAAAGGTTCTTTTATGATTAATGTTGAAATCTATATTATCTGGAAAGTCGTTGATCGCTAGGAGGCTTCCCTATTGTAGAATAAATATTATTTATTTAAATAAATTAATTGTTTAATTTATTTATTTAAATAAAGATTAAAATTATTCTAATTGATTTATTCACAACCGGGTTTAATATGGAGAACCTAAAGGGTCACACCATAAAAGGAAGAATAATTATTTAAGAAGTTAATGGCATAATCGTAATAATATATTTATGTATATTTAATTTAATCTATGGTGATAGAATAAATTAAATAGCTTAATATTATTATTTAATATTTTAGAAATATTAAATATAAATTAATAAGAGAGTCTTATTAATATTATTACAATTATTATTATTTTAATTTCTAAAAGAGTTTAGGAATTAATTTAATATAAAAATACTCTCATTTATTCCTAATTGGATTAGGAAGGAAAATTAGTTAAAGGAGTTTAATTAATTATCCCTAATAAGATTAGGGAGCTTAATTAATTAAAAGAATTTAATTAATTAAATAAAACCCAATTCCTTAATTGTTAAGGTGGGTTGCCCACATCTATAAATAAGAGAGTCTTATTATGGGTGGTATGGGTTGTTGACTTTTTCAACATACGTAATAATTCCAATTTGTTGGAGAGTACGCCTTTTTTATAGAGATAGAAAAACTAGGGTTTAGCCAAACCCCCTTCTTCTTGAATTTTATTCTTCCTTGGTGGATCACCTCTGAGAGCCAAACATTTGGGTGGCTAACGTTGATCGAAGGAAGGAACCAAACCCGGTGGATTCAAGTTGAGCGAAAGGATTTGGAGGTGAACTTGTACGAGGAAGCTCGATCTTGAGGTATGATTTTATTCTTTATCTTTTCGTTTAATTAATAATTATGCATAAAGGGTGATCCGGGGTATATGGTTTGTAAATTTTTAAACTCGATTTTTTACGCTTATTTTTTATGCAATTTGATTGCGTTATGAATATTACAAACCTAACGATGGCATCGAGCCCGAACCTTTTATGCGAATTATTAATTGTTTTATTTTGATATGTATATTGATATGTGTTTAGAACAATTTAATTGGGCATAATTTTATTGTATAAAATTTAAAAAAAAAAAAAAAAAAAAAAAAAAAAAAAAAAAATCCGTGCAAATGTTAAAGGAAATTAATGATAACTGCACGGAATTGAAGGGGCGCGGAAAACATTGGCTAATGATGGCATGATAGTTAATGATTGGTATGATTGGCCAATGATGGCTAATCATTTGAATCTGCTGGGCACGGAAATCAAGGGGCGCGGAAATCATGATGATGATTGTTAATGATGGCTAATGATTGGCTAATCATTGAAGCATCAGCGCATTTTGATATACACGGAAAACAAGGAATATTAATCATTATCAATCATTGCAAGAAATGATAATCTAATGATTGCTAATGATTATCACGGAAATCAAAAATATATTAATCATAATCTAATTTATATAATATTATATATATATATATATATAAATCGATGCTAAGGGATCATGTTATTACTTTTCTTTAACTTCCGATTATATATATATATATATATATATATATATATATATATATATATATATATATATATATATATATAATTAAAATAAAATTTTATTTTAATTTTAAAATAAAAAGTTTATTTTAATATTAAAATAAAAAGGAGTTTATTTTAATTTTAAAATTGAATATTATATATATATATATATTATTTTAATCTTAAAATAAAAGTTTATTTTAATTTTAAAATAAAAGGTTTATTTTAATATTAAAATAAAAGTTTTATTTTAATTTTAAAATTAAATTTCATGCTAACTAATTAGAGTTGGAATTGGATTCCATGATAACTAATTGGAGTTGAAATTGGATTCCATTTTCCTTAAATAAAGGAGTTTATTTAGATATGAAATAAGATTTCATATTATTCAAAATAAAAAGAGTTTATTTGTGAATAGGAAAGAAAATCCTAATTTCCTTAAATAAAGGAGTTTATTTAGATATGAAATAAGATTTCATATTATTCAAAATAAAAGAGTTTATTTGTGAATAGGAAAGAAAATCCATGTTTCCTTAAATAAAGGAGTTTATTTAAATATGAAATAAGATTTCATATTATTCAAAATAAAGGAGTTTATTTGTGAATAGGAAAGAATATCCGTGTTTCCTTTAATAAAAGATTTTTTTTTACATGGAATTGGATTCCATAATTAATTAAAATAAAAGAGTTTATTTTAATTAAAGATTTTTTTTTTATATGGAATTGGATTCCATAATTAATTAAAATAAAGGAGTTTATTTTGATTAAAGATTTTGATTAAAATAAAATAGTTTATTTTATTCAAAATTGGATAAATTAAAATAAAATAGTTTTATTTTGATTTAAATTTGGATTAAAATAAAGGAGTTTATTTTGATTCAAAATTAGATTTTATACTAACTAAATTTGCCCATTAAATGATATCATATATATATTAAATGTTTATTATTATTAAGATGAATGTGTTATTTATTGATGCATATGGTGATGTGTATGATAATAAATGGGATTGATTATGGACTATTGACCCGATGCGATTGGATTTTATTTTAGTTGGATGCATGAATGTATGGGTTTTATTAAATGGGGTTACTGCGTGTACCTCGTCTTCTCTAATTTTTCTTAATGTAAATTCTATCTCCTCTATGTACTTCCCTTGATTTGGCGATCAAGGTTTCTATTTATTTTAAATAGTTTTGTAATAGGAATAGTTAGAATTAATTTTGAAAAATTGGAGATCGAAAGGAACAAGGAAGCGCTTGAAGACCCGTTTGTAATGGAGCAGGGTTTAAATGTAATAGTTATATTTAAATATTATTTCTTGCACCCCTAGGGTTTGACCTTTTTGTTCACTTGGTGGCTCTAGTGAACCAAACTAGAATAAAAGTCCATAATCAATCCGGGTAGAATATAGTATTCTATATGTGCATGCTTATACTATATATATATTATATATTATGCAAACATGCTTGTGTTCATTAATATATATATTTATTTTATATATATATATAAATGCATGCTTAAACAAGATGAGATGAAATTAATAACAAACCCTCGAATTTTTATATTAAGTCCTAAGCGTTCAAAAGATATTTGGAATATCGAGCGTCGCCTTCTAGCATGATAAAATTAATAGAGTATTAAATATTTAATATGAGTTTGTTGTGTCACCACAAGGCAAGTATTAAGTATTTAAGATGTTAATTTATCACATTTGATGCTTATAAAGAAAATTGAACAATATTGTTTTGTTGTGTCACCACAAGGATGATATTTTTCTTTTTGAATATATGGAGTGCTAGGTCGGACTTAACTTGGATAATTTTGATTCGGATGTGCCACCACTTGATCAAAATAATCTAAGAGGCAAAATAAAAGGAGTTGCATAGTTGATGTAATTGACAAAAGTTGTCTACCTATTTATTTATATATAGTTTGTTGTGTCACCACAAGGCTATATACATTTGAAATGGGATCCTTATTCTCACTAGCAAATCTTTAATTAGATTTTTAGAACTATATAAGTGAGGTAATATAGTTTGAAGAAAATAGTGGGAGATACCAATTTAAAACAAGACCTAAATTATTTTGGTAATTAATAAAAGAATGTATGTTAAAATGTTGTTAATTACAAATTCATTTACAAAATTTTACAATGTCTAAAATTACTATCAACTAAAGCATATTAGATGCTAAATTAACGGGGCCAAATTAAGCGGATTGGTTAAGGAATTTGAGAATAGTTCTCATAGTTGAAAAGCTATCTTATGTCCTTAATACGCCTATCCTGCAATGCAATGGTTGCGAACAATGCCTCTGAGGAAGAGATTGCTACTTTTAGAAAGTGGCAAGATGATGCACATTGGCTCGATGCATCATGCTCGCATCCATGAGTAACGAGCTTGATGTCGGCGTGAAACTATGGATGCTCTACTATATTCCCCGCACATCAAGTAGTTGATGGTGAGAGAAAGTAGGGCGTGATAGATATCGAGATATCTAAGGAGCTCTTCCGATCTAGAATGGCCAATGGCACTATAATATAGTGCAGACAAAAAGTTCTTAACATAATCAATTTGATTGATCGATTAGGACAACGGGTTTTGTCATGGATGGAGAGTTGAGCCAAGATTTGATCTTGCACTCACTCCGGACTCCTTTCACAATTGTTGTGAATTTTTCATATGAAACAAGCTAGATATCGGCCTTTCATTGATTTGCTTAACATGTTGAAAAATGTTGAGAGTCACTTTCCAACCAAGAAAGATCAAGTCTTCTTGGTAGGGGCCAAAGGATCTTCTGAAAAGAAGAAACGATTCAAAGAAGGTAAATAGAAGGCATAAACAAAGGATAATAAGAACAAAAGCGTCACGATATAGCAAAGGTTTTGCTTCCTTTATAATAAGCTTTGACCTTTGGAAAGAAAGCTGCGAAGCATCTTGCGAGAGGCTAACCAAAGAAGCTTAGTGAAGTTTGGTTTAAAATCAATTTTTGTTCATGATTTAAAATAAATTTTTCTTTAAGTCGAGGTTCTACTTGGGTATTGGATACTGACTTTGGTTATCATAAATATAGATTTATGAAGGGACCAAGCAGTAAGTAAAAGCTAAACAAATATAAGTAATCCTATGTGTGGAAAATGAAGCAAAGGTTGCCACATTAGCCATAGAAACTTATAGTTTAGCAATGCTACGGGCAAATCTATTAAGTCGATAAGTTGTTATTGTATTCCAGGTTCTTGTTAAAAATATTATTTCCATTTTATTGTTGGACAATAAAATCTTTGGTATTATAATTAAGAACAATTGTTGTTCTATTTATAATAATAATGTTTTGTATAGAATGGAATATTACTTAATAAATTTTGTATACTTGACTTACGTGAAAATAATTTTGCATATTGAACAAATTAGTATAAGAAAAGGAGATGATCATTCAAAGAGTTGAATGTATGTATTTGTTGAAATACAAGTGTGAATTATTTGAAAGGTTCAAAGAATTGAAGTGAAACAAAATTGGCAAAGTATTAAGATTCTTTGATTAGATCAAGGAATAAATACTTGTGCAATAAGTTTCTAGATCATCTCAAATGGTTTTCTCATAATGGACACATCGATCGCAATAATTGATTGATGTGTATCTGAAATGAAAAATCGTACCTTGTTGGACATGGTGCGGTCCATAATGATTTTACCGACATTCCAATTATCCTTCTAGGATAATGTCCTAGAAATGGTACATATATCTACGAAAAAGGTAACCTCAAAATCCATTTAAGACTCCATAAAAGTTATGGACGGGGAGGATTCTAATCTTAAGTATGTTAAGATAAGGGTTGTCCAACTTATGTGAAAAGGTTTCAAAGGATAAGCTTGGGACAAGATTTGACAAATGTCTGATTTGTGGGACATCCTAAAGTAAGTTTAGGGTATATGTTCTATAATCTACTTAGCAAAAGGTGTTTGTTACTGAAACACACGCTTCCTTAAAGATAAAGGTGTTTATCATTGAAAGGGGCTAGTGGGAGGATAATAGATCTTGAAGAGTTCAAGAACCACAAAACACTATAAAAAGTCAAATAAGAGGAACACATAGATAGACTGTTGTACCCCCTGTTAAATAAATAAAATCGGAATAGTACCAAGAAGATACCTAGGAGGTATGGATTCATCATGGATGATGATGATGAGGTACACATCATCATAGAAGATGATGATCGAGTTACATTCGATGAGGTAAGACTTCTAGTGTGTGATTTTACAAAAGGAAGTCGAACCTAGGCGTCGTGAAATTGACATTTCTATTATATATTGATATACTACGGATGAGGAATGACATACCAATGCTACAATCGATAAAGATAAAGTTGTCTAAACATTCCTCCATGAATGATTTGGAAGAGTATCTTAATTGGGATATAAATCTATATAGATAGATTTAAGAGGATGCTCGACTTAACCCGAGGAACGTATATTCATTTGATGCTAAAGTCGTTTAGCATGGCAAACTCAAGAGATGTCTCATGTTGATGAGCTATGGAGTGTATCTCTCTTAATAGTCCCCACAGACTCTCAAAAAAGAGAGATCGCGTGAGTGACAATCATGTATGCAATGAAATATCACGAGACACGATGTTGATCGGTCATATTATGGAGAAGTTCACTTGTGAGTCGGTGAAAAACATCTTAAAGTTCTTAACCAAGCACTAAGGATGTGATCATATTCATGGTGGGTCTAAATTAAAACTAGAGGGCTTAACAGACTCAAGTTTTTCGAGACGGACCAAGATGACGAAAAAAATCCACTTTAAGGTAAAGCGTTACCTTGAGCGATTGGTGCGATGAATTGGAAAGGTTCCAAACAACAAAAGAGTTCTTTGGTTTAGTGATAAAGACAAAGTATATAGCTATAAATGAAGCTACAAGTTGATTGTTTGGATTAAAAGTTCATTACGAGAACTAGGAATAGTTCCTAAGTCTCATCTTGGATCTAAACATGTGTTGTGGCACTTTCATTTGATTATTAGAATCATTGAAAGATGGGAAATCACTATAGAGATAGTGGACTCTCATGAACAACATTACATATCCATTAACTAAAGCTTATCCAACAATGGGGATAATCGTCACTTAGAGAAGAAGAGTATAAGATACCATGACGATTGGCTTTAGTGCAAGTGGGAGATTGAAAGTAGTATGCACACAAGCCAATCATGTTTGATGATAAAGCATATACTTTGTAACAATCTTATTCATTTATTAATAAAAAGTATTAATTTATTAAAGGCTTTTAATTATCTACATGATCTTTGTTTTATAATATGTGATAAACCCATAGTTTTAAGCAATGCTTTTAGAATAATGATGATGATCATTCTAATGAGATCTAAATTCTTAGAAAGCTTAAAACTAAAATAGTTCCCAATCATTGGATTACTAAATTGGGGATTAGTGAATCCGGATAGATTGGTACATACGTTGTTGCTTCATTGGATTGGATGAGGATGATTGATCTCATGATCATTTGTGTGGAGACACTAAAGCAAGTATGTAGGTGCTTATTAGAGAATAAGTTCAATTGAACGTGGCTCGCTAAGGAATACCTAATGGAGTTTTATTTGCTGTCATAGGAATTCTCAGAGTGATAGTAGTCTGAGTGATCCTTGGACTTGAGATCATCATAGTATCTTGTGTATGATGAGTTATACTTTGACTTATTCCTTAAGACCCTTAGGGTATATCAAAGGGTATGCTTGGGTATAATAAGTTGTATACGTGGAGATAATGTATGATCAATAAAGAATCTACCACTTCTAATAAAAGAAGAGAAATGTCCTATGTGATTCGATAAATGACAACCCAAAGAGTCCTTGGCGAAAGCGAGAATGAAATTAGAAAGGAGTTTCTAATTTGCATTATTTGAGTTGTGCATTTAAGATCGAAATACATATATAATTAAATAAAATAAGACTTGACAAGAATTCCATGTCTTATATTTAATTGGGACATTGTATGGTGGAAGGATTGAATTGTCTAAGAATTATTTACTCAAAGGTTCTTTTATGATTAATGTTGAAATCTATATTATCCGGAAAGTCGTTGATCGCTAGGGAGAACTTATCCTATATTGTAGAATAAATATTATTTATTTAAATAAATTAATTGTTTAATTTATTTATTTAAATAAGATTAGAATTGTTCTAATTGATTTATTCACAACCTAGTTTAATATGGAGAACCTAAAGGGTCACACCATAAAAAAGAAAGAATAATTATTTAAGAAGTTAATGGCATAATCGTAATAATATATATATATATATTTAATTTAATCTATGGTGATAGAATAAATTAAATAGCTTAATATTTATTATTTAATATTTTAGAAATATTAAATATAAATTAATAAGAGGAGTCTTATTAATATTATTACAATTATTATTATTTTAATTTCTAAAAGAGTTTAGGAATTAATTTAATATAAGTACTCTCATTTATTCCTAATTGGATTAGGAAGGAAAATTAGTTAAAGGAGTTTAATTAATTATCCCTAATAAGATTAGGGAGCTTAATTAATTAAAAGAATTTAATTAATTAAATAAAACCCAATTCCTTAATTGTTAAGGTGGGTTGCCCACATCTATAAATAAGAGGAGTCTTATTATGGGTGGTATGGGTTGTTGACTTTTTCACATACGTAATAATTCCAATTTGTTGGAGAGTACGCCTTTTCTATAGAGATAGAAAAACTAGGGTTTAGCCAATACACCCCTTTCTTCTTGAATTTTTTTCTTTCTTGGTGGATCACCTCTGAGGCCAAACATTTGGGTGGCTAACGTTGATCAAAGGAAGGAACCAAACCCGGTGGATTCAAGTTGAACGCGAAAAGGATTTGGAGGTGAACTTGTACTGAGGAAGCTCGATCTTCAAGGGTATGATTTTATTCTTTATCTTTTTCGCTTAATTAATAATTATGCATAAAAGGGTGATCCGGGTATATGGTTTGTAAATTTTTTTAAACTCGATTTTACACGCTTCGCATTTTTTTGCAATTTGATTGCGTTATGAATATTACAAACCTAACAAAGGCATCGAGCCCAACCTTTATGCGAATTATTAATTGTTTTAATTTGATATGTATATTGATATGTGTTTAGAACAATTTAATTGGGCATAATTTTATTGTATAAAATTTAAAAAAAAAAAAAAAAAAAAAATTTAATTTATTTTTTTTTTTTTAATGATAACAAGCACGGAAATTTTTTTTTTGGCAAATTTTAATTATTGATATATTGCGTGAATCATTTGAATTTAATTATTCATATCAAGGGGCAATATGATGATGATTATTAAATAATAATGATTGGCTAATCATTGAAATATATATTTTTTTTTACAAAAAAAAAAAAAAGGAACAGATTAATCATTATAATCATTGCAAAAATGATATTTTAATGATTGCTAATGATTTATATAAATCATATATTAATCATAATATATATTATATATATATATATATATATATATATATATATATATATATATATATATATATATATATATATATATATATATATATATATATATATATATATATATATATATATATATATATATATATATATATATATATTATATATTTATTTTATATTAAAATATTTATTTTAATTTTATATAATATTATATATTATAAATAATTTTAATATTAAAATAAAAGTTTATTTTAATTTTAAAATAAAAGTTTATTTTAATATTAAAATAAAAATTTATTTTAATTTTAAAATTAAATTTCATGCTAACTAATTAGAGTTGGAATTGGATTCCATGATAACTAATTGGAGTTGAAATTGGATTCTATTTTCCTTAAATAAAGGAGTTTATTTAGATATGAAATAAGATTTCATATTATTCAAAATAAAAGAGTTTATTTGTGAATAGGAAAGAAAATCCTTTTCCTTAAATAAAGGAGTTTATTTAGATATGAAATAAGATTTCATATTATTCAAAATAAAAGAGTTTATTTGTGAATAGGAAAGAAAATCCAATTTCCTTAAATAAAGGAGTTTATTTAATATGAAATAAGATTTCATATTATTCAAAATAAAGGAGTTTATTTGTGAATAGGAAAGAAAATCCCGTGTTTCCTTTAATAAAAGATTTTTTTTTACATGGAATTGGATTCCATAATTAATTAAAATAAAAGAGTTTATTTTAATTAAAGATTTTTTTTATTATATATGGAATTGGATTCCATAATTAATTAAAATAAAGGAGTTTATTTTGATTAAAGATTTTGATTAAAATAAAATAGTTTATTTTATTCAAAATTGGATAAATTAAAATAAAATAGTTTTATTTTGATTTAAATTTGGATTAAAATAAAGGAGTTTATTTTGATTCAAAATTAGATTTTATACTAACTAAATTTGCCCATTAAATGATATCAATATATATATTAAATGTTTATTATTCATAAGATGAATGTTATTTATTGATGCATATGGTGATGTGTATGATATAATAAATGGGATTGATTATGGACTATTGACCAATGTGATTGGATTTTATTTTAGTTGGATGCATGAATGTATGGGTTTTATTAAATGGGGTTCAAGATTCCTCGCCTTCTCTAATTTTTCTTAATGTAAATTCTATCTCCTCCTATGTACTTCCCTCGATCACGATCAAGGTTTCTATTTATTTTAAATAGTTTTGTAATAGGAATAGTTAGAATTAATTTTGAAAAATTGGAGATCAAGGAACAAGGAGCGCTTGAAGACCCGTTTGTAATGGAGCCCGGTTTAAATGTAATAGTTATATTTAAATATTATTTCTTGCACCCCTAGGGTTTGACCTTTTGGTTCACTTGGTGGCTCTAGTGAACCAAACTAGAATAAAAGTCCATAATCAATCCGGGTAGAATATAGTATTCTATATGTGCATGCTTATACTATATATATATATATATATGCATGCAACATGCTTCGCATGTTCATTAATATAATACGCGTATTTTATATATATATGTATGCGCGCTAAACAAGATGAGACAAATTAATAACAAACCCCTCAATTTTTATATTAAGTCCTAAGCGTTCAAAGATATTTGGAATATCGAACGTCGCCTTCTAGCATGATAAAATTAATAGAGTATTAAATATTTAATATGAGTTTGTTGTGTCACCACAAGGCAAGTATTAAGTATTTAAGATGTTAATTTATCACATTTGATGCTTATAAAGAAAATTGAACAATATTGTTTTGTTGTGTCACCACAAGGATGATATTTTTCTTTTTTGAATATATGGAGTGCTAGGTTGGACTTAACTTGGATAATTTTGATTCGGGATGTGCCACCACTTGATCAAAATAATCTAAGAGGCAAAAGAAAAGGAGTTGCATAGTTGATGTAATTGACAAAAGTTGTCTACCTATTTATTTATATATAGTTTGTTGTGTCACCACAAGGCTATATACATTTGAAATGGGATCCTTATTCTCACTAGCAAATCTTTAATTAGATTTTGCTTAAACTATATAAGTGAGGGTAATATAGTTTGAAGAAAATAGTGGGAGATACCAATTTAAAACAAGACCTAAATTATTTTGGTAATTAATAAAAGAATGTATGTTAAAATGTTGTTAATTACAAATTCATTTACGAAATTTTACAATGTCTAAAATTACTATCATCACGCGAAGCATATTAGATGCTAAATTAACCGGAATCAATTAAACGGATTGGTTAAGGAATTTGAGAATAGTTCTCATAGTTGAAAAGCTATCTTATGTCCTTAATACGCCTATCCTCGCAATGGTTGCGCATAATGCCTCGAGGAAGAGATTGCTACTTTTAGAAAGTGGCAAGATGATGCACATTGGCTCAATGCATCATGCTCGCATCCATGAGTAACGAGCTTCAACACAAGATGAAACTATGGATGCTCCTACTATATTCCTGCACATCAAGTAGTTGATGGTGAGGAAAAGTAGGACCGATAGATATCGAGATATCTAAGGAGCTCTTCCGATCTAGAATGGCCAATGGCACTATAAAGATGCATAAAAAAGTTCTTAACATAATCAATTTGATTGATCAATTAGACAACGGGTTTTGTCATGGATGGAGAGTTGAGCCAAGATTTGATCTTGCACTCACTCCGGACTCCTTTCACAATTGTTGTGAATTTTTCATATATGAACAAGCTAGATATCGACCTCACCGATTTGCTTAACATATTGAAAAAATGTTGAGAGTCACTTTCCAACCAAGAAAGATCAAGTCTTACTGGTAGGGGCCAAAGGATCTTCTGAAAAGAAGAACGATTCAAAGAAGGTAAATAGAAAGGCAAAAACAAAGGATAATAAGAACAAAACTGATACGGATAGCAAAGGAGTTTGCTTCCACTGCAATAAGCCCGACACACTTCGGAAAGAAACTCATGAGAAGCATCTTGCGAGAGAGGCTAACCAAAGAAGCTTAGTGAAGTTTCGGTTACAAATACAAATTTGTTCATGATTTAAAATAAATTTTTCTTTAAGTCAAGGTTCTACTTGGGTATTGGATACCGACTTTGGTTATCATAAATATAGATTTATGAAGGGACCAAGGTAAGTAAAAGCTAAACAAATATAAGTAATCCTATGTGTGGAAAATGAAGCAAAGGTTGCCATATTAGCCATAGAAACTTATAGTTTAGCAATGCCTACGGGCAAATCTATTAAGTCAATAAGTTGTTATTGTATTCCAGTTCTTGTTAAAAATATTATTTCCATTTTATTGTTGGACAATGAAATCTTTGGTATTATAATTAAGAACAATTGTTGTTCTATTTATAATAATAATGTTTTGTATAGAATGGAATATTACTTAATAAATTTTGTATACTTGACTTACATGAAAATAATTTTGCATATTGAACAAATTAGTATAAGAAAAGGAGATGATCATTCAAAGAGTTGAATGTGTGTATTTGTTGAAATACAAGTGTGAATTATTTGAAAGGTTCAAAGAATTGAAGTGTGAAACAAATTGGCAAAGTATTAAGATTCTTTGATTAGATCAAGGAATAAATACTTGTGCAATAAGTTTCTAGATCATCTCAAATGGTTTTCTCATAATGGACACATCCTGATACGCAATAATTGATTGATGTATCTGAATGAAAAATCGTACCTTGTTGGACATGGTGCGGTCCATAATGATTTTACCGACATTCCAAAGATCCTTCTGGATCAATGTCCTAGAAATGGTACATATCTACTGAAAAGGTAACCTCAAAATCCATTTCCCCAAGACTCCATAAAAGTTATGGATGGGGAGGATTCCTAATCTTAAGTATGTTAAGATAAGGGGTTGTCCAACTTATGTGAAAAGGTTTCAAAGGATAAGCTTGGGACAAGATTTGACAGTGTACAGATTTGTGGGACATCCTAAAGTAAGTTTAGGGTATATGTTCTATAATCTACTTAGCAAAAAGGTGTTTGTTACGAAACACGCCGCCTTCTAAGATAAAGGTGTTTATCATTAAAAGGGCTAGTGGGAGGATAATAGATCTTGAAGAGTTCAAGAACCACAAAACACTATAAGTCAAATAAGAGGAACCTATAGATAGACCTATTGTACCACAACCAATCAGAATCGAATAGTACCAAATACCTAGGAGGTATGGATTCATCATAGAAGATACCTGATGAGGAGGTATGGATTCATGATGGATGATGATGATGAGGTAAGTGTTGTATCATAGAAGATGATGATCATCCAGTTTCACATATCGATGAGGTAAAAGAGTTCTGAGTTTATGTAAAAAGGGAAATGAACCTAGTGTGTAAAAGTGAAATTTCTATCGTATTTCCTAGTATTATATGTTGATATACTACGGATAAGGAATGACATACCAATGCTACAATCAAGAAAGATAAAGTTGTCTAAACATTCCTCCATGAATGATTTGGAAGAGTATCTTAATTGGGGATATAAATCTATATAGATAGATTTAAGAGGATGCTCGACTTAACCCAAGGAACGATATTCATTTGATGCTAAAGTCGCTTTAGCATGGCAAACTCCAAGAGATGTCTCATGTCGATGAGCTATGGAGTGTATCTCTCTAATAGTCCCCACAGACTCTCGAAAAGAGAGATCGCATGAGTGACAATCATGTATGCAATGAAATGTACGAGACCCGATGTTGATCACCATATTATGGAGAAGTTCACTATGAGTCGCTGAAAAACATCTTAAAGTGCTTAACCCAAGACTAAGGATGTGATCATATTCATGGTGGGTCTAAATTAAAACTAGAGGGCTTAATGAGACTCAAGTTTTTCGATGCACTAAGATGACGTAAAAATCCACTTTAAGGTAAAGTGTTACCTTGAATAAGGTGCGATGAATTGAAAGGTTCCAAACAAAAAAGAGTTGTTGGTTTTAGTGAGTGATAAAGACAAAGTATATAGCTATAAATGAAGTCGCAAGTTGATTGTTTGGATTAAAAGTTCATTACGTAACTAGGAATAGTTCCTAAGTCTCATCTTGGATCTAAACATGTGTTGTGGCACTTTCATTTGATTATTAGAATCATTGAAAGATGGGAAATCACTATAGAGATAGTGGACTCTCATGAACAACATTACATATCCATTAACTAAAGCTTATCCAACAAAGCAGGATAATCGCCACTTAGAGAAGAAGAGTATAAGATACCACGACGATTGGCTTTAGTGCAAGTGGGAGATTGAAAGTAGTATGCACACAAGCCAATCATGTTTGATGATAAAGCATATACTTTGTAACAATCTTATTCATTTATTAATAAAAAGTATTAATTTATTAAAGGCTTTTAATTATCTACATGATGCTGTTTTATAATATGTGATAAACCCATAGTTTTAAGCAATGCTTTTAGAATAATGATGATGATCATTCTAATGAGATCTAAATTCTTAGAAAGCTTAAAACTAAAATAGTTCCCAATCATTGGATTACTAAATTGGGGATTAGTGAATCCGGGATAGATTGGTACATACGTCGTTTGCTTGCTCATTGGATGAGGATGATTGATCTCATGATCATTTGTGTGGAGACACTAAAGCAAGTATGTAGGTGCTTATTAGAGAATAAGTTCATCGAACGTGGCTCGCTAAGGAATACCTAATGGAGTTTTATTTGCTTCATCAATAGGAATTCTCAGTAGTGATAGTAGTACAAGTGATCCTTGGACTTGAGATCATCATAGTATCTTGTGTATGATGAGTTATACTTTGACTTATTCCTTAAGACCCTTAGGGTATATCAAAGGGTATGCTTGGGTATAATAAGTTGTATATGGAGATAATGTATGATCAATAAAGAATCTACCACTTCTAATAAAAGAAGAGAAATGTCCTATGTGATTCGATAAATGACAACCCAAAGAGTCCTTGGCAAGCAAGCGTAATGAAATTAGAAAGGAGTTTCTAATTTGCATTATTTGAGTTGTGCATTTAAGATCGAAATACATATAATTAAATAAAATAAGACTTGACAATAATTCCATGTCTTATATTTAATTGGGACATCAGATGGTGGAAGGATTGAATTGTCAGTAACTATTTACTCAAAGGTTCTTTTATGATTAATGTTGAAATCTATATTATCCGGAAAGTCGTTGATCGCTAGGAGGCTTATCCCTATTGTAGAATAAATATTATTTATTTAAATAAATTAATTGTTTAATTTATTTATTTAAATAAGATTAGAATTGTTCTAATTGATTTATTCACAACCTAGGTTTAATATGGAGAACCTAAAGGGTCACACCATAAAAGGAAGAATAATTATTTAAGAAGTTAATGGCATAATCGTAATAATATATATATATATATTTAATTTAATCTATGGTGATAGAATAAATTAAATAGCTTAATATTTATTATTTAATATTTTAGAAATATTAAATATAAATTAATAAGAGGAGTCTTATTAATATTATTACAATTATTATTATTTTAATTTCTAAAAGAGTTTAGAAATTAATTTAATATAAGTACTCTCATTTATAACTAATTGGATTAGGAAGGAAAATTAGTTAAAGGAGTTTAATTAATTATCCCTAATAAGATTAGGGAGCTTAATTAATTAAAAGAATTTAATTAATTAAATAAAACCCAATTCCTTAATTGTTAAGGTGGGTTGCCCACATCTATAAATAAGAGGAGTCTTATTATGGGTGATGTGGGTTTGTTGACTTTTACAACGTAATAATTCCAATTTGTTGGAGAGTACCTTTTTCTATAGAGATAGAAAAACTAGGGTTTAGCCAACCACCCCTTCTTCTTGAAAATTATCCTTCCTTGGTGGATCACCTCTAGAGGCCAAACATATGGGTGGCTAACGTTGATCAAAGGAAGGAACCAAACCCGGTGGATTCAAGTTGAACGCGAAAAGGATTTGGAGGTGAACTTGTACCGAGGAAGCTCGATCTTCAAGGATTATGATTAATATTTTTATCTTTTCGCTTTTATTAATAATTATGCATAAAGGGTGATCCTCGTATATGGTTTGTAAAATTTTTAAACTCGATTTTACTCACGCTTTATATGTTTTTTTGTTTTTTTGATTGATTGACATTTCGTGAATATTACAAACGTCCCTAGTACTTCTCCTTGGGGTGCTCTGTTCTATTCGTGAAGAAGAAAGATGGGAGTATGCGACTTTGTATTGATTATCGGGAGTTGAATCATGTCACCATCAAAAATAGGTACCCATTGACACGTATTGATGACCTGTTTGACCAGTTGCAAGGCGCCACATTCTTTTCGAAGATTGATCTTCGTTCCGGATATCACCAATTGAAGATTAGAACCGATGACATTCCAAAGACGGCTTTCAGAATTCGGTACGGGCATTATGAATTCATAGTCATGTCTTTTGGATTGCTCCTGCTGCCTTCATGGATATGATGAACCGAGTATTCAAGGAATATTTGGATCACTTTGTGGTTGTCTTTATTGATGACATCCTTATTTATTCAAAAAGCCGTGAATATCATAAACAACACTTGAGGCTGATACTCCAAAAGCTTCGTGAATATAAGTTTTATGCCAAGTTGAAGAAATGGGAGTTCTGGCTTGAGGAAGTAGCATTCCTTGGGCACGTGGTATCAAGTCATGGAATATCTGTTGACCTGGCAAAGATTGAAGCCATTCAAAGCTAGGAACAACCTAAATCAGTGACCGAAGTACGTAGCTTTCTTGGCTTAGCTGGTTATTATCGGAGATTCGTAGAAGGGTTTTCTCGAATCGCTACTCCATTAACTCAGCTGACTCGGAAAGATACAAAATTCGGTTGGAGTGAGGAATGCGAGAAGAGTTTTCAAGAATTCAAGAGGAGACTCATTTCAGCACCTGTTCTGACAATACCATCTGGCTCGGAGGGATTTGTCATCTACAGTGATGCTTCGGGCAAAGGGTTGGGATGTGTTCTCATGCAACATGGGAAAGTCATAGTCTATGCCTTACGACAACTCAAAGAATATGAGAGGAATTATCCTACTCATGATCTAGAGTTGACAGTTGTTGTTTTCGCACTTAAAATTTGGAGGCATTACTTGTATGGGGAGAAAGTGGAGATTTTTACGGATCATAAAAGCCTCAAATATTTCTTCACTCAAAAGGAACTCAACATGCGACAACGACGTTGGCTTGAACTGTTAAAAGATTATGATCATACCATCCAAAACCATCCTGGAAAAACGAACGTGGTAGCTAACGCATTGAGTAGAAGATCATATGTGGGTACGAGTGCGATATTGTCAACGCAAAGGCCCATTTTGTGTGACTTGCAAAGGATGGAGATAGAGTTAAAGACTCCAGAGACCCATGTGATGATGGCGAATATTCGAGTAGAACCGACTTTAATTGATAAAGTTAAAGCCGCTTTCGAGCTACGAGACTGGAGTCGACCGTATGAGGAAGAAAGTGCAAAGAAGGTGCTATCTTGGGAAGCAAGAATCGATGAAGAAGGAATACTTGAGTCAACTCCGCACTTTGTGTTCCTAACGACCACGATTTAAAGTATAAAATCATGATGGAGGCGCACAACACAATCGCTTGCAATCCATCTTGGGAGTATCAAAATGTATCGTGATCTTCGTTATACATTTTGGTGGAGCAATATGAAGAGAGAGATAGCGTTGTTTATCTCAAGGTGTCTAACTTGTCAACGAGTCAAGGCGGAGCATCAAGTACCAAAAGGTCCATTGCAACCACTTGAAATTCCAGAATGGAAGTGGGAGCACATTACCATGGATTTCTTTACTGGTCTTCCCAAGGTTTCTCAAGGCATAAATGCAATTTGGGTCATTGTTGATAGATTGACCAAGTCTGCTCACTTCTTATCAATACGAGAAACTTATACAATTGAACGTCTTGCTCGTATGTACATAAACAAGATTATAAGACTGCATGGTATGCCAGTATCCATAGTTTCTGATCGAGACCCAAGATTCACTTCACGATTTTGGGTTAGTTTGCAAAAAGCTATGGGCACGGATTTACGATTTAGTTAGGCATATCATCCTCAAACGGACGAACAATCAGAGAGGACTATTCAAACTCTGAAAGATTTATTAAGACTCTGTGTCCTTGACTTCAAGGGAAGTTGGGATAAGTTTTTACCATTGGTGAAGTTTTCCTACAATAACAGTTATCAAGCAAGTATTGGTATGACTTCATTTGAGGTGTTGTATGGAAGAAAGTGTCGTTCTCCAGTATGCTGGGATGAGGTGGGTGAAGTAACGTTGTTGGGACCGGAGTTGGTACGTATGACTACGGAAAAGATTCAAACGATCCGATAACGATAAAAAGACCTCACAAGATCGATAAAAGAGTTATCTTGATCTTCATCGAAAGGACGTGGAATTCGATATTGAGATCATGTGTTGTTACGTGTTGCTTTCTATAGAAAGGAGTTACGAGGTTTGGAAAGAGAGGAAAGCTTAATCCTCGATTCATTGGCCCATTTTAATCCTTGATCGAGTAGGACCAGAGCCTTTATAGACTCGCTTTATCGCCAAGTATGTCTCGTGTTCATAACGCTTTTCACGTATCCATGTTACATAAATATGTGAAAGACCAACCACATTATCGAAGTTAGAACCGACGATTTAAATAGCGGAAGATTTAACGTATGAAGAGGTTCCTGTTCAAATCTTGGATAAGAAGGAACATATTCTACGCTCCAAGGTTATACCTCAAGTCAAAGTTTTATGGAGGAACCATGATGTTGAGGAAATGACCTGGGAGTTAGAATCAAATGAAATCAAGGTATCCTTACCTCTTCGACATACCAGTATCGCACTCTAATTTCGAGGGCGAAATTTCTTAAGAAGGGGGGTTGTAAGACCCCAGGTTTTTATGAATAAAGATGATTTTTCTATAAATATCATTTTTGAATATTATGGAATGAATTTGATATAATGTTATAGTTGTGGGTAATATTTATAAATTTTGCAAAATCGTAAGTTGTTATTTAATATTCGATTGGTGGGGAATATTCGTTTTAACGGGAATATTCGCATAACCAAGACAATCATTGGTGGACCCATAAACGGAATTATTGTTTGATTGAGAAAACGACAAAAATATTTTATTAAAAATAACGGCGGAAGTTTTACCGTTAATACTGTTGAACTACTCGGTAGTAAAAGTACAGTAATACGCGTGGTTGCATAGTAACACATGGTATTGATTATTGATGCTTACGTGAGAAGTCATTCAGTTTTATTCAATTATTGTCAATATTATATATATTTTAAAATCAATAATTGAAATGACAGAGTTATTAATATTATAATTTGCAATATTAACGATGTCTAGAAGTTCTGCCAAGGAGATGTTTGGACACCTAATTGCGCGCCAATAGGAAGAAATCCTTATTGGAAAGTCGGCTAGGGTTTTGTCGTCTTTCAATTGTTTTCTGGTGAAGATTAGATGTTGTTGGTCTGACGGGATTCCTTCATTGTCCTAGATTTTGGCCTTGGCGTTATCGATTGTGTTGGAGCTTTCTACCTCCAAGGTAATGGTCTTGCCAGTGAGAGTTTTCACAAAGATCTGCATTTATAATTTTTCGTAGATTTGTTTGAGAATTTGTCTGAAAATTTCTTTGAATTGCTTTAATTTGGAAGAAAAGGTTGTTTGCCAACTTTGCCCTTGCTTAAATAATTTAATTTAACAAAATAGTGAAAAAATAATTTTTTTTAAGACACATCAACTGCACATGGCCCCACTCAGGGGTCACGTCAGCATTTGCTGACGTTTCAAGAGAAATTGGACAAAATTAGAAAAAATTAATAGTTCAATTAAAAGGTAGATCACCAAAATGGAATATGTCAGATAATTTAGGATAAGTGCAACATATTTAAGCCATGATAAATATTACATGTCAGAATCCAGATATCTATCAAATCCTAGAGCTATCTAACAAGGAAAGTTGGAAAATCTACACCACATCCTTTGTTTGAATTTCTTGTTCTGCCGTCCCTAGCTTGATTCCGGATCATACAAAAAATAAATATTTGCCATCAATCGAATTCAAAGTTTTCAGTTTTCCTTTTTTGCCCACTGCTCCCTTGTGAATATAGCTACTCTTTATAAGTAGAACATTTTGAGTAGCAGAGATGTAAATCATTCTATCCATATCCATGGAATACACGATAACTCTTGCTGTAGTTGTACTTGCTTACCTTCTCCAAACATGGTTGAAGAAGAAGAAGCAAAGAAAATTACCACCAGGTCCAAAAGCCCTCCCTATTTTGGGACACCTTTATATGTTAGGCAAAAAACCATATCAAGATTTGGCAAAACTAGCCAATAAACATGGCCCCATTATGTCAATGCGCTTTGGATTTGTTCCGAACATCATCGTCTCATCGCCACAAGCGGCTGAGCAGTTTCTTAAAACCCATGACCTTAATTTTGCTGGTAGGCCGTCTCTTGAGGCTGCTAAGTACATTTCCTATGAGCAAAGAAACTTGTCATTCTCATCATACGGTCCTTATTGGCGCAACATGCGTAAATTGTGCACCATAGAGTTGCTAAGCAACCTTAAAATCAATTCATTTCAAGCTATGAGAAAGGAAGAGCTTGGCCTTTTGGTAAATCATATTGAACAGGCAGCTAGGGAACATGCTGATGTTGATCTTACTGCCAAGGTTTCGTCCATGAGTGCGGATATGAGTTGCCTGATGGTTTTTGGGAAGAAGTTTGAGGATAAGGAATTCGATGAAAGAGGATTCAAATCTGTGATTCAAGAGGGGATGCAGTTAGCAGTGTCCTTCAATTTGGGTGATTATTTTCCTTATCTTGGTGTGCTTGATCTTCAGGGAATGACTAAGAAATTGAAGGATATGGCTAAGCTATTTGATGTTTTTTTAGAAAAGATTCTAAATGAGCATGCACAACCAAAGGACGGCGGGCAAACCAAGGACTTTGTTGATACCCTGTTGGGCATCATGGCATCTGGAGAAGCGGAATTTGAGTTTGATCGTTCTCATGTCAAAGCCACTGCACTGGTAATTCAATGAATTTCTTTTAAGTAGGCCAGTTGCTCGTTCTCAAATATAAGATCAATATTGATTTTTCAAAATCAATCTGAGATCTTTTTTAAATTTAAAATTGATGGGATTCATTTAATTAGCTTTTGAAAAAAGTTAATCTTATAGTTACCAGTAATATTTAGATAGGTTAAAATTTTCATACTTGTTCAAAACTAAATGAATTCATTTCAATTTGATATAATCTCTCTCTCTCTCCCCCCATTATCATCATGATGTCACATTCCAATACATTTTAAATCTGATTCATGAAATGGAGACTCTCCAATTCATTTGAAATGGAGAGGATCCTAATTCCCCACATACAGGGGCGCTAGAGCTAAAAATGTAACATTTGTTATAACCAGTGAACACAAAACTACAAAAGATGATATGTGATGTGACAATTTCACCTGGATCCTATATTTATTGTTAGTCCATCGCATGTCACTCTATCAGTTTAATTGTTTACTCATCATCATGTGTCTAAAATTCTGCTACAGAATTTATTTTTGTGAGATTACTTTAGTTGCACCAAGCTTAGTTCTTTTTAATTTCTTGTTGGCATGTTAAGGAACTAGTCTGTAATCCCCATCTACCTCAAGAATTGATGTTTCTGAAATTTCACTTTGCAGGACATATTTGCTGCTGCAATGGACACTTCATCAACGGCAATCGATTGGATACTCTCTGAACTTCTAAGAAATCCCCGGGTGATGAAGAAAGTTCAGGAAGAGTTGGAACAAGTAGTAGGCATGGACAGAATGGTGGAGGAATCAGACTTGGAGAGCTTGAAATACTTGGACATGGTCATAAAAGAAGCCTTCAGGCTACACCCAGTGGCACCATTATTACTCCCTCATGAATGCATACAAGACTGCACCATCGAAGGCTTTTTTATCCCTAAGAAGTCCCGAGTAGTGGTCAATGTATGGGCAATTGGCCGAGACCCTAAAGTATGGACTGATGTGGAAACATTTCTCCCAGAGAGATTTGTTGGGAGTCATATAGACTATCGAGGCCGAGATTTTGAACTTATTCCATTTGGCTCTGGGAGAAGAGGGTGCCCTGGGATGCAGTTGGGGATCACCGTGGTTCGCCTAGTGGTGGCACAGCTGGTGCATTGTTTTGATTGGGAGCTTCCCAATGGAATGCAGCCATCAGAGTTGGACATGACTGAGGAATTTGGTCTTGTTACTGCAAGGGCCAAGCATCTAATGGCCATTCCTACTTGTCGCCTTCATGGAAATTAAGTGCCTATAAATAGGATTCATTCTGTTCACTTGCATGAAGACTCTCTACCCAAATACAGGGCAACTAACTATGATTGCTTAACTGCCAACATCTTCATCCCGTTTTATAATATACTAGCAAGTAATGCACCATAAATTGTGTGGGGGTAAAATTAAAATTTTATAAAATTTGAAGAACTAAATAGAAATTATTTATAAAAGTTAAAGTCCTTTTTTGAAAGGCAAAAAAGTTTCCCTATAATTGTTTACGTGAAGGGGAGACTCCGGCTTTATATATTATATTAGAAAGATACATAACTATAGATACTTGGTTCACAATACTCGTCCTCACTCAGCATTACATATATATTTTTTCACTATGCTACAACTTCTTTGATAGAGAACAATAAAACTTGGATCAAAATTACATGGAAAAATAATCAACTCTCATGGAGGGTCAAGTCCTTTTAAGATAACTCTATACATGCTACAAGCTTAATAGTTATGACACTAAATGTTAAAAGTCAGAATCTCATATTTTCTACTAGGATTCAGAAGCTTTACTTATTTATTTATTACATACATGACATTAATGTATATGAAATTGTTAAATCCACAACAAAAAATGTTATTTTCACAACAAAAGTATCGCTATAGATCCTATAGCAACAGTTTTCATCGTCACTGTACATTTACAGCGATACTTTTGTTGTGAAAATAATAAAAAGTGTTGTGGATTTAACAATTCCCGTATGTATACCTTGACAAAATTTGCATTTTAAGCACAACTCATGTTTGTTGTATTTGAGGTATAACTTATCGATCCCAGCGATGAACAAATTTCACACAGAAAAAGGAGTTGAATTATAAGAAAACTAAGTGATGAAAGATGTTAAACAATTATTAAAAAGTTAAAAGAGAAGTTGTTATGACAAACTATAGCAAACACAATAAATCAACACAGAAAGATAAAGATAATAACACAAGGTTTTACGTGGAAACCCAAATCGAGAAAAAACCATGGAGAAGGCTGAAGAAATCCATTAAATAAATATGTGAAGAGTACAAGATAAAGAGAGAGAATTGTAAGAATTCTTAGAATGTTTCTGAATGTCCCCTCTCCAAAATCCTAGCACATATTTTATAGGCTATAGGCAAATCCATAACCAAATAGAATTAGAAATTCTAAATTGAGTATGGGTAGAAAAGATTACTTTCCTAAACCAAAACAAATTATAGGTACTACCTAAATTCAAATCCAATAAAGATCCGTGTCATACCCAACAAATCTCCACCTTGACTTGAACCCTCCAAATATTGCACAAACAGTGAAATTTCTCCTTTTCTCAAAATGCACAACTCAAGTGCATCGAACACTAACCAGGTCTAAGCAATGTTTGAACTTGGTATGTGGTAACGACTTCGTTAAAATGTCAGCTGGATTGTCTGTAGTACCAATCTTCAAGACCTTAATGTCATCATCCTCAACAATGTCTCGAACAAAATAATACCTGACATCAATATGCTTCATCCTCTCATGATACATTTGATCTTTAGTTAAGTGTATAGCACTTTAACTATCACAGTGGACAATAGTAACTCCATGATCCATGATCTCTCCAAACAAGCCTCGCAACCAAATAGCTTCCTTAACAACCTCTGTAATAGCCATATATGCCTCTGGAGTAGAAAGAGCAACCGTATGCTGTAAAGTAGCTCTCCAACTAATTGCACAACCTCCAAAAGTAAATATATAACCAATCAATGACCTCCTCCTATCAAGATCACCAGCATAGTCTGAATCAACATTCTCTATAAGGGTATCAACATTCCTTCCGAACTCTAAACCAACATCAGAAGTACCTCACAGGTATCTTAAAATCCATTTCACAGCTTCCCAATGAATTTTTCCTGGACGTGATAAGTATCTGCTTACCACACTAATTGCATGTGAAATATTTGGACGAGTACAAATCATAGCGTACATGAGGCTACCAACTGCACTAGAGTAATGAACACTTGACATATACCTAACCTCCTCATCTGTCTAAGGAGATAATTCAGTTGATAATTTGAAGTGAACAATAAGAGGAGTACTTATTGGTTTTGCATCCTTCATACCAAAACAATCTAACACCTTTGCGATGTAGTATTTCAATTTCTTAATTCTACGATCATGAGAATTCTTAGAATGTTTCTGAATGTCCTCTCTCCAAAATCTTAACACCTAAATTTATAGGCCATAGGCAAAACCATAACCAAATAGGATTAGAAATACTAAATTAACCAAATAGGATTAGAAATACTAAATTGAGTATGGATAGAAAAGATTACTTTCCTAAACCAAAACGAATTCAAGGTAATACTTAAATCCAAATCCAATAAAGATTCATGTCATACCCAACAGAAGTCATTTGATGATATAACATCATCGAGACTGGCAAACATAAAATTTTCAGTATCTTGGATTGTCGTTGTTGTTGTAACCGCTTAGTAGTCTTGGCGTAGGAAAACAATATCTATCATTGTGGTAGTCCATTCTTTCCTTAATATTATATTGGACTTTTACTTAGATATCATTCTACCAGAATTTGTTATGTCAAAACTATAAAAGAGAAAAATAAACAGAAAAAAATAAATACTAAGATAGTATTTTTTTTCAAAAAGTATTTAATTACAACCGCGCGATCACATCTTTTAAATAAATTTGTGCCCGGCTAATGGTCGCATCTTAAAAATAAAATGCCCATTAACGCTCCCTGCTAGGAATTGAACCTAGAATGACTAGCTAGGCAGCAGCCTTTCCGCCTTGCCAACTAACGAAAACGTGGATCTGATAAAAACTAGCTCAGGAACATGTTGGTGTTCATCTTAGTGCCAAGGTTTCATCCATGAACACGGATATGACTTGCAGGATGGTGTTTGGGAAGACGTTTGAGGACAAGGAATTCGATGAAAGAGCATTCAAAGGCGTGATTCAGGAGGGGATGCAGATAGCATTGATCTTTAACCTTGGAGATTATTTTCCTTTGATCTTCAGGGACTGACTAAGAGAATGAAGGCTATCGCCAAGATACGGGATGAATTTTTTGAAAGGATTCTTGATGAGCATGAACAGTCCAAGGAGCGTGGGCAAACCAAGGACTTCGTCAATACCATGTTAGACATCATGAAATCTGGAGATGCAGAGTTTGAGTTTGATCGTTCCCCCATGTCAAAGCCACTTTATTGGTAACCACTCAAGTTCTATTAGTAGGCTAGTTGGTCATACTTATAGTTTATTGCAGGTCACTAGTCACTACATCAATTTATTCGGCAAGCATGAATCTCAAATTCTGTTATAGATTCCTTATTATGACATTTTTATTGCCTAAACTTAGGTTTGTTTGGATTTTTGGTATAGGAATCATTGTTAAGAAGTTGTTGATTGAACTTGAGTAGTTAGTCTAATTTTGCAGTCCAAAACTTGTTCTACCTTTTCCATATTAAGGAGTACTTTGTACATAGTTTGTCACTTTGTTAGATATGTAAGATGATGGAGAGAATCTCCGTTTGCTACTGTAGGTCGTTTAATAATTTCCAACTGTGACGAATTAATATCTAACAATAAAAACTAGATTTTATAACTTCTTTAGTTTAGCCTATCAAGATCATGGCATGAAACACTAGTTTCATGATGTTGTGCTTTAATTAGGGTAAAATACAAAGTAGACCACTGAATCCCTTCCTTTATAATAAAAAATTAATTTGAATTTCGAGTTCCAGACGCCACATGTGCATTATTTATCTTTATTAACTAAAGAATTCATTTCCCCCAAATTAAAAGATAAAACAGATCTGCTGAGTCTCATTTGGTTCTTCATGGACCCATTCGATCTATGGCAAGAACAATAGGCAACAGAACCCGACTCGCCAATCTAAAACTTTTGCGAATCATCTATGGCAAGAATAATTGGCAAAGACATCTTGATGAATGACCCGTCATCCAGTCGGAGCGAATTGAAATGAAGAGTTTGGAGGAACTCTGCTTCTCCCATGAATCCTTTAAGCGGGCTAGCCCAACCTTCGCTGAGCACATGGACCCATTCGAGATCGATCCGAGGGAGCTTGATTTGGGGCAAAGACAACGCCTCTCTCTTCTTCAAATCTCTTTCTGATTCCTTCACAATCAGCTCCACGAGCTTGCCACCGTCCGGGTCGATTAACCCACATGAAATTCGGTTATTTTGACGGGTCTTTGGGTTTGACAGAGGAGAAACAGATAATTTGAGGGGAGCGATTAAAAGGGATTTGTGGGTTTTTGGGAAAGAATGAGATGTGTTAGGGTTTTCATGAACAAATCAGCCATAGTCGCCATTGGAGCTAGAGACTTGAAGGTCTGTATCTCCCCTGGTTTTTTCTTTTGGTTTTTTGAGGTGAGTATGGAGGTTATATTAATAGGGAAATGAGACTTAGCAGATCTGAAGAAGATGAGGAGGAGGATTATGATTTGGATGATGAATTGATTCCATTTTGGGTGAATGATAAATTTCAGAAGCAAAGAATGAGGAAATTGGGGAAAAGGGCTTGCCCTAAATTGATAAAGTCGAAAAGGTTGACTTACAATTACAGTAGGCCTGGTTGTGTTCATGGAAAGCATGGATTGGGGTTGAAGCAGAGTTTGATCTAGTCACACGAGACAGAAAGCTATGGTCTTTGCATATGACGGGGTTTTGTTCTTGGACTTAATCTAATCTTAATTCATGATGTATGTAGTTGGTTAGGCTAATTTAATTTGGGGATCTGTATTTATGTTCAGTTGTTTATGTCGATTTGGATGTATTTATGGATCATTGCTATCTATCTAATGCATTTCAGTTTGGATTAGCCAATTAGGTTAATTTTGGTTTGATTATTGCTTGTGATTTCCTCTGTTTTTAGATTCATGTTGGGTACCTTTTATCCAGAGATGGTTAAAATCTGGGAACATGAATATGCTTGGGATATGTTGTCTTTTAATTTGGGGATTTAATTGTTTAGTTATAAATATTAATCTTTGCAAAATAATAACAATAAGACCCATGTTTCTTAGTTGGTCATTGGACTAATGTTTCAAATTAGAGATTCTGTGTTCGAATAAAAAAGAAACTCAATTTGCGTTGACCAAAAGAAAATGGCTCAATACTCAAAAACCCCTAAAGTTCAGTGGTCTACTTTGTATTTTACCCGTTTTAATTATAAGGGTAATCATTAATGATAATGTTACTTTATATATATTTGCAGGACATGATTGCTACCGCAATTGACACTTCTGCAACAACAATCGGATGGACACTCTGAATTTCTAAAACATTCGCGAGTCGTGAAGAAAGTCCAAAAAGAGTTGGAACAAGTAGTTGGGATGGATAGGATGGTGGAAGAATCCGATTTGGAGAGCTTGGAATACTTAAGACATGGTTATAAAAGAAGCCTTGAAGCTGCACCCAGTGGAACCATTATTACTCCCGCATGAGTCAATAGAAGACTGCACCATTGACCGTTTTTTTATACCTAAAAAGTCCCGAGTAGTCATTAATGTTTGGGCAATTCTGCCAAGACCCAAAGGTATGGACTGATGCAGAAAAGTTCCTTCCACTGAGATTTGTTGGGAGTAATATAGACCTTCGAGGACGTGATTTTGAACTTATTCCATTTGGCTCTAGGCGAAGACGGTGTCCTGGGATGCAGTTGGGGCTCACTGTTGTTCGCCTGGTGAGGACACAATTGGTGCATTGTTTTGATTGGGAGCTCCCTAATGGAATGCAGCCATCAGAACTGCCAAGTACCTTTTGTTTGATATTCTTATTGTGGTGCATGTATCTAGCTTAATTGGTTCTGGGTATATGAAATTAACTACTTGACATCAACCATTGTGTAGATAGGCTAAAAGGGTAGACTGTGTAAGTTTTACAAAGTTCAGTTAGTCAGTCCTTAATTAATTATAAGGTGATCAAACATGTTCATAATTATCAAGTCTGCATGTCTTGAAAGAGTTCTACGCAGAAACGGAAGTCATTTTGAAAAATAAAGAGATTTGTTGATTTTCTAGACTTGCAGTTGGTATTGAAAAATGAGTAATGCTACAGACAAACTATTTTACAAACATTTTACAAATTGGTGATGTGGCATACTCCACCTCAGCATATTAATTTACAAATTGTTTCAATGTAGTTTTCGTACATTTGATATCTTTGATGTGGGTATGTCACATCGCTAGCTTTATAAAATTTTATAGAATAGTTTATATCAAAGATTATTCTTGAAAAATATCTTATACAAGAAAATTTAGACTCCATAAATTTAATAACTAAGGGGTTGTTTGTTACAGATCAGCTAAGGTGATTATCTTAAATATCCGGTAATCTAGTAATATGGTTGATCATCTTTATAATCGTATTTGTTACACTCCCGTTAATCTAAATACCTGGTAAAGTGTCAAGATTCCTGATAATCAAATGACCATAAACATGCGATGATATCTAAGATTACCAATAGTCATTTTCAAATTGTTATTTAGACAAAAATATCCTTTATATTTAATTTGTGGGACATAAGTATCCTTTTATATACATGTTACAAGCTTGCACGAAACGAACTATAATTGAAGTTTTGGTGTAAAATGTAAGGTGAGGCCTTTTCTATACATGTTACAAGCTTGCACGACAGTTATGTTAGAAACTTGAAACAGAATCCCTAAAAAAGAAAGAAAGGAGAGGGTGTACGTACGTACATCTGTATGACAATTTTGGCAACCAATGAAAAGTGAGCATGTTACACTTGGCCTTTTCTCTAGAAGGATACCAATGCTTGCCTTGTAAAAATTTGTCTTGTAAGTTCAGTTGCTCTTTTCGTTATTTTTAAGAAAATTTAACTTATGATCTATCACAACTAAGAAACAAAGTTCACAACCAAATTACACGATTAATTATATTAATAATACATTTGAATTTTTTTTACAACCAAATTACACGATTAATTATATTAATATTAATAATACGTTTGAATTTTTTTTTATAACATAATGACCGTAAAATTAGTTGAAAATTATAGTGAATTCATTACTAACTAATTGTCATAATTCATAGCTAAATTAAAATTTATTAGAGCTTGAGTTTCATACTTCTATTCAGATTAAAATTTTAAATAAATTTTGCCAATATAGACATTAATATAGAATTCTATTACAAACTTAAGTAAAATTAAAATAATTATTTTTCTCATAATCATAACTAAATAAATATGCACCAAGTTTTCACATCAATTTACTTGAGAATAATCTAACTTGAGAATCGATTTCCACCAAGTTTTCATTTTGTTTTTTCTTTACTCTGTTTTATGTCCTAGGTTCTATTTATACATAGAACAGTTTGAGCACTATTATTCTATCTATGGCTTGGATCTGGATAACCCTTGCAGTAACTGTACTTGCTTACCTTCTCCAAGCATGGTTGAAGAAGAAGAAGAAGAAGCAAGGAAAATTACCACCAGGTCCAAAAGGCCTACCCATTTTGGGACACCTTCATATGTTAGGCAAAAACCCTCACCAAGATTTACAAACACTAGCCGAAAAACATGGCCCTATTATGTACCTGCGCTTTGGATTTGTTCCAAACATCATTGTCTCATCTCCACACGCAGCTGAGCAGTTTCTTAAGACCTATGATCTTAATTTCGCTAGTAGGCCGCCTCATGAGGCTGCTAAATACATCTCTTACGATCAAAGAAACTTGTCATTCGGAGCATATGGTCCTTACTGGCGCAACATGCGTAAATTATGCACCTTAGAGTTGCTTAGTAGCCTCAAAATCAGTTCATTTCAGGCCATGAGGAAGGAAGAGCTTGGACTGCTGGTAGATTTTATTGAACATGCAGCTCGGGATCGCGTTGCTGTTGATCTTAGTGGTATAGTTTCGTCCATGAGTGCAGATATGAGTTGCAGGATGGTGTTTGGGAAGAAATATGGGGATAAGGAATTTGACGAGCGCGGATTCAAAGCTGTTATTCAAGAGGGGATGCAGTTAGCAGCTATTCCTAACCTTGGCGATTTTTTCCCTTATCTTGGTGTGCTGGATCTTCAGGGACTGACTAAGAGAATGAAGGCGATTTCTAAGGTATTTGATGGATTTTTGGAGAAGATTCTACATGAACATGAACAACCAAAGGACTGCAGGCAAAACAAGGACTTTGTTGATACCATGTTGGGCATCATGGAATCTGGAGAAGCAGAGTTTGAGTTTGATCGCACCCACATCAAGGCGACTTTATTGGTAAATTGCTATATTTTTATAGGCCAGATGCTCATACCTAATACTCCCTCTCTCCCCAAAAAAAGTACAATTTTCTTTGTTTAGGACATAGTAATATAGTATAGTATTAATCCATTGCATGTCAGTTAAGTAAAAATTTCTCGGCAGGTTCTGAAATTCTGCTATAATAAAAAGCAAAAATGTAAACAAATTAAAAAGCAAAACGAAGAAAATCGATATAAAGAAAAGGGGTGGGACAGAACCATGTACTTTCATTTTTATATTTATCAAGAACATTAACCACTCTTCATTAATCTTGTGCTTTTGAATTTGGCCATTGATTTATATCCCTCAATATATAACTAATCATATACGAAAATTTTATTCACAGGACATGCTAGTGGCTGCAATGGATACTTCGGCAACAACAATAGAATGGACAATGTCTGAGCTTCTAAGACATCCTCAAGTCATGAAAAAAGTCCAAAAAGAGTTGGAACAAGTGGTTGGCATGGACAGGATGGTGGAAGAATCAGATTTGGAGAGCTTGAAATACTTGGACATGGTTATAAAAGAAGCCTTCAGACTGCATCCAGTGGCACCATTACTACTCCCTCATGAATCCATACAAGATTGCACTATAGACGGCTTTTTTATACCTAAAAAGTCCCGAGTCATGGTTAACGTATGGGCAATCGGCAGAGACCCTAAGGTATGGACTGACGCAGAAAAGTTCCTCCCAGAGAGGTTTGTTGAGAGCAATATAGACCTACGAGGACGTGATTTTGAACTTCTTCCATTTGGCTCTGGGAGAAGAGGGTGCCCCGGGATGCAGTTGGGGCTCATCATTGTTAACTTGGTGGTGGCACAATTGGTGCATTGTTTTGATTGGGAGCTTCCAAATGGAATGCAGCCATCAGAACTAGACATGACTGAAGAGTTTGGGCTTGTTGTCACACGGGCTAATCACCTAAAGGCTATTCCTTCTAGTCGACTTCACAAAAAATGAAGTTCCTATATAGGAAATCTTTGTTAATTATTCTGTTTAACTTGAGTGATTATGGACTTCTTATGCTTTTGTATTCTCAATTCTCAAAATGGTATTCTAAAATTAGTAGATCTTTAAAATCTATTGTTTGGCAGAAATTTTAAAATAATTTTAGAGTAATTTTGAAATAATTGTTTGAGTATGTACATTCTTGCACAAATTTATTTTATGTCTCATCATGTCTCGTTTGATTAACTTAATCAGCCAATGTACACAGCTATTTTCAGAATCCTCAGTCATGAAAATAATACTTATAAAGGAAAAAGTAAGCATTTCATTATAGGAAACATCATTCCTCCAAAAAGGCTGCATGAAATTCCGGTAAATTTTCAATCTCAATTACCTAACAAAGTTTAACCTAAGAAAAAAAATAATTTCACCAAAGAAATACCTTGAACATTGGTTTGGTTATCTTGATCATTTGAAGAGTCAAAGATAGTTACAATTTAGCCTGCATGTTGTTGCAAAATCCGACCTAACTCAACTCTTTATAAACCCACTTAAGCACAGAAGTCAGAAACAAATGAATAGCAGCCAGGCAACCGATGTTGCACTAAAGTTGTACCAGTACCGTATGAATTCTATAATCCGCTCTCAGAGGATTTAATTCTTAACAGGCCTTTAACTACTCATATATCTAAGAATGGCTTTTCATAGTTCAGATCAACATGTACGCTTAAAATGACCCCCAGCTCAATGATGTTCTAGCCTCCTAGAAAAATTGAATTAAGAAGTGCATTCTAGTTCATCTTCTTCTGAAGATACCAAAAGATGTCCTTTGTAAACCACCAAGAGTTCCTCGGCATTACCTGGGAACCTCGATATGAACTTATCCAAGAATTCATCTTCACGTAAAAGCAATACCTGAAGGAAACTTGACTGCTTCTTTAACAGCCTTTTTGACTTCATTATCTCTAAAACTCTGTACCGAGGAATCACTCTATCCTCCATGTTATGCATCAAACACGACGGTTGATACATTAATGTAGCCTTTTCAAGATTAATAGTGTTCAAGAAGAACTCAAGCCCGAACTTCAACTTTTCCTCTGATGTCCTAAATATCACTGGATTCCTCCTAAACATTTCCCTGCATTCAACTTCAGAAAACCCAAAATTTCGAAACACTTCAAACTTTCTCATTAATGTATCATCTTTCATGCCACTAACAGTATGAAGTGCATGAACCAACATCCTAGAATCCTTCAAAACCCCATATCTAAAACCTTGTTAACAAGGTCTCTAAGATCAGATTTACGCATAACAAAAAGCTAAGGCTGCCTCTTCAAGAGCATTGACAGCTGAGACCCAACAATACCACATTCCACCAAATAAGAGACATTAGACTTTAATGGTTCAAATTGGCAACCCAATTGCATCGCCTTTGTATCAGAATCAAGTCTTCATTGTTATGATCATTTACCAGAATTTTCTTAAGAATTTCAATGCTGAGTAACAGATGTTTATCCAAACTACGAGTTAAAAGTGTAGAAGTTTTGGAAATGAACTTACCCAGATCAAAACCAGTAAGACCCAAATCCTGAAATAGCCGAAGCTTTGGTTTGAGGATATTTTCAACGTCGAGACATAGAATCTGTGGCGCAGTATTGACAGAAGATCGAATGTGGGTATCCGAGAATCCAAGCGAATCGGACCACTGATCGTGGCTTCTCGAGGGTTCTGAGCCCAAGAAAGCGTTTGGAAACTGAGAGGGCTTTGGTAAAGGGAATCCAAAGGACTCAGTCAAGTAATTGATGATTAAGGGGTCTTTTGGATTAGGATTTGGAGTAGACGTATGAGTGTGGAAATGAGTTAGAGAAGTGAGATATGAGTAAAATGGGTAGAAGAAAATTTTGGGAGTGACCATATTCAGTCTGCAGCATAGGGTTTCTCTACTAAACTCTCCGTTGCACAGATTCTGCAATTGTAGTATTACGGAGACGGAAAAAACTATAAAGTTACGCATCATATTCCAAAAAAATAAAAATAAAGTCTAAATACACTTCTTTCCTCAAAGTATGACTCTTTTTACACTTACACTTATGATCCTAATGTTTAAAATTTTATATTAGCCCAAAAACAAAAGTTTACTAGGAAGTAAACAAATTTATAATAACCCTGATCCAAATTTTACTTCCTAATGTTTACTAGGAAGTAAACAAAAGTAAGCCCAAAAACTTTTCCAGACCAAAAATAACCCTGAATGCTGCTGACCTACTCTTTTTTTATACAGAGAAGTGCACAAAAGTAGAATGAGAAGTGTAAAGAAGAAACATACTTAAAAAATCTATACTGAGGACATTATTGATTTTTAAAAAGTTAATTTGAAATATTATTAAATTTAAAATTAATATTTTTAAATTTAAAAGTCATTCAAATTCATACGTTTTATAATTTTTAGTTCACCTTTTAAATTCAAATATTATTTCATTCAGATAATCTAATTTATTAAGATATACTAAACATTTAGATCATAATTACTCAATTTTATCAAACACCGTCCGATAACCCTCCAAAATTACTTCTAACTGGTTGAAATTTTGACTAAAAAAGACTTTTGACAAAAATAAAAAGTCAAGTTATGGTGACACCAAAAGGTTTAGATATTTTTAAAAAAATATTCAACTTTATCCCACATTCTTGGAAAGAAAACAAAATTTTTATACTAAACACTTGTCTATAAATTTATTTATAAGCAATATTACATTACTATATATGAGTCGGATTTGTTTCACCTTTTATTTAGCTCACTTTCGAAGCTCACCTTTTAGCGAGCGGATTGACGACGGTTCGGTCGTTCAACTGTTGTTTATACTTTTTAGCGACGCTATATGTTGTCCGTCATAAAAGTATAGACGACGGTTGTATAACCGAAATGTCACCGGTCCGTCGCTAAATAAATGGTGAGCTCGGGTGAAATGATAAGATAAAAATTGAAGCTCCTGATCCTGATCATATATATATATATATATATATATATATATATATATATATATGAAACGACACCCTAAAAACAACAAGTACAAGAAAATAACCAGTAGCTACAAGAGGAAGAATAAGAAAGGTGATGAAAACGCAGACAATCTGTAATCATCAGCTAGAACGGAGAACAAAGAATAGCAAGCCCTTTTTACTTGAAGATCAAATGGAGAATACTGTCAATCAATCAATGGACATTCGTCCCTTTACACAAAAATTGAAGGGAAAAAATGTGATGATTAAGGAGAAAGATGAAATAATGAAAATCAGCGTCAAAGAACAAAAAAATATTCCAAGACAAGTACAAAACTTCAAACTGATATAGAACAGATATCTTCAAAGACTTGTCTGATGTTAGGCCTTTCATTTATAGGGAAAATACACCTTAGTGAAATCGCAAGCAATTCATCCATTGCTTTCGAGTGTTCCTCCCCACCTGCAATGTCTCTGTCAATACAGTCCATTCCTCGGCCTTCTTGGTCGCACAGTCTAACCCAATCTGTAAGATCGACCGCCCCCGATTGACCCGAGATAATGTCTCCAGCACTTCTTCTGGTCAACAATTCCATCAACATCACTCCATATGCATACACATCAGCCTTGAATGACGGGACCGCCTTTCATGTGGTTGCTAGTTCTGGGGCACGGTACCCAAGAGCTCCCAGGTTCAATATCTGCTCTGCAATGCCAGCTGGTGTCATAAGCCGGTGGAGACCATAATCAGTAAGACGAGCATCATAACCAGCACCTGACAGTATTATGTTTGTTGGCTTTAGGTTTCCATGAGGCAGGCCTCTATCATGAAGGTATAAAAGACTCCGAGCAACATCAACAGCAACCTTGAACCTTTGGCTCAATGACAGCAGTGAGTACCTCCGAGGTGTTGACTCTGCATAAGATATATAGATGGTTACACAAAAACTAAGGAGAAGAATTAGTTGAATTTAAAAACAATATTGCAAACGGAATTAAACTGGCATATGTGAATCATGACAACATCCATCCTGTCTCCCCCAACCACGAGGGAAGGCAATAAATGAAAACTCAAAACTTACGGCCACACCTGTGCTGCAATTTATTCTGTCCAAACACTCCCACCTAAAAACCACAATTGTATCACAATGCACCTGTCTATAGCCTATGGGTACAAAATACAACTCATTTTTATCCTACAAGAAGTCGACAACTAGAAACTACTATTATCAGATACCCTTAGAATCCTAGAAATAATTGCAAGTCTGCATTTCGTAACTCGAAGTTGGCACAGGATGTATAAAATTAGTGTCTTCTAGCCTATAGGTACAAAAAAAATTAATTACCCTACAACTAGAAACTAGAATAAGGGATACCTAAGAAGTAAGAACCCTAAAAATAGTTTATGTCACTGAAATCTGAATCTGTATGTCCTAACTTGAAGTTAGCACAGAAGATGATGTATAAAAATGAAAGTGTGTTTTAGTCCATGCTCACACCTAACCCTTCAACACTTGATACCATCGGTGTGTTACATGATAATGGTCATTTTGACGACACATGTTCCGCTAGTAAGAGTAGGCACATAAATCGCCAAAACAAAAAGTTATTAGCCTATAAATAAAACGAGAGGCATCCATATAAGTCTACCTCAAGATATCCTCAGATGATCAAGTGTAAAGTTCCACCTTAAACAACTGTTTTAGTTATTATTATCATTTTGAACTATTCAATAATAAACTGATCATACAAGAAACAAGCAGGATAAAGGTTTCCTATGGAAGAGATGTTTAAAACAAAAACCAAAAAAGAGTAGACTATATTTCAATTCATTTAGATTGAAGACGTTAAGATATCTTAGATGGTCACCCATTAGACTTGTAGCTTGCAGATTCATAACATTATTTTTGAAATAGTGCAGATGTTATACGAGGCAGTAAACTGGAAAAACAGTGTGGGAGTATCAAATATTTGCTAAACTCACAACAGTGGCAATTGAAGAGAAGAATACAACAAGGCCTCCATTGAACTACGGGGTTGCACAATGTTCATAATATGATTACAAATTATCTTAAGGGGGCAGTTAATTGGAAAGGAAGGCAAAGAACACTTATATTACATAAATTGGTACAGTAACAAGTAACCCTTCAGAAACAAAAATTAAAATAAGAGACAGTAAAACAAGTATGGACTGCATAAGTATCATATAAGCAGTTGCTAATCTCTTACCATAAAGATGCAAAGCCACACTATCTCCCTCGATGTAGTCGGCTAAAATAAGCCTTTCTTGTTCTCTTGGGCCCCAATAATAAGCTCGTAAAGGAACAACATTCGGATGCCTTATTGATCCAATCCTTTTAACTTCTTTCGCAAATTCTTTCTTATGTTTGACCAACCCCACACGCAACCATTTCACAGTTAACATATGCCCACTACCTAGGGTAGCCTTGTACAATGTGCCATGGCTGCTCCTACCAAGAACTTCTGCCGGAGCTCGAGATAACTCCTCAGCTGTAAATGCCAATGAATCGTCCAGGAAGAAAAGTTCTCCAGCCAACCGATCTGGTGAATACACATCTAATGTTACAGGATGTTCAATAGCCTCAATAAAATGAGGCGATGAAGCTATGGGGGAACCCGGAGAGGACTTCCTTCCAGATGTTGTTGGATGACTGTCGAGCAGATTAAGATTTGTGGATGCAGAACTAGTTGCCATTCTGGCAGGCACAACACGCTCAACTATCTCGGTGACAAACTCTTTCTGCCCTGATAATGACCTTGAGTTAGAAGTTAGCAAGTGATCGTTAGAAAAGCTTAACGAAGTTGGAGGGGCCTCAGCATTTGAATGGAAATTGAAAAGTGATGGCCGGCTAAATATACCAATTTTAACATCTCTGCCGGTGGTTTGGCCATGAAATCCACTTCTTACACGGAAGTCTTGAAGTTCTACTCGATAAAAGGCCAGTAGAATGAAGGCAATCATTACAGCAGCTACAACTGAAGCCACGTAAGAGCATTTTCAATAGTCTCTTCAACCGATACTCAAATAGGTGAGACACATAAAAAAAATTATGTTCAGCAGCCTCTTCAACTTTAGTTATCAAATCTGCTATCTCATTCTCTCTTTAAATCTGCAACCACATTCTCTCTTCAAAACATTTATGAAAGGCTAAAAACATTTATTTTGCTTGATAGGTTTGATGTACAACTCATTAAATTGAAGAGACTGATGTTGAGTATTGTGATTCACGCCTAATTGACGATTCACCCAAAATAGTACCACTTGTTATGTTTCAAGTTATAAAATTATTATTAGTTCAAAAAAGTCCACAATATCATTTCTATGATAGATTATTTTCATTAAAATATATATTTGTCTTTAACTTTCTCAAGCTAAGTAAAGAGTAAATAAGATATTTCTGTTCTCTTAGAGTCTCCAAGAGTAGTAGCAAAAAATATTATTCAAATTAAAATTTAACCTACGTGGCAAGTGGGGTCACCCTTCACCTCTACCCAATCCCCTTGAGCATTTATTTCCATTTGCTTCCAACTAGTACTACACATATTCAAAGCATGCATATCCTTCATTACCATGTCCAATGTGAATATATGGCCTTTTCTCTAGTAGGATACCAATGCTTGCCTTGTCAAAATTTGCCTCGTAAGTTCAGTTGCTCTTTTCGTTATTTTTAAGCAAATTTAACTTGTGATCAATCACAACTAAGAAACAAAGTTCACACAGGAATGGAGTTAGATTATCGAGAAATTAATAAATATATATATATATATATAAGGATTCCATCCACAGCAACCGGTTGTTGGGGAGCAACCCATTTATTCAAATATTTACAACCTCAGCGCTTATAAAAAAAAAAAAAATTTAACAAACCGCTACGGGTTGTAGCGGTTTGGGCAAAATGGGTTGCTCCCAACAACCGGTTCTCATGGATGGATACCCATATATATATATATATATATATATATATATATATATATATACTGGTCCGGATCTTAAACTCACCCTTTATTGACTCACCCAAGCTCACCTCCTCTTTAGCGACGGACTTAATTCGATAGATAGTTCTACATACAATCAATCATATATACTTTTAACGACGACAACATATAAAGTCGCTAAAAGTATAGACAACGGTTGTATGAATGAACTGCCGTCATTTAAGTCCGTCGCTAAAAGGGGGTAAGCTCGGGTGAGTTGGATAAAGGGTGAGCTTAAGATCCGGACTATATATATATATATATATATATATATATATTGCAACACTAGTCCCCCATCGAAAGTTATGGAAAAAATTTATATGTATAAGGAATTAAATTACTAACAATAGTATATTCAGTCATTATCTTTTGGGTGAGCCTGTGGTGGGCTAAGATAATCCAAGAACATACTATTGGACCAGTGGCGAACTCGGGTTTGACCCAGGTTGTTTCATATATATGATTGTATAGCATTAAATATAATATTAATTGTCTATAATACCCTTCACCATATATTTATCTCATACTCTCTCAAATAATTTAACAAAAATAAAATCATCTAAAATATCAAGAAGTATTATACTCACATCATGAAGTATACTCACATCATGAAGTATATTATACTCTTCGAAACTGTTGATCTCGTTGACCGCCATGGCGTCCGTATGGCGATAAGTCGTTTACAATGTTCAATTTATATATTATTTATTTAACTCTACAAATATGTTGGCAATAAAATTTCATATACATTAAAACCCAAAACATAATACTATGGAATAACATTAAAAACACAATTATGTAAATACTTAGCAATAACAATTAAAAAATAAGGCAAATAAATTATACCACCATAAACCACATCAAGTAGATAAATGTTACATATGAATGGATAAAATGTAAAGAGTACATATATAAAATATAAATAAATACATATATAAATATATAAATATATATATACACATATTTATAATTTAATAATATTATTTATAATAGTTTATATTTATTATTATAACTTATAATTATAATATAATAATTGTATTTATAATTGTTATTTATAATTATAATTATTTATTATATTTATTATTATAATAATTATGTAATTATATAATTATATTTATATATAATTATATATATATATAATTATATATATATATATATATATATATAACCATCAGTTAACATGACAATAAAGTGAGGGATACAATGGAGCCAAGGAGCCAAGCAGTACGTAGAGGCAAAGCCTCTTGCCCAGTCAATCGTCTTGAAGAGGCGGCCTTCTCTCGCCCAATCAAGACTTCGCAGATCTCTCTCTCGATCGCAGCACCTCTCGCTGTCAATCTCTCTCTCTCGCAGAGTCTCGCCCTCATGATCGACTCGGTCACAAAGAACCTCTCTCGACTTCGATTTCTTACATCGACTCACGATCCGCTAAAGTGTTGTGTTCTCTCGCGAGTCGACTCACTAGGGCATGTTTTGGAGATCCGTGGCGTTTTTTTTACATATTCAGATTTGGGTCGATCATACCCGCCAAGTCGCTCGACTAGCCAGATAGTCATCCAAGTCGTCGCGGCGTTGTCTAAGACGTCGACTGTTTTTGTTAGGCGCTCGCCTTTCAGCCATCGACCAAGTCGCACGCTTTGCATTTTCGGTCTCTCTCACATTGAGCGCCTTTCTGCGTTAGCTTTGTCATTATTTTTTATGCCGTAACAACTATGGTTGTGTCAAATTATTTTTTCTTCTTTTATCCCTATAGGTTTGGTTATATTATTATTTTGTCTTTTTTTATCTTACTCTTTCAAATTTTCTAAAATTCTTACTTTATTACACATAATTTATACGCGCAATGCATGCCACCAGGTGTTAGTCAATCTATATAATTAAAAGCACAAACTTAAGTTCATCGATTTTTGGATAACCTTTCCTATTCATATTAGCATAACTATTATCTAAATTTATAACAATTAAATATTATCTAAATTTAAATATATTTCTATCTCTAACAGGAATAGAAAAAAGAAAAAAGAAGATCTTTTTCTTATTCAAATTAGTAAAAGTACTATACAAATTTATACTAATTAAATATATACTATTCAAATTTACAAAGTATTCAAAAGAAACTAAACCAATCTCTAATAGAAAAAGTAACTTCTAAAATAATTTTATTTTGGTTTTACCAATTTAATTACAATTTTTTATTACAATTTATGTAATTAAGACATTATAACACATTATACTATATATTACATAAGTTTATTAAAACTTGAAATTATACCAAATTACACGATTAATTATATTAATAATACATTTGAATTTTTTATAACATAATGACAGTAAAATTAGTTGAAAATTATAGTGAATTCATTACTAACTAATTGTCATAATTCATAGCTAAATTAAAATTTATTAGAGCTTGAGTTTCATACTTCTATTCAGATTAAAATTTCAAGTGAATTTTATCAATATAGACAGTAATATAGAATTCTATTACAAGCTTAAGTAAAATTAAAATAATTATTTTTCTCATAATCATAACTAAATAAATATGCACCAAGTTTTCATATCAATTTTTACTTGAGAATAATCTAACTTGAGAATCGATTTCCACCAAGTTTTCATTTTGTTTTTTCTTTACTCTGTTTTATGTCCTCGGTTCTATTTATACATAGAACAGTTTGAGCACCATTATTCTATCTATGGCTTGGATCTGGATAACCCATGCAGTAACTGTACTTGCTTACCTTCTCCAAGCATGGTTGAAGAAGAAGCAAGGAAAATTACCACCAGGTCCAAAAGGCCTACCTATTTTGGGACACCTTCATATGTTAGGCAAAAACCCTCACCAAGATTTACAAACACTAGCCGAAAAACATGGCCCTATTATGTACCTGCGCTTTGGGTTTGTTCCAAACATCATCGTTTCATCCCCACACGCAGCTGAGCAGTTTCTCAAGACCTATGATCTTAATTTCGCTAGTAGTCCGCCTCATGAGGCTGCTAAATACATCTCTTACGATCAAAGAAACTTGTCATTCGGAGCATATGGTCCTTACTGGCGCAACATAAGTAAATTATGCACCTTAGAGTTGCTTAGTAGCCTAAAAATAAGTTCATTTCAGGGCATGAGGAAGGAAGAGCTCGGACTGCTGGTAGATTTTATTGAAAATGCAGCTCGGGATCGCGTTGCTCTTGATCTTAGTGGTATAGTTTCGTCCATGAGTGCAGATATGAGTTGCAGGATGGTGTTTGGGAAGAAATATGGGGATAAGGAAATTGACGAGCGCGGATTCAAAGTTGTTATTCAAGAGGGGATGCAGTTAGCAGCTATTCCTAACCTTGGCGATTTTTTCCCTTATCTTGGTGTGCTGGATCTTCAGGGACTGACTAAGAGAATGAAGGCGATTTCTAAGGTATTTGATAGGTTTTAAGAGAAGATTCTAGATGAACATTAACAACCAAAGGACTGCAGGCAAAACAAGGACTTTGTTGATACCATGTTGGGCATCATGGAATCTGGAGAAGCAGAGTTTGAGTTGATCGCACCCACATCAAGGCGACTTTATTGGTAAATTGCTATATTTTTATAGGCCAGATGCTCATACCTAATACTCCCTCTCTCCCCAAAAAAAGTACAATTTTCTTTGTTTAGGACATAGTATAGTATTAGTCCATTGCATGTCAGTCAAGTAAAAATTTCTCAGCAGGTTCTGAAATTCTGCTATAATAAAAAGCTAAAATGAAAACAAATTAAAAAGCAAAACAGAGAAAATCGATATAAAGAAAAGGGGAGGGATAGAATCCAAGTACTTTCATTTTTATATTTATCAAGAACATTAACCACTCTTCATTAATCTTGTGCTTTTGAATTTGGCCATTGATTTATATCCCTCAAAATGTAACTAATCGTATACGAAAATTTTACTCACAGGACATGCTAGCGGCTGCAATGGATACTTCGGCAACAACATTAGAATGGACAATATCTGAGCTTCTAAGACATCCTCAAGTCATGAAAAAAGTCCAAAAAGAGTTGGAACAAGTGGTTGGCACGGACAGGATGGTGGAAGAATCAGATTTGGAGAGCTTGAAATACTTGGACATGGTTATAAAAGAAGCCTTCAGGCATCCAGTGGCATAATTATTACTCCCTCATGAATCCATACAAGACTGCACTATAGACGGCTTTTTTATACCTAAAAAGTCCCGAGTCATGGTTAACGTATGGGCAATCGGCAGACACCCTAAGGTATGGACTGACGCAGAAAAGTTCCTCCTAGAGAGGTTTGTCGAGAGCAATATAGACCTACGAGGACGTGATTTTGAACTTCTTCCATTTGGCTCTGGAAGAAGAGTGTGCCCCGGGATGCAGTTGGGGCTCATCATTGTTAACTTGGTGGTGGCACAATTGGTGCATTGTTTTGATTGGGAGCTTCCAAATGGAATGCAGCCATCCGAAATAGACATGACTGAAGAGTTTTGGCTTGTTGTCACACGGGCTAATCACCTAAAGGCTATTCCTTCTAGTCGACTTCACAAAAAATGAAGTTCCTATATAGGAAATCTTTGTTAATTATTTTGTTTAACTTGAGTGATTTTGGACTTCTTATGCTTTTGTATTCTCAATTCTCAAAATGGTATTCTAAAATCAGTAGATCTGTAAAATCTATTATTTGGCAGAATTCTTTAAAATAATTTTAGAGTAATTTTGAAATAATTGTTTGAGTATGTACATTTTTGCACAAATGGATTTTATGTCTCATCATGTCTCGTTTGATTAACATAATCAGCCAATGTACACATCATTTCATTATAGGACACATCATTCCTCCAAAAAGGCTGCATGAAATTCCAGTAAATTTTCAATATCAATTACCTAACAAAGTTTAACCTAAGAAAAAAAAAATCACCAAAGAAATACCTTGAACATTGGTTTGGTTATCTTGATCATTTGAAGAGTCAAAGATAGTTACAATTTAACCTGCATGTTGTTGCAAAATCCGACCTAACTCAACTCTTTATAAACCCACTTAAGCACAGATGTCAAAAACAAATGAATAGCAGCCAGGCAACTGATGTTGCACTGAAGTTGTACCAGTTCCGTATGAATTCTATAATCCGCTATCAGAGGATTTAATTCTTAACAGACCTTTAACTACTCATATATCTAAGAATGGCTTTTCATAGTTCAGATCAACATGTACGCTTAAACATGACCCCCAGCTCAATGATGTTCTAGCCTCCTAGAAAAATTGAATTAAGAAGTGCATTCTAGTTCATCTTCTTTTGAAGATACCAAAAGATGTCCTTTGTAAGTCACCAAGAGTTCCTCGGCATTACCTGGGAACCTCGATATGAACTTATCCAAGAATTCATCTTCACGTAAACGCAATACCTAAAGGAAACTTGACTGCTTCTTTAACAGCCTTTTTGACTTCATTATCTCTAAAACTCTGTACCGAGGAATCACTCTATCCTCCATGTTATGCATCAAACACGACGGTTGATACATTAATGTAGCCTTTTCAAGATTAATAGTGTTCAAGAAGAACTCAAGCCCAAACTTCAACTTTTCCTCTGATGTCCTAAATATCACTGGATTCCTCCTAAACATTTCCCCGCATTCAACTTCAGAAAACCCAAAATTTCGAAACACTTCAAACTTTCTCATTAATGTATCATCTTTCATGCCACTAACAGTATGAAGTGCATGAACCAACATCCTAGAATCCTTCAAAACCCCCATAACAAGGTCTCTAAGATCAGATTCACGCATAACAAAAGCCAAGGCTGCCTCTTCAAGAGCATTGACAGCTGAGACCCAACAATACCACATTCCACCAAATAAGAGATATTAGACTTTAATCTAGTTTCAGGGTTCAAATTGGCAACCCAATTGCATCGCCTTAGTATCAGAATTAAGTCTTCAGAATTAAGTCTTCATTGTTATGATCATTTACGAGAATTTTCTTAAGAATTTCAATGCTGGGTAACAGATGTTTATCCAAACTACGAGTTAAAAGTGTTGAAGTTTTGGAAATGAACTTACAGTCGAGACATAGAATCTGTGGCGCAGTATTGACAGAAGATTGAATGTGGGTATCCGAGAATCCAAGTGATTTCAAGAATCGGACCACTGATTGTGGCTTCTCGAGGGTTCTGAGCCCAAGAAAGCGTTTGGAAACTGAGAGGGCCTTTGGTAAAGGGAATCCAAAGGACTCAGTCAAGTAATTGATGATTAAGGGGTCTTTTGGATTAGGATTTGGAGTAGATCGTATGAGTGTGAAAATGAGTTAGAGAAGTGAGATATGAGTAAAATGGGTAGAAGAAAATTGTGGGATTGTGGCGAGGAGAGAGGTAACATCTTAACAGGGTGACCATATTCAGTCTGCAGACTCTCCGTTGCACAGAGTTTGGGTTGAACAAAGCTTCTGCAATTGTAGTATTAGGGAGACGGGAAGAACTATAAAGTTACGCATCATATTCCCAAAAAAATAAAGGCTAAATATACTTCTTTTCTCTCAAAGTATACCCTTTTTATACTTATAAATACACTTTCTTTCTCTTAAAGTATTACCTTTTTTACACTTATATTCTAATGTTTAAAATTTTACAGTAAACCCAAAAACTTTTTCGGACCAAAAATACCCCTGAATGACTCAAAAATTTCATTTAAAATAAATAAGTTCGTGTATGTAGTATTTTCCTTCCAAATCTAGTCCCTCCATCAATTTTGGTTCAAATAGAGTGTTGACCATCGTCATATATCAGCTCTCATGGTGGAAAGAGAAAAAAAAGGGGTAAAAGTACAGAGAAGGAGAAGTGCACAGAAGTACTTGAAAAATCTATCCAGCTGCACTGAGGACATTATTGATTTTTAAAAAGTTACTTCAAAATTACTTCTATCTTGGTTGAAATTTTGACTAAAAAAGACTTGACAAAAATAAAAAAAAATAAAAAATAAAGTTATGGTGACACCAAAAGGTTTTGATATTTTTTAAAAATATTCAACTTTATCCCACATTATTGGAAAGAAAACAAAATTTTATACCAAATACATGTCTATAAATTTGTCTTTAATTTATTTATAAGCAATATTACATTTCTATAAATACATAAAATTTTATTTTTTTAAGTAATTTTGTGAAATGAGTGATAGTTCATTTATTTATATATATATATAATATGGTGAATCACTGAGACTATTTGTTGGCTTTGACAGGTATCTTAAAACACTGATCGGAAATTAAAGAATAAGTACAAAATATTTAAGACAAAAAGTGTTACTTTTTTCTATGATTAGATTAAACAGCTAAATTACATGTCCATGTCAAATAGATTATGAAGATTTCTTTACTTCCTTGTATGATATATATATATATATATATATATATATATATATATATATATGAAACGACACCCTAAAAACAACAAGTACAAGAAAATAACCAGTAGCTACAAGAGGAAGAAAAAAAAAGCTGATGGAAACGCAGACAATCTGTAATCATCAGCTAGAAATGAGAACAAAGAATAGCAAGCCCTTTTTACTTGAAGATCAAATGGAGAATACTGTCAATCAATCAATGGACATTCGTCCCTTTACACAAAAAATGAAGGGAAAAAATGTGATGATTAAGGAGAAAGATGAAATAATGAAAATCAGCGTCAAAGAACAAAAAAAAAAATTCCAAGACAAGTACAAAACTTCAAACTGATATAGAACAGATATCTTCAAAGACTTGTCTGATGTTAGGCCTTTCATTTATAGGGAGAATACACCTTAGTGAAATCGCAAGCAATTCATCCATTGCTTTCGAGTGTTCCTCCCCACCTGCAATGTCTCTGTCAATACAGTCCATTCCTCGGCCTTCTTGGTCGCACAGTCTAACCCAATCTGTAAGATCGACCGCGCCCGATTGACCCGAGATAATGTCTCCAGCACTTCTTCTGGTCAACAATTCCATCAACATCACTCCATATGCATACACATCAGCCTTAAATGACGGGACTGCCTTTCCTGTGGTTGCTAGTTCTGGGGCACGGTACCCAAGAGCTCCCAGGTTCAATATCTGCTCTGCAATGCCAGCTGGTGTCATAAGCCGGTGGAGACCATAATCAGTAAGACGAGCATCATAACCAGCACCTGACAGTATTATGTTTGTTGGCTTTAGGTTTCCATGAGGCAGGCCTCTATCATGAAGGTATAAAAGACTCCGAGCAACATCAACAGCAACCTTGAACCTTTGGCTCAATGACAGCAGTGAGTACCTCCGAGGTGTTGACTCTGCATAAGATATATAGATGGTTACACAAAAACTAAGGAGAAGAATTAGTTGAATTTAAAAACAATATTGCAAACGGAATTAAACTGGCATATGTGAATCATGACAACATCCATCCTGTCTCCCCCAACCACGAGGGAAGGCAATAAATGAAAACTCAAAACTTACAGCCACACCTGTGCTGCAATTTATTCTGTCCAAACACTCCCACCTAAAAACCACAATTGTATCACAATGCACCTGTCTATAGCAATGTTCTAAAAGGCGCTAGGCGGGAGGCGGGCGGTCGAGGGGGGCCTAGCGCCTAGGGGGCCTAGGCGGGATTTTTTATTTTAAAATAATTTTAATATTTTATCTTACATTTATCCAAACAAAATAATAATATAAAGCATAACAATCTATAATAAAGATAATAATAATAAAGGTCTTTTCTTAAAGTTTAAACACATATCCATATTGCTAATGTCAAAGTTCAAACACAAACATGCAATTGTTCAAAGTATAAACATATTTTTAACGTATTAGTTTTATTTATAAATAAGATTACTATTAAATAATAAATTTTAAAATTTCAAGAATTTAATTCAATAATAAAACTTCGAAACTAAACATAAATTTAAGAATTATAAAATAGAATTAAACTAAATATTACAAATGTATCCTCATTTATATAATTTGAAGTTGGTACAAGTTCAAAAATTACAACTATAATAAAATTATTCATTTGACTTGGTATTGTTCACTTCTTGTTGTGATTTGATATGCTACAACCTCAGATTATGAATATGGTAATCATTAGAAAATAAATATATCAAGATTTGGTTTGGGTAATTATTAAAATAAAAAAAAATTCTCCACCTAGAACCCGCCTAATTTTCTAGAGGAATTTTTTTGTCGCCTTGGGCCTAGGTGAGGCGCCTGGGGGCTTAGAGGTGCCAAGGGGGGGCCTAGGTCCTAGGCGGGGCGCCAAGAGGGGGCCTAGCGCCTAGGCGGGGCCTAGGCGGACCTAGGCGGGAATTTTTAGAACAGAGGTCTATAGCCTATGGGTACAAAATACAACTCATTTTTATCCTACAAGAAGTCGACAACTAGAAACTACTCTTATCAGATACCCTTAGAATCCTAGAAATAATTGCAAGTCTGCATTTCGCAACTCGAAGTTGGCACAGGATGTATAAAATTAGTGTCTTCTAGCCTATAGGTACATAACAAATTAATTACCCTACAACAACTAGAAACTAGAATAAGGGATACCTAGGAAGTAAGAACCCTAAAAATAGTTTGTGTCACTGAAATCTGAATCTGTATGTCCTAACTTGAAGTTAGCACAGAAGATGACGTATAAAAATGAAAGGGTGTTTTAGTCCATGCTCACACCTAACCCTTCAACACTTGATACCATCGTTGTGTTACATGATAATGGTCATTTTGACGGCACATGTTCCGCTAGTAAGAGTAGGCACATAAATCGCCAAAACAAAAAGTTATTAGCCTATAAATAAAACGAGAGGGTGCATCCTTATAAGTCAACCTCAAGATTTCCTCAGATGATCAAGTGTAAAGTTCCACCTTAAACAACTGTTTTAGTTATTATTATCATTATGAACTATTTGATAATAAACTGATCATACAAGAAACAAGTAGGATAAAGGTTTCCTATGGAAGAGATGTTTAAAACGAAAACCAAAATAGAGTAGACTATATTTCAATTCATTTAGATTGAAGACATTAAGATATCTTAGATGGTCACCCATTAGACTAGTAGCTTGCAGATTCATAACATTATTTTTGAAATAGTGCAGATGCTAAACGAGGCAGTAAACTGGAAAAAACAGTGCGGGAGTATCAAATATTTGCTAAACTCACAACAGTGGCAATTGAAGAGAAGAATACAACAAGGCCTCCATTGAACTACGGGGTTGCACAATGTTCATAATATGATTACAATTATTTTTAGGGGGCAGTTAATTGGAAAGGAAGGCAAAGAACACTTATATTACATAAATTGGTACAGTAACAAGTAACCCTTCAGAAACAAAAAATAAAATTAGACAGTAAAACATGTATGGACTGCATAAGTATCATATAAGCAGTTGCTAATCTCTTACCATAAAGATGCAGAGCCACACTATCTCCCTCGATGTAGTCGGCTAAAATAAGCCTCTCTTGTTCTCTTGGGCCCCAATAATAAGCTCGTAAAGGAACAACATTCGGATGCCTTATTGATCCAATCCTTTTAACTTCTTTCGCAAATTCTTTCTTATGTTTGACCAACCCCACACGCAACCATTTCACAGTTAACATATGCCCACTACCTAGGGTAGCCTTGTACAATGTGCCATGGCTGCTCCTACCAAGAACTTCTGCCGGAGCTCGAGATAACTCCTCAGCTGTAAATGCCAATGAATCATCCAGGAAGAAAAGTTCTCCAGCCAACCGATCTGGTGAATACACATCTAATGTTACAGGCTGTTCAATAGACTCAATAAAATGAGGCAATGAAGCTATGGGGGAACCCGGAGAGGACTTCCTTCCAGATGTTGTTGTATGACTGTCGAGCAGATTAAGATTTGTGGATGCAGAACTAGCTGTCATTCCGGCAGGCACAACATGCTCAACTATCTCAGTGACAAACTCTTTCTGCCCTGATAATGACCTTGAGTTAGAAGTTAGCAAGTGATCGTTAGAAAAGCTTAACGAAGTTGGAGGGGCCTCAGCATTTGAATGGAAATTGAAAAGTGATGGCCGGCTAAATCTACCAATTTTAACATCTCTACCAGTAGTTTGGCCACAAAATCCACTACTTACACGGAAATCTTGAAGTTGTACTCGATAATAGGCCAGTAGAATGAAGGCAATCATTACAGCAGCTACAACTGAAGCCACGATGATAGCTACTCTAATACTAGTCTTTGAGCTGTGGTGTTTTCCTCTCTCTTGAGTCTGACTAGAAGTACCGCTCTGAGATGGAAGCCCATTTTGAAAGATTAGCAAGTCATTCCCAGGACGAAATGAAGTGTCGGGGAAGTTTCTCAGGTTTTCAGGAATTTGTCCTGATAGATCATTGTGGGACACATTAAAGCCCTTCAAACTTAATGGAAGCTTATCAGGGATTTTACCATTGAAATTATTATTGGATAAATCAAGGTATTCCAGACCCCCAAGTTTTCTCAATTCATTTGGCAGCTGTCCAGATAAATGATTATTTGCAAGATTCAACAATCTAAGCCTTCCCAAATTACCTATCTCTGGTTGCAAGGACCCTGTCAAGGAATTATCTGAAAGATCAAGAGATTCCATATGCGGATAAGAAGGTAAAACCAATAATTCGTTTGTATGGGATCCTTGAAGAGGAATTGGTCCTGTAAAATGATTTCCTGACAGATTCAGGTTTGTCAGAGTCATTGAAGTAAAGAAACTAGGCGGGATAAGCCCATCAAGTTCATTAAAGCTCAAATCAACTGTAGACAACCTAGGATAGGTTCCCAGTCCAGAAGGCAAGCTACCAACTAAAGAATTATTTCTTATATTAAGCATAGTCAACCTTTGCAATTGAGAAGTTAATTTAATGCTTCCAGCCAACCTGTTTGAACTCAAATCAAGAACTTCCAAAGTTGCTTCCCAGTTTTGCACAATTGATATATCATCAGATAGCCTATTCATGCTCAAATCGATAATGCCACAACTTCCAACTGAAGGTGGCAATGAGCCAGAGAGCACATTTGCTGACAGATTCAACATACTCAAAGTCGTAGAGTTGATTCTGGGAATTGAGCCTGTAGGCATGAAAATCAAATTAAAATATATGTTACCAAAGTAATTAATAGAATTCTGTACTCAAAACTCTACACATAAGGAAGAAGAGATATCTATGATAAGTTATTAAAAAATTAACTAATATAGAAAAGAAGGGAAACAATAATTGATTATAAAAATTTTGCTAGAACAATAAATGGAAGCTCAAGATAGAACCCCAACCACATGCCTAGTAACCCGAAGTCGCAACCAAAAGGTCATGAAGATATTACCAAGCCATCACTCGCAGACTAACAACATAAACATTTTTTTAGACTTGTATATATGAAGAAAACTTCGATAGAAATTTCCAAAAACTTCACTCAATTCAGCAATCCAGATAAAGCTTTAATCAATATGCTTGTAGAGTAATCAATTCATCATTTTTGGAATGTTTTCAATAGAAAAGAAGTCGGATCAAAGGAGATGTGCGACTCCAAGGTGGGTTCTGCGGGGTGGTGGCAGGGCCGGGAGGGGGGGAAAATAAATAACTAAACTAAAAAGGAAAAAACTATATGCAAAGAATGAATATCACCTTCTCAACAAATTGCTGTTAGCTGCGAGCTAGAGGCAAATTGAATGTAACTTAAATATTTTACTGCAATCAAGAGTTCTTCAAAAAGAGAAACCATCAAAAAGTGGGACCGGCTATCAATTCTTACTTCGTGTTTTTACAGGTGTCAAAATATATATAAGAAAGGATCCAAAACAGGGAAAACTTGCTCAGGGCATATAATTTTATACTATCATTGCTAATAGGAGATAGCCTTTCCAAACATCATTCATATAGTTAACCATAGTTTTTATAAGTAACCAACCAGCTTATTCTCAAAGATTCACCTGTAATGCTTACACTAAGTCATCCTTTTTAGAGTTCTGGTGAAGCTACTTAATTTGCTATTACTATTGCATCATTTTAATTGCTCAAGAAAGTAAAATCAACGTAATAAATGATACATCAGTAACTATACCGTTCTTGAATGAGCAATCTAGCCTTCGAGTCAATATTTTGTTATTCTGCCAAACAGGAGTTGTAATGTCTTTTGCCCAAGATATGCACAGCAGTTATTTTAATTGATTGAAATTCAATATATTCATAGAGACGGTCTTTCCATTAACTATCAATTAGTAAAAAAACTAGATCCAAACCCCCGCGTTGCGGCGGGATTATTCAATTTTTTAATAATAAATGTGTACATACAATTAATAAATTAAAATATAATAAGAACATAGTAGATTATTGTGCGATTATCAAATTTTACCCAGAAAAACAGATGAATATACATTGTAGGGGGTAGTGTTGAGATAAAGTAGTGATTTTATTAAATAATAATTAAATTACAAAGGATAATATCAAAACAGTTGATATTATCAAAACAGTTTAGATTTTTAGTGATTTAGGGGAATGAATTAAGATTTGTTTTCATCCTCATTTGTTAGGTTAGTTGGACAGTTTTGTTAAGAGTCTTAAAGAACATTAATTAGACAGGACACGCGTTGAATTGTGGAAATGACAGCCTGTCAAGTTATGGTATCATGTACTGTGTTTTAGTATATATAATAGATAATAGATATTATTTAGCATATAAAATAAATCTTTTCAGACTTCAACAACTGGTGATTTCCTCGCACCGGAAGAACAAGCCTATTAAGGTTGAGGAATCTTTTTTTCCCCTCAAAATAAAGATTTATCTTATCAAACTTCTAGAAGAAATATTAACACTGAGCAGAGACTTTTTCTTTTATAATACCAATTTTTAGGTTGCTCAGCCACATATCAAGATGAAAGGTTTAGACCTTTCTTTCTCGGCATACATTATGCTTTTCATCTAATGCCTGGAGGATCCTAAAATAAATGTAATTAACGAATTCTGGCATGTAATATATTGTACAGGGTATATATCCAGAGGAACTATGGTATCTTATAGTATCCACATAATTCCTTCTGAAAAGGTGAAACAAAATAAACAAGCTAATGCACCAGCAGTACCAATGTAGCATTACCAAAAGAAGATATAGGCATGGTTTGTATATACAGCTAAGTATAAAACTGACCAGGATCGAATAACATACATATGGATATATATACAAAAACTGAATTTCTCACCCGAAAACCCATTGCCACTGAGATCTAATTCTTCCAATGGAATCAAACTCTCCAAAAGTTCTTCTGGAATCAACCCATACAACTGATTATTCCCAAGACGTAAAACTCGGAGATTTGGCAACGACCCAAATGAAGGGAGCTCTCCAGTGAGCTGATTATCACCCAAATCCAAAACTCTCATGTTCCGAAATAACACAACAGACTCGGCACTCAAAAACCCACCACTCAACTTATTGTGACTCAAATTCACATACTGCACAGTATTAGCCAAGCCAGAAATGTTCACCACATCCACTGGAATCGACCCAAAAAACATATTGAAACTCAAATCAACATGCTCCACATTCCTAAGCTCAGAAATCAGGTCACCTATATCACCCCAAAGCCCATTTGAATGCAAATCCAGCACCTTTAACTGCTGCAAATTTTGGATGCCGTTGGGGAACCCACTTGTAAATTTATTGGACGACAAATTCAGATAATGCAAACCCCAAAGATCGTTAATTCTAGCCGGAATTGGACCATAAAACTGATTACCAGACAGATCCAAATGTTGCAATGTAGTCATTAACCCTAATGTGGGGACAAGCCGGCCACTGAGAGAATTACCTGAAAGGCTCAAGTTTTTGAGCGATTTTAGGCCGTTGAGAGTCGAAAATTTGAGCTCCCCTGTTAACCCAAGGCCGTCGAGGACAATGACGGTGACATAGCCAGAGGAGTCGTCGCAAAGGACGCCGAAGAAGGAAGGGCAAACGGTGACGTTTGGATCTGAGAGCAAATTCCATGTACTCTGGACATGGCCCAAGGGATCGTTGCGGATCCCTTTTTTGAACTCGAGAAGTGATCGGAGCTCGTCTTCTTCAGAGAAAGAGGGAGAAACAAACAGTAAAAACAAGAGGAGTGGAGAGAGAAAGTGGCGAAGAGTGTGAGTAAAAGTGAAACTCATCTGGCTCACAAACAATGTGTGCATATGTGTGTGAATGAGATAAAATTAAACCCTAATTATCAGACATTGAAATTGGAGGACAGAAATACAGAGTTCTTCAAATTTGTAGAAATTAGAATGCGCAAAAATTGCCGGGGAAGAGGAAGTTTTAGAGAGAGAGAAAGAGAAGTAAAGCAGCTAAGCTAATTAAAAGGAATAAAAGGAGAAAATTAGGGTTTTTATATATGGAAATGAGTTGGGTTACCGTGTATGACAGATGGAGAGGCCCTAAAAAGCTAGGGTTTTTATATATGAGCGTGAGAGAGTGTATATTTTAGATACAGTGAAATGGGTTTGAGTAAGACGATAAATACAGAGAGGATTCATCGGTTAAAAATGGCGGTTTCGGAGTGCTGGTTGGTGGGGGTGAGTTAACTACAGTCTGTAAAGGACAACACACTTTCTCTCTCTATATACGTATATAGTATTACAGTATTTTCTCTCTCTATATATATATGTATACATACTGTTTTACTTCCTATATATATACAATATACAATATATATGTGTTTCTCTCTCTATATATCACTTTGTATTTCTCTCTCTTACAAACTGACAAGGTCCTACTCAGCAGTCACATGCTTTGTAACGGAAATTCTTTTACGGCGTTAACTGAAAAGTTTACGGAAAGATTTGAATTTGACATTATTAGAGATTAAGGAGAAAAACTTTCATATAATTTTGACAGATAAATTTGGGTTCATTTAGTAGAAAGATCTTATTCAAATTAATACCGAACTTTATGCTTATTTTAAGTACTTGTAATTGAATTGACAGAAAATAGATAAATTCATATAAGTTTTAAGCTTAAGAATATTTATTTTAAATTATAATTTAAAATTTAATATTAATCTTATACTTTAAAATGAAGAAATAGTTCATAATAGTAGTATATTTTATATTTTATCGATTATGGGTACTAATTCTTCCCGTCATCTTTGAGAATAATATTAAGGATTTGAATTTTTTTTATCTTAAATATGTTTTAAATGATGTGATATTGAATGACATATATTTTGTTTTATGACATAGTCAATCAAAAGATATATAATTTTTAATTAATGTTTGAGACCCAAAAAAAAAATTTAAAATCAATAATATCATCCTTTTTTTTTTACTATAGTTTTCCCACTTAAATTTTTGATATTCTTATTGACACCATATGAAATAACTCGGGTCAAATTACAATAAGGCCTTAAAACTATCGATCCGATAGTATCTCTTTTGGTTATCTTGCTCATTCAAAAGGTCATGACTGAGGTACTAGGGTGTTATAATGTTTGTTTGTGAATATTATATTTGGGATTGGACTATTAATCTCAAGTCTCGTTTTATTTTTAAAAATAGACTTATGAAAATGACTTGAGAAGATGAATTATTTAATATCATATCTAATAAGGTATTATAATTTTTATTTGGGACTACAAATTTGTCAACAAAATTAACCTTTTAACTGTTTAAAAAGAGCGATATATTTTATCATATCTATCTATACTCAAACTAATAAGAATATGATATATTTGTTATTAGCGGTAATGGTATAATAGTTCAAATGGTAAGTTTTTATCCAATATTTTAAATAATCTTAAACAAAACAAACATAATATAGAATTATTTTAAATTATCCCATAAATAATTTCATAAAAAATAAACATATGACTACTACTTAATCATATGATTAATAGTCTTAAAATTATAATTTATAAAAATATAATTCTAATATTATAATTCTTATAAATAAACTTGACCAAAGAGAATTTAGATTCTATGTTTTGATGATGTGGAAGTGGGATATACCTTCTTGTCTTTAATATAAAATATCTGAATTTTATTTAGATTCTAATGGACTGTTAAAAAGTCGGTCAGTAAATCATTAAAAGTTTTTTTTTTTTCTGATCAGCAAAGAGGTGTGTTGCCTTTTGAATTCAAATGTAAATGTAAAATGCTGAAAAGTCTTCAATCAACTTATTAATGGTCTGATATAAATTATGAGGTTTCCCAATATGTGGGTTAGGAAAGGCACATAAATTAATTTATCTGCTTAAAAAAGAAAAGATAAAAATTGGTTTTTCTTCTCAAGATTTCAATAATTAATTTCAAGATAACCATAACCAGTCCTTTTTAGATATGATCAATTATTAGTTTTACTTTTTTTAAAAAAATAATATCTTAACAACTAGTCAAATTAAATATATTCTAAAAATGAAGGGAGGTCTTGTGTTACTTCGAGTCCCCATCAGTTCACTTTTCTTTCATGGGTCTGCAAAGCATTTTCTTTAAATTTGGATTATGAAGTGATTACAGCTAATATGGTATATATATATATATATATATATACACACAATGGATCCTGAATTTTTTTTTTTTTTTTTTTTGTAGAACAACTAAAAAAAAATAAAAAATTATGGAACTAAAATTTTCACATAATATAATATTTTGGGCGTGATTTGGATGCTTATACCAAAAATATATATACAATCTGCATGCATCGCATGCAGACATGTTTTGATATAGGTATCCAAATTACACCCAAAATATTGTATTATGTAAAAATTCAAGTTCCATAATTTATTTATTTTTTAGTTGTTTTTTTTTTTTAAAAAAAGGCTAAATTTTATTAAAATCTGAGAGTCCCACTGATCCCACTCTCTCTCTCTCTCTCTCTCTCTCTCTATATATATATATATATATATATAATTTTATAGTACACAACGTATATATACATTTTTTTTGGATATATAACTTGTGTTTATAGACTAGAATATCTATGGCGACGATTGAGCCAGTTATGTAGTCCAAAAAATCATATAACAAGTCGTATTCTGCTGGCACATACATACAGTTATATACATTCTCTCTCTCTCTCTCTCTCTATATATATATATATATATATATATATATATATGGATTTTTTTCTCTCTCTCAACATACATATATATATATATATATATGGGTAAAATGCATATGTTATCCCTGAACTTTAGGTAAAATGCATATGTTACCCCATAACTTTAGGTGTTTTGAGGTATTGAACTCCTTTTTTTGTGCGTTGACATGTCTACATGGCACATGTGGCACCACTTACGTGTACTTTTCCAAATCAATTCGCACATGTGGCACCACTGACATGTACTTATCCAAATTAATTCTTAAAAATATGTTACTCCAAAGAATTAAACCCAAGACCTCCCATTTAAAATTTGGACAAAGGTCTAAAAATGCCCTTGACGTTTACCTTGATGTCCCACTTACACCATGAACTATTTTTTTTTTCAAAAGTACACTCAACGTTATAAATTTTGGCTCAACTATGCCCCTCCCATTAAAAAAAATGACAACTAGACGAACAGACGTTAAAATCAACTGATGTAGCAAAATTAAAAAATAAAATTAAAAATCCAACTCATCTTCACCCATTAAACTGAATATTCTCTCTCTAAACACTAACCACGCCACATTCTCTCTCTAAGCCCTCTCTTCATTAACTTCCATCATTTTTTGACTGAACTCTTCTTTTGCTGGTTATTTTCTGATGGATTTAAGCGACAAAAATTCCGGAACTGTCATCCCTCTCTGTCTATCTTTTTGCGCATATACAATGTATACAAAGTGCTGCTCATTTATCTTTTAATCTCCTCTCAATCGCTATCTTTTTGTAACTGAAAATTTCAAAAGTGGTTAGGGTTTATAGATTTCATTGAATAGATTTGATGGGTATAATTTAAGAGATTGGAACTGATATCAGGTGAGGGTTTTGAATCTTTTCGATACCCATAATTTTAATTTAACTTTTATTTGTCATACCTTTGTTTAATTTTTTTTATTGGCCTACTTGAAAATTGATTGTATAATTTTTGTGGGTTTCATGAATTTGTTAGTTGGTTTTATGAATTGTTATAGAAATTAAAGAATTGGGTATTTGTGGGAAAAAATATAGTAAAATTTGAGATTATATGAATTATTATTGCCCTTTAATTCTGTCTAGTTAGTTACCTGGGGTTGAATTGTTTGTGTTGATTTAATTTTTAAAGAGATTGTTATCCAGCGAGTGTTCAATTGCTTTGATGATGATGGCGATTAGAAGATATTGCCACTGGAGTTGCAGAGCTGCGTGAGGACGGTGAGCTGCGAGATTTTGACCAAGGCGGAGGAGGCGTAAATGGGCATATGTTGTAAGACCCCAACTTTTATGAATAAAGAATAATTTTCTCGAAATATATTTTTGAATATTATGGTGTGAATTTGATATAATGTTATAGTTGTGGGTAATATTTACATATTTTGCAAAGTAAGCAAGTGGTTATATAATATTCGATTGGTCGAAAAATATTCGTTTTAATAGGGAATATCCGTACGACGGCACAATCATTGGTGGACCCCACAACGAAAGTATTGTCGTAGTTAGAAAATGACATAATTATCTTTTTAAAAATAACGGCGGAAGTTTTACTTAGTTAAACCGTTGAACTACCCTATTAGTAAAAGTACAATGTCTACGCGTGGTTGCATAAGTAAGCACACGGTATTGATTATTGATGCTTACGTGAGAAGTCACCGTTATACTCAATTATTCTTTACATGGAATTGTTGCATCATATCTCTCATATTATTGATTCGATTATTGTCACAAAGATCATCTCTGCGTAATATGATATATTATTAAATCAATAATTGAGACTAAAAAATTATTCATATTATTAAATTGCAATATTTACAATGTCTGTAAGTTACATCGATGAGAGAGGTTTGGTCATCTAATTGCGGCGCCAATAAGGAAAAATCCTTATCGGAAAGCCATGTCTTTCCTGGGAACGACCTGGTTGTTAAATATTGTGAGTTATAATATTAATGATGAATAAGTTCGTGTTGATTAAAGATGAAATTGATAGTTCCATTGTGTTGGAATTATTAGTGTTAGTGGAAATCTATATTTATTTCGATATTAATTGATGTCTGGAAGTTTTACTGACCAGTCGGGTAATTAATCGGATAAATGAGTAATTAATTGTTATTAATTCACATGATTCACATGATTGAACTATTGATTCACATGATTGAACTATTGATTCACAATATTTACTATTAGGGGAGGTGGTGCAAGTTTGATAATCCTTGCAGGACTAAATTAAAAATGAAAGAAAAGTTGAAGGTATTGTACTGTAATATTTCGAGCCCCAAAACGTGCAATTATCAAAACTATATTTTCCTATAAATAGAAGCTCATTTTTCCTTCATTTCTCACCAATTCACTAAAGCTATAGAACAATTATTATATAGAGAAATTATAGAGATAAAGAAGAAGAGAAGTCTGCTACCTCATTATTCTAGTATCCAGTCTTCTTTTGAGGTAAGGGGTATTATTCTTTCGTATTCATGAAGAGAATTATTTTCTTTCAATACTGTAAGAGTCATGTTATTCCATTCTTTATTATTATGTTAGAATAATGCATACATCTGCCAAGCACCGCATACATACACGTAAAAATTCTTCCGTTGTTCCATTCTTTATTATTACGCTGGAATAACTCGTCTGCATGGCTCATCGCATGCACGGTGAATTCTCGCATTGTTATTCCATTCTTTATTATTCATTTGGAATATCCCATCTGCGTAATTCTACGCATGGCTCGGTTCCATTCTTTTATTATTCTATCGAGAATAACACATGCATGCGGCCTATCGCATGCACGGTGAATTCTTCACATTATTCCATTCTTTATTATTTTGTTGGAATAACCTGTCTATGTGGATTACCGCATGCATGGTGAATGATCCTTTGTATTCTTTCCTTATTAAATTGTGAAAATGACATGTCTACGTGGATTACCGCATGGCGGGTGAAAATTCATTTGCAGTTTCATATATTCGTTATTATACTCGTTATTTAACAACCAGATTGTTCCTGAGAAAGAGGGGGCTTTCCAATAAGGATTTCTCCCTATTGGAGCGCAATTAGGTGACCAAACCTCTCCTTGACAGAACTTCTAGACATTGTAAATATTACAATTTAATAATATGAACAACTTTGTCGTCTTAATTATTGATTTAATAATATATCATATTATGCAGATGATACTGTGACAATAATCGAATCAATAATATAAGAGATATGAGGAAACAATTATTGTAGCAATAATTGAGTATAACTGAGTGACTTCTCACATAAGCATCAATAATCAATACTGTGTGCTACTATGCAACCACACGTATTTTACCATCGATTATTTTATAACAACTTGCTTACTTTGAAAAATTTTCAAATATGACCCTTAACTTTAAACTTTTATCAATTTAACTATTTACCAAAATTGAAAAATTGAATACTTTTATTTCATAAAATTCGGGGTCTCACAATCTCCCCTCCTTATGAAATTTCACCCTCGAAATTTACGTACTTACCTGGTATGCCGAAGAGATGAGGATATCTTGACTTCATTTCAGATTCTAACTCTTGAGAACCTTTGAGTGTTGAATACGATCCTTCTTATGCAAGATTTTAACACGTATCTCCTCATACATTAAATCTTTTGCTATCTCGTCCGGTTCTAAATCAATAATTTGGTTCGGGTCGTCCACATATTTACGTAACATCGGTACGTGATAAACGTTATGAACACGCAACCTGTTTGGCGGTAAAACGAGTCTATAGGCCACAGTTCCTACTCGATCAAGGATTTCAAATGGGCCAATAAAATCTAGGGTTCAGATTTCCTCTCTTCATCGATTCTTGCTTTTAGAATAACGCCCTCTTGAACCTTCTTCTTCATATTCATTAGCTTTGAGTATGTAGCTTGCACGGCTTTAACTTTATCAATTAAAGTCAATTCTACTCGTATATTTGATATCACCACGTGGGTCTTTAGAGTCTTTAACTCTATCTTCATCATTTGTAAGTTATACCAAATGGGTTTTTGTGTTAACAACATCGCACTCGTAAATGCATACGATCTTCTACTCAACGTGTCAGCTACCACGTTCTCTTTTCCACAATGATATTGAATGGTACGATCATAATCTTTAACAGCTCGAGCTAACGTCTTTGACACATTATACGATCGTTTTAGGTATAGAAATATTTGAGGGTTTTGTATTGGGGTCAATACAAAATTCAATTTCACGCTCTAGAGGTAGGCTAAGAAGTCTTCAAGAATACGTCAGAAAATTTATTAACAATAGAAATATCATTCAAAACTGTGACTCTCATCCAAGACTTGGATAGCACAAGAAATGAAGGTTTCTACTAACGAAGTTTCAACCAATAAGTCAAAGTCTAACTGTAAGACCCCGAATTTTATGAAATAAAAGTATTCAATTTTCCTATTTAGTAAAAGGTTAAATTGATAAAAAATTAAATTTAAGGGTGATATATAAAATTTTCAAAATACGCAAGTGGTTATAAAATACTCAGTTCTGTTGGGGAATATTCGTTTGGTCGTGGAATATTCTTGTTGTCGGGGAATATTCGCATTTACGGCAAGCAGTATCCATTTATGGGTCCCATAACGTAATAACCGCTTACGAAGAAAACGACAAGTTTGAGTTTTTATAAATAACGGCATAGTTATTACTGCTAACAACTTTTTGGAATACCTGGTGGTTAAAATACAGCAATACACGTGGTTGTATAGTAGAACACGGTATTACACAATATTTTTGAATTATTGATTCTTACGTAAGAAGGCACTACTCAATAATTGTTACAGTAATTACTGTTCAATATTTTATTTTATTGGTTCAATAATTGCTGCGTTGATAATTTATATTATTGTTGTTTCAATAATTATCATTTCATAGTATTCCCATTATCAGATCAATAATTTATATTATTTGGATAATATTATTAGATAACATTATTGGCAATGTCTAGAAATTTCTGTCAAGGAGAGGTTTGGTCACCTAATTGCGCGTCAGTAAGGAGAAATCCTTATTGGAAAGCCCCCTCTTTCCTGGGAACTGCCTGGTTGTCATAATTGTGATTCTGTAATATTATTTGTGAATAATTAATTATTAATTTATATGATAGTGAAATATTTATTTGATGTGGATATAAATGATTGATTTATTTATGTGGTTATTAATATAGGAATTAATGTTGAGGTATTTTATTAGTATTTTGTCGGATTGGAGGTATTAAAAGATCAAATCGGTGTTCTTAAAGCTCTATTGCGTGAGTTATAATTTTTAATCCAACCGTTGGATCGTTGTGATTTTTGGATATGTTATACATATATGAGTTGAGTTTATGTCCACAAATTTTGAACCGTTGAAAATTAACGCATGATTTGTTATGAATTTTAAAAGGTGTTGAAACGGTGTTGAAAATCGTCCGTTTGTGAATTTCGGATATTTTCTGTTTGGAATTTGGAAAAACTCAAAGCTACAAAGTTGTAGAGAATTCGATTTCATGCGGAATGGATATAAAATTCGTATTTTTCTGATAAACGGACTATTTTTTATGAATTACTGAAGTTTCAAAAAATAAAATAATTTTTATTAAAATTGGGTGGGACCCACTTTTTGGTTTGTGTTGAATGCATGTGCTGAATTGAGATTCAAGTGTGGTGGGCTGGTCTTAAATGGCTGGTGCGTAGGAAATGAGAAATAATTAATATATTATTTTAGTCTCCTATGACGTTCTAGTATTTTCCTATAAATAGACGCCTAGGTTAGAATTGAAAATCACGCCAGAAATAAGTTTTCTTTCTCTCTATATTCTCGGGCGTATTTTTGTGAGTATTTAGATACTTTGAGAGTTGTTATTCAGTGCAAGATTCTTTCGGCTTTTCATCCGACATTCCGGTCAGAAGTACTGCTCTTTTGAGGTTAGGGATTTTAAGGATTATTATGTTTATCATGTTTCAAAATTTTTCTAACCTTCAAAAATTCTGGAAAAAATTTAAAATGATAATTTGATGAGTTTCCTTGATTGTGTCCAAAAATGGCGATTTTTGGATGTATAGATTAGGAGTTATGGATTTTATGAGAAAAGACTATTTTAAAAGTAAACCCTTATAACTCCTTATGGTTAACTCCAAAATTGGTGAAATTTTTATTGGGACTACATCTATATAACATCAGTATATTCTGAAAATTTCGGAATTTTTGGACAAAAGTATAATTTATGATAAATGTCTAAATATTCGACAGTTTTGACCATGTGAAAAATAGTAAATGAATTTTAAAAATTCCGAGAAAAATATATGTTCAATATGGGACTATATTATGCTAAATCCCAGAAAAGAAATATTTTTGGAACTGATTTGATATTTTTCATGAAAATGGACTAGTTATGAATAAATAAATTAAATATGTTATGTGAAGTAACAAAATTGAAAAATAGGATTTTATGGCTTGGGAATCCTATATATGGTATATGCAGATTTTTGATGAGGTTGTTGGCTATTGATGATGAAATCTTATGAGTTTGGCATTTTAGTATGATTAAATGCATTAATTAGTAAAGTGTAAACTATTAAAATAAATTGTTTATAAGTTTAAGAAATGATTAAAATATTGTGGTAGTATTAATAATATTAGATCATGATATTATTAAGTGATTTATAATATTTGGATTAAGGTGTTATGAAATCATTGATTTATGAAACTTACTCTTGAAATTAAATGCGATTGTTGATCGTATTGTTTTTTATTATCATATATAATATTTTTATAATCCCGGTGATAAAATTTCTCTTTGAATTAAGTGTAAAGATGGGTAGATTATTGGTAAAATCGTGACTATGGTTTCTCTTTGGCCAGTAGTACAAAAATGAATTGTTGACTGGTATGATCATGACCATTGAATTTATAATTGAATATTTTTTAGCTTAAGTCAAAAAGGTGAATTGATCAACATGGTTATAATTATTGTTTATATAAATTACGAAATGATTATATATTTCTTTGAGATATGAATATCTTTGGTCCAGAAAAGTGCGAGATGAATTGTTGATGAATATCTTTGGGCGTGTAGTCTGAAGATGACTTGTTGTTGAATATCTTTGGCCGTAGTGCAAAGATGAATCATTTGTTGAATATCTTTGGCATGTAGTGCAAAGATGAATCATTAATGAATATCTTTGGCCCGTGAGTGCAAAGATGAACTTATTAGTATGATTATGAGCAGAACTGTGATTTGGTAAAACCATGATCTTTGATGTTTCGTAAAGACATGTGATGAAAAATATCTTTGTCTTGGATGAGAAGAGAAAATTAGAACTACAATTATGATTATGAGTTATTCATACGATCGCGAACAGGATCTCATTGATTAATGTTGAGGGTTAAAGCATTGTTGGTGGACTTTTAACACGGAGAAGATAATAGACTTTATGGTCTATTCGACTCTTCTAATGGATCGCTTCGTCCATCAATACCGCAACTATGGTTGAAAAGTTTTATCATCTACCATATGTTCTAAATCTCCGATTTATTATCGATGAAGGTTATTGATAATTTAATTATCTTTAGTTATGATATTCTTTCTTGGTTAGTTGTGTTTCACCCCTTTTGCTTCACAATTCCTTTCTGTGTAATAAAAGTGTAAATTGGGTCGAAATGGGGATAACAGGGAATAGTGTGGTGGTCCGAGACTATTAAAGTTTCTCAACACATTATAAAACGGCATGACATACAATATATAATTGTATTGAGGACCTAACATGTGTGTGTCATATATTATACGTCACTTAATAATTGATTTTGGTGAACAACAATAGGGTGAGGTGAACCCAACTTTGGAAGGGTGTTTTGCCACTATCATACAAGATGTGTAATGACATACAATCTCGTGTTATCATAAGAAAGGGTTGTACACATCCACTTGCTGAGTATATCTACGAGCACTACCTATATGATCTTGGAGTTGGGTTGAAACATAATGTTTAATCGCAGACGGTGGAGATAGTTATATGTCAAGAGAAGACTCACCATTGGAAGGAACGTGATAGTAATCTTCTCGTTTTTCTTTGGGGTCTATTGGATCAACCAAGGATAATTCTCTGGACATATGATATCTATCATAACTTAGACTCATGGCCTCCTATGTACGAAGGTTTCCTTGAGCACTTCCCAAAGATTTTAATTTCTAAAACAGTTCTAGATTGTACCTTTATGTAAGGTATCACTGTGAGGTGATGTCCATAGTTGGGACATGAGTCACAGTTGGTATTAAAACTCACAGTATATGTGTTGTTGTATTTTGCACGACAATTTTAGTAGTAAAGTTGTAATTATTTTCTGTACCATATATTTGGCGACTTAGAATAGGTTGGATGGATTGGACCTATTTTGGGGGCGTCACACTAACTTCTCTGGGGTCAAATTTAAACGTTGAACGCAAGCAAGAGAGATAAAAGAATAGGTAGCACCAGTATCTAATAAGGTATAGACTTCGCAAGAATTTATAATTAACTAACCCGTGCTAACTTCGTTCGATTTACTTGCTTTTTGAGAAGTCGCCAAAAATGCTCTTCCTAAAATCAACGACTTTGTTTTGTCCGTATCCGCCTTTGGTGCCACTGTCCCAGCTGGACTTGACTTCATTATGCCACAAAATAGAGCTAAATGACCTTCTCTTCTTGAAATTTCCACTTCTATTATCTTGGCCATGATTACCACCGAAGTGGTTACCATTCTTGGCATGATAATTTCATGGCGCCCCAAAATAGGTATACATCACCTATTCGAGTTGTCAATACATGGTGCAATTAACTACAACTTTATTATTACAACAAGAAAAGTCATGAGTTTGAATACAAATATTATCTTCTGCATATATCTATACTCAAATAAATCCTCATCACATTTATTGATACATTATTTTACAAAATGGTGAGGACTACTAAACAATCCTTTCTAAAACCTTCATTCCATACCCTCACTGCTACTTTCCATTATATTCTCGCCTCCCGAGAAGAAAAATGGAACAAAAAGGAAAAGGGTGAGCTCAACTAGCACAAGAAAAGAATATTATGACTAAGATAATATACAACAAATTATCGTTAGTCTTCAACTGAAAATCTAATAGAATACAATAGACAACAAATTTTAAATCAATATCGCAATGAAATAATAATTCATTAAGAGAAAGTTAAGATGCAAACTATATCTTCTACATTTAAAGTTCATCGCTCTATTTTATCCTCGTATCAATCATCATCTCGAATCAAATATTCATTCTTGCACCAATTTTATCAATTCATGTTATCTAAACACTCGCTCATCTGCACTATAAATTCAAAGATATTCTTCAGAAATCATCATCTTTGCACTACAAATGCCAAAGATATTCAATAATATCATCAAATACATAAGAAATTCATTAAGGCAATTAAAAAACGTTTTTGAACTATAAAGAAATCAATCACTTTTTCCACCTATTCAACTGAACTTAAAAGAAATTCCAATTATTTTAACTTTGTTAATTGACAAATCAATATTCCAATTATTTTTCAACACAATCAATTCGATCGCTTTCGCATTGCTCACAAAATATTAATATATTATTTCAATCAATTATCAAAATATTCATAATATAAAAATACATACCATTAACTCAAAGATATCCTCAGTTAATAATAATAACATATATAAATTAGGTCACGCACCATATCACAATATCAAAATATTTATTAATATAAAATATCAACAACAATTATTAACTTCAATAAAATAATGAATAAAGAATTACCTGTAACTTATATCAAGAGTTGCCTTCATACTCGTTATTTCCATTTAATTAAGATTCAGAATAACTAACGCAATATCAATTTTTCGACTATCATTCATTATATTCCCACACACGCCGCGCATAATCCATACTAATATTCTCGATAAAGATTTAATATTCCATTTTCATCAACGATTCTATTCTCGATAAACAAAGAATATATTATAATATATCATGTATTTTACTTAATCATTCATTCATTAATCAATATTAACTCACTTATTTTCAAAATAATATTACTTAATTATTATTAATAGTCAGTCTTACAATTTCCCCGACGGTCATCATTAATCCGATGGTCGCCGCTTACCTGCATTTATTATTATCGTGTTGTTGGTTATCAGAAGACCCCAACTTATTATTAATGAAATTTAATTTTCTATTTATTATTTTGAAATAAGTAAGGGTCGATTTGATTAACGTGATAATTAGGGTAAAATACGCAAATATTTCAAAATAAGCAAGTTGGTTATAAATATTCATCATTGCGGAGAATATTCAGATCGTTTGAATATTCGTATTTATCATTGCGCAGCTGCATGTGGGGCCCCATAACTAAAAAAGTTTCGATGGACGAAGAAAACGACAAATATAAGTTGTTAAAAATAATCTACAGAAGTTGTTACTGCAAGTAATCGCTGAATACCCTATGGTTAAAAACACAAGAATACGCTGCTGGTCGCACAAGAAGATCGCCAGATTGCACCAATTATCAAGGCACTACTCAATAATGGTTACAGAATTACTGCTCAAAGATTTTATTTTATCGATTCAATAATCGCTACGCCGACATTTTATATCATTGCTGTTTCAATAATTGTCATTACAATCGTATTTTCCATTATCTAGCAATAATTCATATTATCCTAATAATATTATTAGATAACATTATCGACAATGTCTAGAAAGTTCTATCTAAGGAGAGGTTTGATCATCTAATCAAGGCACCAAGAAGTGGAGAGATCCTTATCGAAAGCCCCCTCTATCCCTGAACCGCCTCGTCACAATAATGTGATTCTCGTAATATTATTTATGAATAATTAATTATTAATTTATATGATGAGGAAAATATTGATTTTATGAGGATATAGATGGAGAAAATTTTAATGTGACAATTGTTGAAAATTAATATTTTATCTTTTCTCGATAAAATAATTCATTTAAATATATTATTTTAATAATATATTAACGATGATATTTTTACAATGAATGTGGGATATATGAGTATATGAGGAGGAAGAGTATTTTGTGGCATTAAATGTTTAACACATGTTTTGTGTGTCAGGACACAATTATCGACCGAAATTTGATTATAAATACGTAAAATCGTCTGCTTGGATTTCTACCAATTTCGCTTGGAATTTGAAAAACTTTCTTCCGCAGTTGTAGAGAATTGAATTTCCTATAAAACACGCGAGATTTGAATTTTCCTGATAAAAGGCATATTTATTATGAATTATTGAAGTTCAAGTTCAAATAATTAATTTTTGGGAGTTTTAGTTAATTATTTTGAGAAAACGTTTTTTGCAACTAAGTCATTCTCACATGTGATTCAAATGGGCTGAGATCAGTTGTCTAAGGTGGGCTAAAGAAAATGTAAAAATATATTAATATTATATTCAATTTTCTCGCTTTGTGTTCTAAGCATTTTCCTATAAATAGGTGCTTAGGTTATAATTGAAAATCACAAATGTAAACCAAGTTTCTCTCTATTTCTCTCGATATATCGAGCGATTCTTGTGAGTATACTTTGAGTATTGTTAGATTTGCAAGTTCCTTCAAAGACTATACCCTTTATTCCAAATTTAAGTACTAATCTTTCGAGGTGGATGTTATTTTCTTCTCAAATGATATTATTTCTTCAATATCATTATGTCAAATATCGTTAAATTTTTTATCAAATTTGAACTTTTCCATGTCGAGGTTACTATTCATGAGTTACTATTCACGAAGTTACTATTCATGAGTTACTATTCACGAAGTTACTATTCACGAGTACTATTCATGAAGCGCATGAAGATATTTTTTTAAAATTTCTATCTTTTGGTGTCTGAGTTACTATTCACGATACTAAGACTATTCACGATACTAAGACTATTCAATCCTAAAAATAAAATTTCTTCTTTTGTCCAAAATATCTATTCTCGATACTAGCTTTGATCAGATCCATGTTTTGATCATTCATTTAATTTTATACCACTATGATTATTTTTGAGGTATTTTTTGAACACGGATAAAACAAAGTACTAATCCTTAATCCTTAATCCTCATTATTTTGCTTCACCGGATTCGCTTTTTTAAAATATTTTCATCATCCCTACCTTAAATGATGATATTATTGAATATCTTTGGCCCGTAAGTAAAAAGATGAATGATTTCTAAGAATATCTTCGGTCAGAAAGCAAAAGATGATGAACAGTGTTTAGATGAATACGACTAATCGATGAATATCTTCGGCCTCAGAGTGCAAAAGATGAATATTTGATTCCGTATGTATATCGATCGATGTTACAGGATAAAAGATAGATTTATGAACTTTTAAATTCATACATGTAAGATAGTAGTTTGCATTCTCTACTTAACTCTTCTAATGAATTATTATTTCATCATGAATATTGATTTAAAATTTGTCGCCTATCAGATTCTATTAGATTTTTCCCTATCAAGACTAACTAGAATTTGTCAGATATTATCTTAGTCATAATATTCTTTATCGGGCTAGTCGAGCTCACCCTTTCCTTTTTGTTCCATTTTCTTCTCAGTGAGGCGGTAATATAAATGAAGACGTAGCTCTGGGTATGGAATAAAGGTTTTAGAAAGAATTGTTTAGTAGTCCTCACCATTTTGTAAAATAATGTATCAATAAATGTGATGAGAATTTATTCGAGTATAGATATTGTCTAAAGATAATATTTGTATTCAAACTCACGCTTTTATCGCTGTAATAATAAAGTCAGAGTTGCTTCGCACTACGTATCGACAACCTCGTAATGGGTGATGTATACCTATTTTGGGGGCATCACGCTTATTACCTTTTCGTCAGGTTAACTCATTATCGCGCTTAATAATCGAGCCCTATTCACAACATCTAAATATAAACAAGGTTTATAAGAAATGAGGTATTGACGTATATCGAGTTTCAAACCTCTTAGAAATATTCACGTCATTCGTTCCTCATTATCGACCAAATAGGATGCAAAGCGGGATAACTCAAGAAAACTTAGCCTCGTCTACGATACGATACTACCATATTATTTTGCTCCATTGCTTATCTCAACATTTTCAGATGCCATTTTCAAATACTGCCACAAAACAAGGGTTAATTAACATATCATATATTATCCCTATACTCTGACCGACCAATTAAATACCAAATAAACTTAGGTAGGTCATATTAGCGAAGGAATTTCCCGTCTCTTCCTTCCTAGTTCTTGTCTCACATGCTAGCCAGGGATTATATCCCTAAGCTTTGATACCAACTGTGAAGCCCCCAAAACAGGCATTCATCACCCATCTTGAGTCGCCAGATACATGGTACATAATTCAAATACAACTTAATTATACAACAGTCGTGCAAAATACGACGACATATATACTGTGAGTTTCAATAAAAATATTGTAACGTATATAATACGACAATATTCATACTTTAAATTAATACATGCCATATAAAGTACAATGATAAATATTTCAAGTCTCCAAAGGACACGAGAAGATTTCTCTTCTTCATTTCTCATGCATTGCACTTTTGACGCTTTCGTGGTTGGGATTCTCATCACCCTATTGTTGTTTCACCAAAATCAATTATTAAGTGACGATAAAATACGACACACACATCTTAGGTCCTTAATACAATTATATATCGCATGTCATGCTATAGGAGGACTACTAATGCTATCATCCGGACCGTCACTCCATTCCCCGACTAGTCCCAAATTATATTCTCATTTCAAGAGAAACAACGAAAAGAAAGGGTGAGCTCAACTAGCCCAAAGAAGAAATATTATGACTAAGATAATGCAGAATAAATTATCATTAGTCTTCAACAATGTTAAACTGATAAAATATAATAGATATCAAGTTTAAGTGCAGCGGAATAAGCAATCCATTAGAAAAATCAAGTATAGCGTGATATCTACTATCTTCTATGATTTAAAATGTTTTCATCAATTTTAATCGCTGAGACTCAGCTTAATAAATAAACCATATCATCGAATCATCCCTGTACTACGGGCCAAGGATATTCATTAAATCATCAATGGTCATGACTATACTGAATAATCCCTGGTCATAATCATACCAAGTCCATCTCTGCACGTAAGCCAAAGAAATACAACAATAAAATCAATAATCAACAATCCATCTTTGCATCGTAGCCAAAGATATATACAACTCAATAATCAACACCATCTTCGCACGTAAGCCAAAGATATACAACAATAAAACCAATAATCAACAATCCATCTTTGCACGCAAGCCAAAGATATACAACTCAATAATCAACAGTCCATCTTCGCACGTAAGCCAAAGATAACTTTCATCACCATATAAGTATGAGGATGATGACAATGATATAAGCATTACTCAAACGAAAATAAGGATAATTATTAAAGACTTTAAATTTATCCAAATATTATCAACCACTCATAATCTAATATTATTAATATCATAACAATATTTTAATCACTTCTTAAACTTATAAATAATTTATTTTAATTGTTTACACTTTACCAAATAATGCATTTAATCATTCAAAAATGTCATACTCATAAGATTTCATCACCAATGATCAAATCCCTTATAAAAAATCTGCATATACCTTATATAGGATTTTCAAGCCATAAAATCCTATTTTCCAACTTTGTTACTTCACATAACATATTTAACTCATATGTTCGTAACTAAACCATTTTCATAAAAATACCAAATCAGTCCCAAAATATTTATTTTCTCGATTTAGCAGAATATAGTCCCATAATGAACATATATTTTTCTCGGAATTTTTAAAATTTATTTACTATTTTTCAAAAATATATTTTTAATTAATTCCTTAAGAAATTAGCTACCTCAAGTTTAACTCCAGAAATTTCCAAATCTTGGCAGGATCTTACACATGTTAACGTGAGCTTCCAGTTTAAATTTCATGGTCATCGGAGTTATAGAACTCCGGTTATAGCATTTTTCGTCGGAAAAACTTAAATATTGAAATGGTCATAACTTGCTCATTTTAAGTCAGAATGAGCTCATTTTTGGACAGGAGATACCTTATACCATATACTTTCATGTCTCAAAAGGCTAGAATTTTTCTCAAAAATTAAGTGGCCGAAACAGCCCCTTCAATTTATGAGCAGTAGCCTTTTTCGAAATTGGCAGTTTTTGACTCCTTTGCTAAAATCAGTCCACACAAAAATCTACAACACCTTTTCCAGTGATTCCACTTGGATAAGTTATATAACTCATAGATCTAACTCTAGAACTTGACCACACACAAAAATTTGAAATATAATAGGAGATATGGTTAGTTGAATTTCATGTTCCATTTTCACCAAAATCTAATTTTCAACCCTTTGTGATTTCTAAGAAACTTTCATGTTTTCACATAATAACCAACATAACTCATCATGACAATGACATAATAATTCAATAAAATAAGTTCAAGAATAAATTTTAAAAATTTATAAGTTAATTTATCCTGAACTCGATAATGTCCAAATTGTCAACATGATACTTCTTTGTAGAGAAAAATTCAAGAATGCTTAGAAGAATATTTCCATGAAAATACTGGATGAAGCGCAAATATCAAGGATATTCCACTAATTTCATAGAGTATATATAGAAGCCAAAGATTTAATCAACTGAGTATAATAACGAATATATGAAACTGCAAATGGATTTTCACCCGCCATGCGGTAATCTACGTATACAGGTCATTTCCACAATTTAATAAGGAATGAATACAAATGATCATTCAACGTGCATGTGGTCATCCACATAGACAAGTTATTTCAACAGAATAATAAGGAATGGAATAACAGAAGGATTCACCATGCATGCGATAGAGACCGCATGCATGTTATTCCCAATGTAATAATAAATAATGGAATCAGTCCCACAGAACGCATTTATGTGATATTCTAACGAAATAATAAATAACGAAACCAGTCAAGCGAAATTCACGACCTATACGAGATATTCCAACAGTAATAATAAAGAATGGAATAATAGAAGAATTTCATCACGTATGCAGATTAGATAAACAAAGTTATTCCAACATAATAATAAGGAATGGAATAATGTAAGAATTTCACCACGTATGTAGATTGTGATGTATAAAAGTTATTCCAACATAATAATAAAGAATGGAATAATAGAAGAATTTCACCACGTATGCAAGATTTGGCATGTATAAAGTTATTCCAACATAATAATAAGGAATGGAATAATGTAAGAATTTCACCAAGTATAACAGTAGTCCACGTGATACAAAGTTATTCCAATGTAATAATAAAGAATGGAATAACAGAAGTTCTCTTCATAAATATGAAAAAATAATACCCCTTACCTTAGAATAAAACTGGATATTGGAATAGTGAGGTAGCATACTTTTCTTCTTCTTTCTCTCTATAGATTTTCTCTCTATAATTTCACTCTCTAGAGTTTCAGTGAATTCGTAAGAAATAATGAAGGAATGAGCTTCTATTTATAGGAGAACGGTCCAGATTGATTTACATCAGCCACCTTGAGTCGCCAAATACATGGTACAAAATTCAAATACAACTTAATTATACAACAGTTGTGTAAAATACGACAAAATACATGCTGTGAGTTTTAATACAAATATTTTCATCTAGACAATATCCACACTCAATTTAGTCCTCATTACATTTATTAACACACTATCTAATGTAATAGTGAGGACTACTAAGACACCATCTCTGACCATCACTACGCTCCCCAACTAGCCCCTGCCACGCTCTCATTTCTGAAGAGAACAAAGAAAGAAAGGGTGAGCTCAACTAGCCCAAAGAAGAAATATTATGACAAAGATAATGCGTAATAAATTATCATTAGTTTCAACAAAGTAGTTAAACCGATAAAATACAATAGACATCAAGTTTAATCTGCAATGAACATGCAATCCATTAAAAGAGTCAAGTAGAGATAAAATCTACTATCTTTTATGATTTAAAAGGTTTTTCATCACTTTTATCACGGGACTCAACAATAATAATCCACCTCATCCCCGCACTACTACCAAGGATATTCATAAGTATCACAACCACAAATTATCCATGCACCACTACGGGCCAAGGATATTCGTGTATTCATCAATGGTCATGATCATGCCAACAACTCGTCCCATCAATGCACTACGGCCAACGAGAGGACTTTTATCACATCATTTGTAACATTACTATTAATGATTACAATCAATAATCCCCGGTCATAATCATACCAAATCCATCTATGCACTACAGCCACAAATGACTTTCAAAAAAATATAAATATGAGGATGATGACAAAGATATAAGAATTCAATAAACAAGTTCAAGAATTAATTTATTCAGGAACTAATAACGTCCAAATTGTCAACATGATACTTCTTTGTAGAGTAAAATTCAAGAATGCTCAGAAGAATATTTCCACGAAAAGATACCGAATGAAGCCTTGAATATCAAGGATTTTCCACTAATTTCATGAAGTATGTAAGTCAAAACTTTAACCAACCGAGTATAATAAAGAATGGAATAACAAAAGAAATCACCATGCATGTGGTACTTTCGATAGACAGTTATTCCAACAGAATGATAAATAACTAAACCGTGTCAAAGCGTGAATACGCACCGACGGATATTCAAATGTAATAATAAAGAATGGAATAACAATGTAAATCACCACGCATGCGGTATTACAGATAGTATGAAGTTATTCCAATGTAATAATAAATAACGAGATCCAGTCCCACAGAAACGCATGCATGACGATATATTCCAACGTAATAATAAAGATTTTAACTAGGTCCCACAGAAAAATGCATGTGAGTGATATTCCAATGAGAATAATAAAGATTTAACCGTGTCCGGCGTAAAACGCATGCATGTGATGTTCCAATGTAATAATGAAGAATGGAATAACAAAAGTTCTCTTCATGAATACAAAAGAAATAATACCCTTACCGTAAAAAGAAGAGTATTCCGAATTTGGTAGGCGAGGATATTCTTTAAGAAAAGTCAGACTACGCCAAAGCTTCTTAAAACTTTAAAGAAATACGCTCAAGATTATAGAAGAGAATTTCTCTGAATTTCTGGTGTGTTTTCAATTTTAACTAAGCATCCTATTTATAGGAGAATGGAAGGATATTATTTAGAAAAATTTATCACGGACGCACATGTATATATATATATATATATAACTTATATATATATATAATAATAATAATACAGAACTGAGACATCTTTCTACCGACGATATTTAAAACAAATACTTCATAAAAATCATCTAAATATTTTTAACAACATTTATCCTCATTATTATAATTTTCAATATTAATCGACCACTGTGTCGTTACTGTGAAAGAGGGGCTTTCCAATAAGGATTTCTCCTATCATGCCGCAATTAGGTGACCAAACCTCTCTCAAGTAACTTCTGAACATCGTTAACATTGAAAATTATAATATTAATAACTATGTCATTTCAATTATTGATTTAATAATATATAAAATATCGACAATAATTGAATCAAATTAAGTGACTTCTCACATAAGCATTAATAATCAATACAATACGCGCTTACTACGCAGCCCACGCCAGACATCGTATTTTTTTACTACCGAAAGTAGTTCAACAAAGATCAACCAGTAAAATTTCCGCCAAGTTATTTTTAATAAAATATTTTTATCGCTTTTCTCAATCCGACAATAATTTCATTGTGGGGTCCACTAATGATTGTGGTCGCCGCATTTAATATTCCCCACCAATCAAATATTATATAACAACTTCGTGACTTTGTAAAATTTATAAATACTACCCACAACTATAACATTATATCAAATTTATTCCATAATATTCAAAAATGATATTTTATAAAAATTCATTTTATTCATAAAAGTCAGGGTCTTATAATCTCCCCTTCTTTTGAAATTTCGCCCTCGAAATTAAGGTAACGCATCAAGTATGTCAAGAGGTAAGGATACCTTGATTTCATTTCAGATTCTAACTCCCAGGTCATTTTCTCAACATCGTGGTTCCTCCATAACACTTTGACTTGAGGTATAACTTTGGAGCGTAGAATATGTTCCCTCTTATCCAAGATTTGAACAGAACCTCTTCATAACGCTAAATCTTCCGCTATTTTGTCCTATTTCTAACTCAATAATGTGGTTCGGTCTTTCACATATTTACGTAACATGGATATATGAAAACGTTACGAACACGAGACATACTTCACAGAAAAGAGAGTCTATAGGCTACATTCCTACTCGATCGAGGATTAAAAAGGGCCAATGAATCGAGGATTGAGCTTTCTCTCTTTTCAAATCTCGTAACTCCTTTCCATGGAACAACACGTAACAACACACGATCTCCAATATCGAATTCCACGCCCTTTCGATGAAGATCAAAGATAACTCTTTGTCGGGACTTGTGAGGTTTTTATATGTCATTTGGATCGTTTGAATCTTTTCCAGTAGTTATACGCACCAACTCCTGGTCCCAACAACGTTGCTTCACCCACCTCATCCCAAAGATATCGAGAACGACACTTTCTTCCATACAACGCTTGAATAGTCCTCTCGATTGTCTCATCCGTCTCGAGGATGATATGTCGAACTAAATCGTAAATCCGCGCCCATAGCTTTTTGCAAACTAACCCAAAATCGTGAAGTGAATCTTGGGTCTCGATCGAAACTATGGATATCGGCGCATACCATGCGATCTTTACAATCTCGCTTATGTACATACGAGCAAGACGTTCAAGTGTATAAGTTTCTCGTATAGGTAAGAAATGAGCGGACTTGGTCAATCTATCAACAATTACCCAAATTGCATCTATACCCTGAGAAACCTCGGGAAAACCAAGAATTGAAATCCATGGTGATGTGCTCCCACTTCCATCAGGGAATTTCAAGTGGTTGCAATGGACCTTTGGTACTTGATGCTCTCGCCTTGACTCGTTGACAAGTTAAACACCTCGAGATCAACAAAGCATATCTCCTCTTCATATCGCCCCACCAAAATGTATGTTGAAGATCATGATATATTTTGGTACTCCACGATGGATTGCAAACAAGTGTGTTGTGCGCCTCCAACATGATTTATACTTTAAATCGTAATCGTTAGGAACACAAAGTCCGAGTCGACTCAAGTATTCCTTCTTCATCGATTCTTGCTTTCGCATAAAGACCTTCTTGTACTTTTTTTCCTCATACGCATCATCATTTCTGGTCCGTAGCTGGAGCGGCCTTTAACTTTATCGATTAAAGTCGGTTCTACTCATATATTCACCATCATCACTGGGTCCCCGAGTCTTTATCTCTATCTCCATCCTTTGCAAATTATTCAAATGGGCCTTTCATACGACAATATCGCACTCGTGCCGCATATGATCTTCTACTCAATGCGCTACCTACCACGTTCGCTTTCAGGATGGTATTAGATGGTATGATCATAATCTTTCAACAGCCTCAAGCCAACGCGTATCATCGCATGTTTAGTTCCTTTTGAGTGAAGAAATATTTGAGGCTTTTATGATCCGTATAGATCTCCACTTTCTCCCATACAAGTAATGCCTCCAAATTTTAAGTCACAAGACAACAATCAAATCTAGATCATGAGTAGGATAATTCCTCTCATATTCTTTGAGTTGTCGAGAGGCATAGGCTATGACTTTCCCATGCTGCATGAGAACACATCCTAACCTTTTGCCCGAAGTATCACTGTAGATGAGAAATCCCTCCGAGACAGATGGTATTGTCAGAACAGGTGCTGAAATGAGTCTTCTCTTGAGTTCTTGAAAACTCTTCTCACATTCCTCGTTCCATAAGAATTTTGTATCTTTCTAAGTCAGCTGAGTTAAGGAAGTAGCGATTCGAGAAAACCCTTTTACGAATCTCTGATAATAACCAGCTAAGGCGAGAAAGCTACGATTTCGGTCATCGATTTAGGTTGCTCCCACTTTGAATAGATTCAATCTTTCTTTGGTCAATGAGATATTCACGACTTGATACCACGCGCCCAAGGAATGCTACTTCCTCGCCGAAACTCGCATTTCTTCAACTCGCATAAAGCTTATATTCACGAAGTTTTTGGAGTATTAGCCTCAAGTGTTGCTTTCATGATCTTCACGCTTTTGGAATAAATAAGGATTTCATCAATAAAGACGACCACAAAATGATCCAAATATTCCTTGAATATTCTTGGTTCATCATATCTATGAAGGCGGCAGGAGCATTAGTCAATCCAAAAGACAATGACTAGGAATTCATAATGTCCGTCTTCGAGTTACGAAAGTCGCCTTTGGAATCCCATCTTACTAATCTTCAATTGGTGATATCCTAACGAAGATCAATCTTTGAAAAGAATTTGGCGCCTTGAATCCGTCAAACAGGTTGTCAATACGTGGCAATGGGTACCTATTTTTGATGGTGACATGGTTCAACTCCGATAATCAATGCAAAGTCGCATACTCCCGCTCTTTCTTTTTTCACGAATAGAACAGAGAGCACCCCAAGGAGAAGTACTAGGGGCCGAATGAAACCGGATGTCTAACAATTCCTCTGCAATTGGGTCTTTAACTCCGAAGTTCAATAGAGCCATTCGATATGGGGCTTTGGAAATAGGTTTTGTACCAGTTCAAGGTCAATACAAAATTCAATTTCACGCTTAAAGGGGTAGGCGGGAAGTTCTTTAGTGGAATACGTCGGAAATTCATTAATAATAGAAATATCATTCAAAACTGACGTATTTTTGTTTAGATCCGTGACATGAGCTAAGAAAGCTTGACATCCATTTTTCAATAAACGAATAACTTTATGGCTTGAGATGACAGTGATTGATTTTAATGGTTTGGTTACTTGAATTCGCATTATAGGTTGATTAGGAATATGAAAGCTAACAACCTTACGAAAATAATTAATTTTTGCATGATGAGTGGTTAACCAATCAATCCCTAGAATTACGTTAAATGCAAGTATTTTCAATGAAATAAGACCGAGCGTGTAATGTGGGTACCGATTTGAACCAAACAAGACTTATAAACAATGGGATGTAATGAAGGTTTCTCCCAACGAAAGTTTCAACAGATAAGTCAAAGTCCAATTTCTCCTGAGTCAAATTTAAACGTTGAAATATGAAGTAAGAGAAATAAAGGAATGGGTAAAATCGGTATCAAATAAGGTATATACTTCACTAGAGTTTATGATAAACTTACCCGTGATGACATCATTCGGGTTCTTGCTTTCTGGGAGGTCACGACAAACGGTCTCCCTTACACTACTGGCTTTGACTTTTCTGGGGCGTCCTTTGGTGCCTCCATCCTAGTTGAACTTGTCTTTGGTGAACGACAAAATCGGGCTATGTGAACGACTCAGTTTAATGAATAAACCACAATATCTAATCATCCCTGTACCACGGTCAAGGATTTTCATCAAATTATCAATGGTCATGACTATACCGAATCACCCCGCGCATTATCATACCAAAACTATCCATCAACGCATTACGTGCCAATCGAGGACTTTTATCACATCATTTATAACAAGCCATGATTATACCGAATGATCCTCGGTCATAATCATACTAAATTCATCTACGACGTCGACCCAAAGATAACATAATATAACATGAGGATGATGACAATGACATAATAATTCAATAAAACAAGTTCACGAATTAATTTATTCAGGAACTAATAACGTCCAAATTGTCAACATGATACTGCACTTGATTCCACTTGGATTAGTTAGGTAACTCATAGATCTAACTCTAGGACTTAACCACACTCAAAAATTCAAAATATAATAGGAGATTTGGTCAATTGAATTTCATGTTACGTTTTTCACCAAAATCTAGTTTTTAACTCCTTGTGATTTTTAAGAAACTTTCATGTTTTCACATACTAACCAACATAACTCATCACAACACTTATTAATACCACGTATACCCATGATTTTCATTAATCCAATGCTTTTATTATGACTTTCATCATAAACCACGTAAACTGTTCATTTTAGTTGAAGAAATATTTGAGGGTTTAAGAAATGGGTTTTATACTGGGGTCAATACGAAATTCGATTTCACGCCCTAAGTAGGCTAAGAAGTCTTCAAGAATACGCCAGAAATTTATTAATAATAGAAATATCATTCAAAATCGTGACTCTCATCCAAGACTTGGATAAGACGTCACATCGATACCAACTGTGACTTCTATCCCTTAACCTAGATAAAGACCTCACAATGATACCTATAAACTTGCCATCTTCATTCACGATGTCGCTTCTGACGTAAAGTCCGCTTTGCATTCCACACAAGGAAGTCAACAACGAAAGGTTCGGGGCTCTTTACTTATGGCTTGATATGATAATAATTGACTTTAGTAGTTTGGTTACTTGATTCGCACAACAGTTGGTTATGAATATAAAAGCTAACAACCTTACGAAAAGTATGATGAGTAGTTAACCAATCGATTCCTAAAATCACATCAAAGGCAAGTATTTTCAAAAGATAAGATCGACAGTAACGTGAAAGTGTTTATTTGAATCAAACAAGATTTAAAAATAAGTAAGCGAACGAAGGCTCCTACTAACGTAAGTTTCAACCAATAAGTCAAAGTCTAACTTCTCCGAGTCAAATTTAAACGTAGAACGCAAGCAAGAGAGATAAAATAATGGGTAGAACCCTTATCTTATAAGGTATAGACTTCACAATTTATAATTAACTAACCCGTGCTAACTTCGTTCGGTTTACTTCGCTTTTGAGAAGTGAAAAATGCACTTCCTAAACCAACGACTTTGTTTTGTCCATATCCACCTTTGGTGCCACCATCCCAAATAGACTTGACTTTGGTGCACAAACAAAATTGAGCTAAATGACCTTCTTCTCTTGCAATTTCCACTTCATTATCTTTGCCATGATTACCAATCAAGTGGTTACCATTCTTAGCATGATAATTTCCCCACGATGGTTATCATTGTTCGATAGCCGCCGCCACCAAAGATGATTATTATCGATTGTTGGTCGTTACCTTTTGTTTGAAATGAATCAACACTCTCATGTGCTTCATTGCTTATCTCAAAGATTTTCGGATATCTTTCTCAAACACCGTCACAAAACAAGGGTTAATTAACATATCACATATTATCCCTATACTACGACCGACCAATTAAATACCAAATAAATTTTGGTAGGTCATACTTAATGAAGGAATTCCCGCCTCTCCCCTCCTAGTTCTTATCTCACATCTCACCAGGATCATATCCCTAAGCTCGATACCAACCGGACGCCTAAAAATTAGGTATACGTCACCCATCTTGGGTCGCCACTTACATGGTACATAAATTCAAATACAACTTACTAATATAACTGTCGTATACAATACGACATAAACTGTGAGTTTGAATACAAATATTGTCTACTAGATATTATACAAACTCAAAAGGAGTCCTCATTACAACTATTATCACACTATTTCACAGAATAGTGAGGACTACTAATGCTATCCTCTCGACCATTACTCTGCCCCCCGACTCGTCTCTAGCTATGTTCTCATTTCACAGAAGAGAACAAAGTGAAAGAAAGGGTGAGCTCAACTAGCCCAAAGAAGAAATATTATAACTAAGATAATGCGTAATAAATTATCATTAGCCTTCAACAGTGTTAAACTGATAAAATACAATAGACAACCAGTTTAACTGCAGCGGAATATGCAATCCATTAAAAGAGTCAAGTAGAAAATAAAATCTACTATCTTTTAGGTTTTAAAAGGTTTTTATCAATTTTTATCGCTGAGACTCAAATTTAATAAATAAACCACCACATCTAATCATCCATGTACTACTTGGCCAAGGATTTTCATCAAATTATCAATGGTCATGACTATACCGAATCACCCCCGGTCATAATCATACCAAAACTATCCATCACCGCATTACAGAAGCACTCGAGGACTTTTGTCACATCATTTATATCAAGTCACGATTATACCGAATGATCCTCGGTCATAATCATACTAAGTTCATCTATGCACGTAAGCCAAAGATAACATAATATAACACGAGGATGATGACGATGACATAGTAATTCAATAAAACAAGTTCAAGAATTATTTAATCCATGAATTATTAACGTCCAAATTGTCAACACGATATCGCTTTCAGAGTAAAATTCAAGAATGATCGTAAGAATATTTCCATGAAAAGATATCGGATGAAACGCAAATATCAAGGATATTCTACTAATTTCATGGAGTATAAAGTCAAAGTTTTAACCAACCGGGTATAATAAAGAATGGAATAACAAAAGAAATCACCATACACGCGGATTGCATGATGCAAAGTTATTCCAATGTAATAATAATAACGGAACCAGTCGTAAAAATCACAATCGACAGTGATGTTCCAATGTAATAATAAAGATGGAACTGCATCCTGTGTAAACACACGTATAGGATATTCCAATGAATGATAAAGATTTTAACCAGTCCCGTGTAAAACACATGTGATGTGATGTTCCAATGTGTAATAATAACAGAATAATAAGAATGTCACCAAGTATGGGTAAACCACGATACGATTATGTATAGGGTATGCCACAGATACAAAGTTATTCCAATAATAATAAAAAATGGAATAACAGAGGGATTTCACCAAGTATAGGGTATCTGCCACAGATACAAAAGTTATTCCAATGTAATAATAAAGAATGGAATAATGTAAGTTCTCTTCATGAATAAGAAAGAATAACACCCCTTACTGCACAACAAATAATATCCCTTACCTTAGAAGAACCTAATATCGGAAAAGTGAAGTAGCGAGAATACTTTTCTTCTTTCTCTATAGTTTCTCTCTGTAGTTTCAATGAATTCGTAAGAAATAATGAAGGAATGAGCTTTCTATTTATAGAAAACCGAGGGTGGCTCTTTTGGTCTTAACGAAGGTCAAAATGACTTTTGGTAATATCAAGAGACAACTACTATTATTTCATGAAGGGGTAATTAACCCTTGAACAATCAAGAGGCGCTTAACTCTTGGTAATATCAAGGGACAACTACTATTTGCATGGGGGGTAATTACTATCGACGAAGGTAATTACTTATTACGTAAGGTAATTACTATCGACGAAGGTAAATTAAGGTAATTACTATTGAAGAAGGTAATTACTATCGACGGAAGGTAAATACTATTGACGAAGGTAATTACTATTCACAAAGGTAATTACTATCGACGAAGAGACTCTTAGATGATGACATATGGGCCCCCATAAAATAATCAAACTTACCACAAACGCCTCATAATGCACTTTTTATATACATCAAGGATTGAATAAATATTACCACAAATCATTTTATTTTTAATCAACACATATTTAATCTTTCAACAATTATTAATCATTTATAACTTGTCGCCTCAATAATATAACATATTATATGTATGATACTGTGACAATAATCGAATCAATAATATAAGAGATATGATGCAAAGAATTATCGTAGCAATAATTGAGTATAAATGAAGTGACTTCACACGTAAGATCAATAATCAATACCGCAGTGCTACTACGCAACCACGCCAGACATCGCATTTTTACTAATGGGTAGTTCAACAGCTTTTAACAGAATACACTTCCGCCGTTATTTTTATAGAAAGATAATTTTGTCATTTTCTAACTATGACAATACTTCCGCCATGGGGTCCACTATTAATTGAGCCTTCGTATTTAATATTCCCCGACAAAAAGAATATTCCCCACCAAACGAATATTTTATAACAACTTCGCTTACTTTGCAAAATTTATAAATATTACCCACAACTATAACATTATATCAAATTTATTCCATAATATTCAAAAATAATATTTATAGAAAATTCATCTTTATTTATAAAAGTCGGGTCTTACAACCTCCCTTCTTATGAAATTTCACCTCAAATTAGGGTAGAACGCACTGATATGATAAAGAGGTGAGGATACCTTGAATACCTTTTATCGTTAAAAATATTAAATTCATCTTCGCAATCCGCCAAAGATATTCATTAACAATTCATCTTTGCACTACAAAGCAAAGATATACAACCAGAAACCAATAATGCCGAGACGCACTTAATAGTATCACGACCACGAATTATCCATGCACTATCGCCAAGGATATTCGTGTTTTCAATTACTACCATGATTATACCGAATAATCCGTGGGTCATAATCATACCAAGTCTATCAATGCACTACTACTAAAGACGACTTTTTACCACATCCATGAATTAATATTTCATCACGAGACTCAAATTTCAATAATTAATCCATATCATCGAATCATCCCCGCACTACGTGCCAAGGATATTCATTAAGATCACGACCATTAATTATCCATGCACTACTACCAAAGATAATCGTGTATTCATTATTAATATCACGACCACAAATTATCCATGCACTACTACCAAAGATAATCGTATATTCAATAAGATCACGACCACAAATTATCCATGACTACTACCAAAGATAATCGTGTATTCATTAAGATCACGACCACAAATTATCCATGCACTACTACCAAAGATAATCGTGTTTTCAATTACTACTATGATTATACCTAACAATCCTCGGTCATAATCATACCAAGTCCATCTACGCACCACACGAAGCCACGATGACTTTCAACATAATATAAACATGAGGATAATGATATAAAGAATCAATCAAATGAGATAAAGGATAAATATTAAACATTTATAATATAATTTATCCGAGATTCAAGAATATCCCCATGTTATCAATCACTTAATAATCTCATAATCTAATATCATTAATATTATAACAATATTTTAATCACTTCTTAAATTTATAAACAATTTATCTCAATTGTTTACGCTTTTACCATATAATGCATTTAATCATTCAAAATGTCATACTCATAAGATATCATCACCAATTATCAAATCCTCATCAAAAAAATATGCATATACTCTATATAGGATTCTCTAGCCATAAAATCCTATTTTCAACTTTTTGTTACTTCACATAACATATTTAACTCATATGTTCAGAATTAAACTATTTTCATGAAAAATACCAAATCAGTCCCAAAAATATTTCTTTTCCGGGATTTAGCATAATATAGTCCCATAATGAAAATATATTTTCTCGAATTTTAAAATTCATTTACTATTTTTCAAAAATCAATTTCAAATAATTCCTTAAGAAATTTGCTACCTCAAGTTTAACTCCGTAAATTCCCAAATCTTGGCAGACCTTACACATGTTAATGTGAGCCTCCAGCTTTAAATTTCATAGTCATCTGAGTTATAGAACTCCGCTTATAGCATTTTTCGTCAAAAAACCTAAATATTGAAATGGTCATAACTTGTTCATTTTAAGTCGAATGAGCTCATTTTTGGACAGAGGTACTTTATAACATATATTTTCATGTCCCAAAAGGCCAGAATTTTTCACATAAATTTAGTGGCCGAAAACAGCCCTTACAAAAACGTGGCAGCAACTTTTTGGACATTTTCAAGTTTTGACCCATTTGCTAAAATCACCACACACCTAAAAATCTACAACACCTTTTTCATTGATTCCACTTGGATTAGTTAGGTAACTCATAGATCTAACTCTAGGACTTAACCACACTCAAAAATTCAAAATATAATAGGAGATTTGGTCAATTGAATTTCATGTTACGCTTTTCACCAAAATCTAGTTTTTAACTCCTTGTGATTTTAAGAAACTTTCATGTTTTCACATACTAACCAACATAACTCATCACAACACTTACTAATACCAATGATACCCATGATTTTCATTAATTCAATGCTTTTATTATGACTTTCATCATAAACCACGTAAACTGCTCATTTTAGTTGAAGAAATATTTGAGGGTTTAAGAAATGGGTTTTATATCGGGGTCAATACTGAAATTGATTTCACGCCTAAAGTAGGCTAAGAAGTCTTCAAGAATACACCAGAAATTTATTAATAATAGAAATATCATTCAAAACCTGTGACTCTCATCCAAGACTTGATAAGACGTCACATCGATACCAACCGTGACTTCTATCCCTTAACCTAGATAAGACCTCACAATGATACCTATAAACTTGCCATCTTCATTCACGATGTCGCCACAGTAAAGTCCGGCTTTGCATTCCACACAAGGAAGTCAACAACGAAAAGGTTCGGGGCTCTTTACTTATGGATTGATATGATAATAATTGACTTTAGTAGTTTGTTACTTGAATTCGCATAACAAAGTTGGTTATGAATATAAAAGCTAACAACCTTACGAAAAGTATGATGAGTAGTTAACCAATCGATTCCTAAAATCACATCAAAGGCAAGTATTTTCAAAAGATAAGATCGACAGTAACGGAAAGTGTTTATTTGAATCAAACAAGATTTAAAAATAAGAATGCTGAACGAAGGCTCCTACTAACGGTTTCAACCAATAAGTCAAAGTCTAACTTCTCCTGAGTCAAATTTAAACGTAGAACGCAAGCAAGAGAGATAAAAGAATGGGTAGAACCCAGATCTCAATAAGGTATAGACTTCAAGAATTTATAATTAACTAACCCGTGCTAACTTCGTCGGGTTACCCACTTTTTTTGAGAAGTCACGAAAAACGCCTTCCTAAAACCAATCGACTTTGTTTTGTCCATATCCACCTTTGGTGCCACTTATCCCAAATTGACTCGACTTCACTTTACGACAAAAATCGAGCTAAATGACATTCTCTTCTTGAAATTTTCACTTCTATTATCTTTGCCATGATTACCAATCAAGTGGTTACCATTCTTAGCATGATAATTTCCCCACGATGGTTATCATTGTTCGATAAATTGCCACCACCACAAAGATGATTATTATCGTATTGTTGGTCGTTACCTTTGTTCGAGTTCGAATCAACACTCTCATGTGCTTCATTGCTTATCTCAAAGATTTTCGGATATCATTCTCAAACACCGCCACAAAACAAGGGTTAATTAACATATCACATATTATCCCTATACTCCGACCGACCAATTAAATACCAAATAAATTTTGGTAGGTCATACTAATGAAGGAATTCCCTCTCTCCTCCTAGTTCTTATCTCACATCTCACCAGGATCATATCCCTAAGCTCGATACCAACCGTGGCGACGCCCAAAATTAGGTATATCGCCACCCATCTTGGGTCGCCACTTACACGGTACATAAATTCAAATACAAACTTAATTATACATCCGTCTCAGAACATACGATAATACATAAACCGAGAGTTCTAATAGAAATATTGTCATTTAGACAATATCCATACTCAAGGAGTCCTCATTACATTTATTGTCACACTATTTAATGTAATAGTGAGGACTACTAATGCTATCTTCTGGACCATCACTCTTTTCCCGACTCGTCCCAAATATATTCTCATTTCACTCAAGAGAATGAAAGAAAGAAAGGGTGAGCTCAACTAGCCCAAGAAGAAATATTATAACTAAGATAATGCGTATAAATTATCAATAGTCTTCAACAATGTTAAACCGATAAAATACAATAGACAACCAGCTTTAATCTGCAAATGAATATGCAATCCATTAAAAGAGTCAAGTAGAAAATAAAGTCTACTATCTTTTAGGTTTTAAAAGGTTTTCATAGATTTTTATCACTAAGACTCAGCTTTAATGAATAAACCACAATATCTAATCATCCCTCGCATTCACTCTACCAAGGATTTTCATCAAATTATCAATGGTCACGACTATACCGAATCACCCCGCCATTATCATCATACCAAAACTATCCATCATCGCATTACATGTGCCACCGAGGACTTTTTATCACATCATTTATAACAAGCCATGATTATACCGAATGATCCTCGGTCATAATCATACTAAATTCATCTACGACGCCACCCAAAGATAACATAATATAACACGAGGATGATGACAATGACATAATAATTCAATAAAACAAGTTCACTAATTAATTTATTCAGAACTAATAACGCCCAAATTGTCAACACGATATCGCTTTGTAGAGTAAAAAATTCAAGAATGATCGTAAGAATATTTCCATGAAAAGATATTTGGATGAAACGCAAATATCAAGAATATTCTACTAATTTCATGGAGTATAAAGTCAAAGTTTTAACCAACCGGGTATAATAAAGAATGGAATAACAAAGGAAATCACCACGCATGCGGATTGCAGATGTATGTGTTATTCCAATAGAATAATAATAATGAGAACCGTGTCGTGTGAAATTCACACCGATGGATGTTCCAACAATAATAAAGATGGAACCAGCATCCTAAAAACACAGATAGGATATTCCAACAGAATGATAAAGATTTTAACCAGTCCTAGGTAAAAACACATGCATGTGATGTTCCAACGGTAATAATGTAAGAATGTCACCAAGTATAGGTAAACCACGATACAGATTATGTATAGGTATGTCACAGACACAAAGTTATTCCAATGTAATAATAAAAAAATGGAATAACAGAGGATTTCACCAAGTATAGGTATACGTCACAGATACAAAGTTATTCCAATGTAATAATAAAGAATGGAATAATGTAAGTTCTCTTCATGAATAAGAAAGAATAACACCCACTTTACGGTACAACAAATAATATCCCTTACCTTAAGAACCGAATATTGGAAAAGTGAAGTAGCGAATACTTTTCTTCTTTCTCTCTATAGTTTTCTCTCTGTAGTTTCAATGAATTCGTAAGAAATAATGAAGGAATGAGCTTTCTATTTATAGAAAACCGAGGGTGGCTCTTGGTCTTAACGAAGGGTCAAAATGACTTCTTGTAATATCAAGAGACAACTACTATTTCATGAAGGGGTAATTAACCTCGAACAATCAAGAAGCGCTTAACTCTTCTCGTAATATCAAGGGACAACTACTATTTACTTAAGGGGTAATTACTATCGACGAAGGTAATTACTATCGACGAAGGTAATTACTATCAAGAAGGTAATTACTATCGACGAAGGTAATTACTATTCACAAAGGTAATTACTATTCACAAAGGTAATTACTATCGACGAAGAGACTCTTAGATGATGACATATGGGCCCCCATAAAATAATCAAACTTACCACAAACGCCTCATAATGTACTTTTTATATACATCAAGGATCAATAAATATTACCACAAATCATTTTATTTTTAATCAACACATATTTAATCTTTCAACAATTATTAATCATTTATAACTTGTCGCCTCAATAATATAACATATTATACGATGATACTTATGACAATAATTGAATCAATAATATAAGAGATATGATGCAAGCAATTATCGTAGCAATAATCGAGTATAGCTAAGTGACTTCTCACGTAAAGATCAATAATCAATACCGCAGTGCTACTACGCAACCACGCCAGACATCGTATTTTTTTACTACCGGTAGTTCAACAGCTTTTAATCTGTAATACCTCTGCCGCCGTATTTTTATAGAAAGATAATTTTGTCGCTTTCTAACTACGACAATACTTCCGCTAGGGGTCCACCATCGATTGAGCCGTCATTTAATATTCCCCGACAAAAAAAATATTCCCCACCAAACGAATATTTTATAACAACTTGCTTACTTTGCAAAAATTTATAAATATTACCCACAACTATAACATTATATCAAATTTATTCCATAATATTCAAAAATAATATTTATAGAAAATTCATCTTTATTTATAAAAATTTGGTGTCTTACAAAGCTAGTGACCTTCTCTTCCACAATTATAACACGCTTTGACTAAAGACGCATACAGCTTGAACCGATGTGTCCCTCCCTCCGCATTTAAAGCATATGATAGGTGGTCGCTTTTCCTTCCTTAACAACAAAATCTTGATCGACGCCTTCCATCATCATTGTTGAATCTCCTCTTCTTGAAATCTCCTTTCTTATTGCTTTGGCCATGATTACCACCGGCGGTTACCATTTCGCATGTTGATTCCTCCACGCTTATCATCACCGCTCGATGATCAAGTATCATTGGTATTATCATTTTGTCGGCCGCTTCTTTTTGGTTGGGTTGACTCATTATCGCGCTCCAATAATCGAGCCCTATTAACAACATCCTAATACAAACACGCTTTATGAGAGATAAGATATCGACGTATCTCGGTTTCAAACCTCTTAGAAACATTCGCGTCATTCTCTCCTCATTATCAACCAAATGGGACGCAAAACCGTAACAACTCCCGGCAAACTTCGCTTCACATCACGACACCTGGCCACGTTGTTTTGCTCCAGCTTTAATGAACTCTACATCTTTCATGTGATGAATACTTTCGTGAAAGTACTTGTCATTGAACAGCTTCTTGAAACTTTTCCCAAGACATCTTCGATTCGGCGGGTTGTATACGCTTTACGATTCCCACCAAGAATCACCCTTCACGCAATATGAAGGTGGCAAAGGGAACCTTTTGCTCCTCGAGTAACCCAAGACATCAAATATCTTGTTGATCTGCTTTTATCCACGCCTCCGCTTTAAGTGGTTTTGGCTCTCAAAAACTCGTGGGTCCCAGCTCCTTAACTGCTTCATGCGGTGATCATTCGAGAGTTGCCAGTGTTTTCCACTGCATTTTGGATAGAGCCGCCTCACCGATGTTGCATGAATCAGATGAAGCCTCAAACATTCCATCATTCATCATTTGGTCAAGGCTGCATGTTGTTGGCTTTGAGGATTGTCGACTTCTCGATGTACATTATCTTGATTATTAATGTGGAGACTCAACGGCCTCCTCGTGCTCCATTGATGTTCTCAACATTCTCTGGATGTCATTTTAAACTCGCCACAAAACAAGGGTTAATTAACATATCACATATTATCCCTATACTCCGACCGACCAATTAAATATCAAATAAACTTAGTAGATCATACTAATAAGGAATTCCCCGCCTCCCTCCTAATTTTATCTCACATCTCACCAGTGGATCATATCCCTAAGCTTTGATACCAACTGGGACGCCCCCAAAATAGGTATACATCATCCACCTTGAGTCGCCAAATACATGGTACAAAATTCAAATACAACTTAATTATACAACAGTCGTGTAAAATACGACAAAATACATGCTGTGAATTTTAATACAAATATTGTCATCTAGATAATATCCATACTCAATTTAGTCCTCATTACATTTATTAACACACTATCTAACAGAATAGTGAGGACTACTAAGACACCATCTCGGACCATCACTACGTTCCCTGACTAGCCCCGGCTACGTTCTCATTTCCTGAAGAGAACAATGAAAGTAAAAGGGTGAGCTCAACTAGCCCAGTAAGAAATATTATAACAAAGATAATGCAGAATAAATTATCATTAGTCTATAACAGTGTTAAATTGATAAAATACAATAGACATCAAGTTTAACTGCAGCGGAACATGCAATCCATTAAAAGAGTCAAGTAGAGAATAAAATCTACTATCTTTTATGATTTAAAAGGTTTTTCATCACTTTTATCGCTGGGACTTAGCTTAATAATAATCCACCTCATCCCTGCACTACGGCCAAGGATATTCATAAGTATCACAACCACAAATTATCCATGCACTACGGGCCAAGGATATTCGTGTATTCATCAATGGTTATGATCATGCCAACAACTGTTCATCAATGCACTACGGGCCAATGAGGACTTTTATCACATCATTTGTAACATTACTACCATGATTACAATCAAAAATCACTCGGTCATAATCATACCAAGTCCATCTATGCACCATGTGCCACGATGACTTTCAAAAAATATAAATATGAGGATGATGACAATGATATAAGAATTCAATAAAACAAGTTCAAGAATTAATTTATTCAGAACTAATAACGTCCAAATTGTCAACACGATACTTTTTTTGTAGAGTAAAATTCAAGAATGCTCGTAATAATATTTTCACGAAAAGATACTTTGGATGAAACGCAAATATCAAGGATTTTCCACTAATTTCATGGAGTATGAAGTCAAAACTTTAACCAACCGAGTATAATAAAGAATGGAATAACAAAAGAAATCATCACGCATGCGGTATTGCATGTATACAAAGTTATTCCAATGTAATGATAAATAATCGGAACTGTGTCAGCGTAATACGCACCGGCTGTGATGTTCCAACGTAATAATAAAGAATGGAATAACAATGTAAATCACCATGCATGCGGTATTTCATAGATAGGTTATTCAAACAGAATAATAAATAATCAAATCGTGTCCCACAGTAAAACGCATGCATGTGATATTCCAATGTAATAATAAAGACGGAACCGTGTCCCACAAAAACGCATGAACAAGATATTCCAATGTAATAATAAAGATTTTAACCAAGTCCTGCAGAAAACACACACATGACAGGATGTTCCAACAGAATAATGAAGAATGGAATAACAAAAGTTCTCTTCATGAATACAAAAGAAATAATACTCCTTACCGTAAAAGAAGAGTATTCCGACTGGTAGGGCGAGGATATTCTTTAAGAAAAGTTGTACTACGCTCAAAGCTTCTTAAAACTCTAAAGAAATACGCTCAAGATTATAGAAGAGAATTTCTCTCTAATTTACGTGTGTTTTCAATTCTAACTAAGCATCCTATTTATAGGGAATGGAAGGATACTATTTAGAAAAATTTATCACGACGACAAGAATTTCGAGATTAAATAATTTTCAGAGTCACTAAGAAAAAGAAAAATTATTTCGATTTAACTTAATCATCCAAATGTGAATTCCTCAAATTCAACGACAACTTATATATATATATATATATATATATATATACAACATGTTGGGCACTTCTTTATATATATATATATATACCCCATTTTAGTTTTCCACCTCCCCGTGTTCAGATCATTTCCGCCATTATCAAATCATGTCATATATATATATATATATATATATATATATATATATATATATATATATATATAATTTTCACCACCCACCAAAATCTCTTACATTTTAAAACATATAATCCTTTTCCCCACCGAAATCTCTTACCACACATACACGGCACATAGCTTATATATTATATATATAACCTATATAATACGCACATGTATTTATATATATAACTTATATATATATATATATATAATATACAGAACTGAAACAACTTTCTACCGACGATTTTGGAAAATGGGTAAATGAAAATCCAAATAATACGCCAATATTTACAACAAATACTTCATAAAAATCATCTAAATATTTTTAACAACATTTATCCTCATTATTATAATTCGCAATATTAATCGACTAGGTCGTTCCCAGGAAAGAGGGGGCTTTCCGATAAGAATTTCTCCTATCATGCCGCATGAATTAGTGATTCAAACCTCGTGACGTCCCCAAAATTAGGTATACGCCACCCATCTTGGGTCGCCACTTACATGGTACATAAATTCAAATACAACTTACTAATATAACTGCGCAGTATACAATACGACATAAATCGTGAGTTTGAATACAAATATTGTCTACTAGATATTATACAAACTCAAAAGGAGTCCTCATTACAACTATTATCACACTATTTCACGTAATAGTGAGGACTACTAATGCTATCCTCCGGACCATTACTCGCTTCTCCCGACTCGTCTCAAATGCATATGTTCTCATTTCAAGAAGAGAATAAAGAAAAGAAAGGGTGAGCTCAACTAGCCCAAAGAAGAAATATTACGACTAAGATAATGCGTAATAAATTATCATTAGCCTTCAACAAAGATGTTAAACCGATAAAATAAAATAGACAACCAGCTTTAATCATAGCTGAATATGCAATCCATTAAAAGAGTCAAGAGAGAATAAAATCTACTATCTTTTAGGTTTTAAAAGGTTTTATCAATTTTTATCATTGAGACTCAAATTTTAATAAATAAACCACCACATCTAATCATCCCTGCATACACTACCAAGGATTTTCATCAAATTATCAATGGTCATGACTATACCGAATCACCCCGTCGTCATAATCATACCAAAACTATCCATCACCGCATTACAAAAGCCAATCGAGGACTTTTGTCACATCATTTATATCAAGTCATGATTATACCGAATGATCCTCGGTCATAATCATACTAAGTTCATCTATGCACGTAAGCCAAAGATAACATAATATAACATGAGGATGATGACAATGACATAGTAATTCAATAAAACAAGTTCAAGAATTATTTAATCCATGAATTATTAACGCCCAAATTGTCAACACGACATCGCTTTCAGTAGTAAAATTCAAGAATGATCGTAAGAATATTTCCATAAAAGATACTCGGATGAAACACAAATATCAAGGATATTCTACTAATTTCATGGAGTATAGAAGTCAAAGTTTTAACCAACCGGGTATAATAAAGAATGGAATAACAAAAGAAATCACCATACATGCGATTGTGATGTATGTAAAGTTATTCCAATGTAATAATAATAACTGAACCAGTCGTGAAATTACACCGACAGGATGTTCCAAATGTAATAATAAAGATGGAACTGCATCCTGTAAAAACACACATATAGGATATTCCAACAGAATGATAAAGATTTTAACCAGTCCTGTAAAACACATGCATGTGATGTTCCAATGTAATAATAATAAAGATTTTAACCAGTCCTGTAAAACACATGCATGTGATGTTCAAATGTAATAATAGAAGAATGTCACCAAGTATAGGGTAAATCACAGATATATGAGTTATTCCAATGTAAATAATAAGCAATGGAATAACATAAGGATTTCACCAAGTATAGGTACGCCACAGATATACAAATGTTATGTATAGGTATGCCACTTTTACAAAAGTTATTCCAATGTAATAATAATAGTGAATGGAATAATGTAAGTTCTCTTCAAGAAGAAAGAATAACACCCCCTTACCGTAAAAGAACCTAATATAGAAGTAAATGAAGTAAAGAGAATACTCTTCTTCTTTCTATAATTTTCTCTATACTTTCTCTCTATAATTTCTCTCTCTAGAGTTTCAATGAATTAAGTAAGAAAATAATGAAGGAATGAGCTTCTATTTATAGGAAAATGGAATGCATAAGAATCAATCCATGAACTATCCAGTATTGATTTACTTTAATCTGACTTCATTCATATTTAAAGAAAAATCTTTTAAATAAAATATAATATATTATATTTATATAAAAACATTTTACTATGCAAACACTATGCAATACTATGCAAAACACTATGCAAAACACTATGCAATACTATGCATAATAAAATATAATATATTCTATTTATGTAATAACTTTAATAAAGTATTCTATTTTATATAAAGATGTTTCGCTTTTATTACGTTAATAATAATGAATAAAACAAAACGTCATTATCGCTATAATAATTCATATTATTAATCGACAATAATGGAATCAAACCGAGTGACTTCTCACATAAGATCAATAATCAATACCGCAAGTGTTACTACTACGCAACCACACGACATCGTTTTTTTACTACCGAGTAGTTCAACAAGATCAACCCAGAAAACTTCCGTCGTTATTTCAATAAAATATTTTGTGCGCTTCTCAATCCGACAATAATTTCATAGGGTCCACCAATGATTGAGTCATTGTATTTAATATTCCCTCGCTAAACCGAATATTCCCGACCAATCGAATATAATATAACCACTGTGATACTTTGCAAAATTTATAAATACTACCCACAACTATAATATTATCTCAAATTCACACCATAATATTAAAAATTATTTCGACAAAATTTAAATCTTTATCGATAAAAATCGGGTCTCACAATCTCCCTCCTTATGGAATTTCACCCTCAAATTAGGTGTACGACTGTATGATAAAGAGGTGAGGATACCTTGAATACCTTTATCGTTGAAAACATTAAATTCATCTTTGCAATCCTACCAAAGATATTCATTAACAATTCATCTTTGCACTACAGCCCAAAGATATACAATCAGAAAAACCAAAAATATCGAGACTCAAATTTAATAAGATCACAACCATGAATTATTCACGCACTACCATCGCTAAGGATATTCGTGTTTTTCAATTACTACCATGATTATACCGAATAATCCGTGGTCATAATCATACCAAGTCTATCAATGCACTACGACCAAAGACGACTTTTACCACATCCATGAATTAATATTTCATCACGAGACTCAAATTTCAATAATTAATCTATATCATCGAATCATCCCCGCACTACAAAAGCCAAGGATATTCATTAAGATTATCACGACCACGAATTATCCATGCACTACTACCAAAGATAATTGTGTATTCATTAGTATCACGACCACAAATTATCCATGCACTACTACCAAAGATAATCGTATTCATTAAGATCACGACCACAATTATCCATGCACTACTACCAAAGATAATCGTGTATTCATTAAGATATCACGACCACAAATTATCCATGCACTACTACCAAAGATAATCGTGTATTCATTAAGATCACGACCACAAATTATCCATGCACTACTACCAAAGATAATCGTGTATTCATTAAGATCAATGACCACAAATTATCCATGCACTACTACCAAAGATAATCGTGTATTCATTAAGATCACGACCACAAATTATCCATGACTACTACCAAAGATAATTGTGTATTCATTAGTATCACACGACTACAAATTATCCATGCACTACTACCAAAGATAATTGTGTATTCATTAAGATATCACGACCACAAATTATCCAAGCACTACTACCAAAGATAATTGTGTATTCATTAAGATCACGACCACAAATTATCCATGACTACTACCAAAGATAATTGTGTTTTCAATTACTAAGTTATGATTATACCGAACAACTTCCTCATTCATAATCATACCAAGTCCATCTATGCACTACAGCCATGTATTTATTTTTCAACATAATATAAACACGAGGATAATGATATAAAGAATCAATCAAATGAGATAAAGGATAAATATTAAACATTTATAATATAATTTATCCAGATTCAAGAATATCCCCATGTTATCAATCACTTAATAATCTCATAATCTAATAACATTAATATTATAACAATATTTTAATCACTTCTTAAATTTATAAACATTTTTCTCAATTGTTTACGCTTTACCATATAATGCATTTAATCATTCAAAATGTCATACTCATAAAATATCATCACCAATTATCAAATCCTCATCAAAAAATATGCATATACTCTATATAGGATTCTCTAGCCATAAAATCCTATTTTCAACTTTTGTTACTTCACATAACATATTTAACTCTTATGTTCAGAATTAAACTATTTTCATGAAAAATACCAAATCAGTCCCAAAAATATTTCTTTTCTGTGATTTAGCATAATATAGTCCCATAATGAAAATATATTTTTCTCGAATTTTTAAAATTCATTTACTATTTTTTAAAATCAATTTCTAATTAATTCCTTAAGAAATTAGCTACCTCAAGTTTAACTCCAAAATTCCCAAATCTTAGCAGGATCTTACACATGTTAACGTGAGCTTCTAGTTTAAATTTCATGGTCATCGGAGTTATAGAACTCGGTTATAGCGTTTTTCAATTTAAAAACCTAAATATTGAAATAGTCATAACTTGCTCATTTTAAGTCGAATGAGCTCATTTTTGGACAGGAGGTACTTTATACCATATACCTTCATGTCCCAAAAACCCAGAATTTTTCTCATAATTTAAGTGGTCAAACAGTCCCTTTAAAGTTTCAAGGCAGAGTATTTTCGAAATTTACAGCCTTTGGCCTCCTTTGCTAAAAAATCAGTCCCCACAAAAATCTACAACACCTTTTCCAAAGAATTCTACTTGGATTAGTTAGGTAACTCATAGATCTAACTCTAGGACTTGACCACATTCAAAAATTCAAAATATAATAAGAGATATAGTCAATTGAATTTCATGTTACGCTTTTCACCAAAATCGATTTTCAACTCTTTGTGATTTCTAAGAAACTTTCATGTTTTCACATACTAACCAACATAACTCATCATAAAACTTACTAATACTTCATATACCCATGATTTTCATTAGTCCAATGCTTTTATTATGACTTTCATCATAAACCACGAAAACTGCTCATTTTAGTTGAAAAAATATTTGAGGGTTTAAGAAATGGGTTTTAGATCGGGTCAATACAAAATTCGATTTCACGCCTAGGTAGGCTAGAAGTCTTCAAGAATACGCCAAGAAATTTATTAATGATAGAAATATCATTCAAAATCACACTTCTCGTCCAAGACTTGGATAAGACGTCACATCGATACCAACTGTGACTTCTATCCCTTAACCTAGATAAGACCTCACAATGATACCTATAAACTTGCCATCTTCATTCACGATGTCGCCACAGTAAAGTCCAAATTTTCTGCATTCCACACAAGAAAGTCAACAACGAAAGGTTCTGAGCTCTTTACTTATGGCTTGATATTACAAATGATTAGCTTTAGGGTTTGGTTACTTTGAATTCGTGATAACAGGTTGTTATAAATATAAAAGCTAACAACCTTACGAAAAGAATAATAAGTAAGTTAATCAATCGCTTTCAAAAATTACCTCAAAGGCAAGTATTTTCAAAGAGATTAGATCGACAGTAACGTGAAAGTGTTTATTTGAAACAACAAGATTAATAAACAAAGGAGGTAACGGTTTCTCCCAACGAAGTTTCAATAGATAAATCAAAGTCTAATTTCTCCTGAGTCAAATTTAAACGTTGAACGCAAGCAGAGAGATAAAAGAATGGGTAGAACCTAGATTCAATAAGGTATAGACTTCGCAAGAATTTATAATTAACTAACCTGCTAACTTCGTCGGGTTACCCACTTTTGAGAAGTCACGAAAAACGCCTCTTCTGAAACCACCGACTTTGTTTTGTCCAGATCCGCCTTTGGTGCCACTATCCTAAATGGACTTTGACTTCACTATATCGACAAAAATCGAGCTAAAACGACATTCTTTCTTGAAATTTTCACTTCTATTATCTTTGCCATGATTACCAATCAAGTGGTTACCATTCTTAGCATGATAATTTCCCCACGATGGTTATCATTGTTCGATAAATTGCCACCAAAATATGATTATTATCGTATTGTTGGTCGTTACCTTTTGTTTGAAATGAATCAACACTCTCATGTGCTTCATTGCTTATCTCAAAGTTTTCGATATCATTCTCAAACACCGCCACAAAACAAGGGTTAATTAACATATCACATATTATCCCTATACTCGACCGACCAATTAAATACCAAATAAATTTTGGTAGGTCATACTAACAAGGAATTCCCGCCTCCCTCCTAGTTCTTATCTCACATCTCACCAGGTGGATCATATCCCTAAGCTCGATACCAACCGCGACGCCTCCCAAAATTAGGTATACGCCACCCATCTTGGGTCGCCACTTACATGGTACATAAATTCAAATACAACTTACTAATATAACTGCTGTGGTATAATACGACATAAACCGTGAGTTTGAATACAAATATTGTCTACTAGATATTATACAAACTCAAAAGGAGTCCTCATTACAACTATTATCACACTATTTCACGTAATAGTGAGGACTACTAATGCTATCCTCCGACCATTACTCCGCTCCCCGACTCGTCCCTAGCTATGTTCTCATTTCAAGAGAATAAAAGGAAAGAAAAGGTGAGCTCAACTAGCCCAAGAAGAAATATTATGACTAAGATAATGCGTAATAAATTATCATTAGCCTTCAACAAAGTTGTTAAACCGATAAAATACAATAGACAACCAGCTTTAATCAAGTGAATATGCAATCCATTAAAAGAGTCAAGTAGAAATAAAATCTACTATCTTTTAGGTTTTAAAAGGTTTTATCAATTTTTATCGCCGAGACTCACTTTTAATAAATAAACCACTACATCTAATCATCCATGTATCTGGCCAAGGATTTTCATCAAATTATCAATGGTCACGACTATACCGAATCACCCCTCGGTCATAATCATACCAAAAATTATCCATCACCGCATTACATGTGCCACCGAGGACTTTTGTCACATCATTTATATCAAGTCACGATTATACCGAATGATCCCCGGTCATAATCATACTAAGTTCATCTACGCACGTAAGCCAAAGATAACATAATATAACACGAGGATGATGACAATGACATAAGAATTCAATAAAACAAGTTCAAGAATTATTTAATCAATGAATTATTAACGCCCAAATTGTCAACACGATATCGCTTTCAGAGTAAAATTCAAGAATGATCGTAAGAATATTTCCATGAAAAGATATCGATGAAACGCAAATATCAAGGATATTCTACTAATTTCATGGAGTATAAGTCAAAGTTTTAACCAACCGGGTATAATAAAGAATGGAATAACAAAAGAAATCACCATACATGCAGATTGTGATGTATGTGTTATTCCAATGTAATAATAATAATCTAAACCAAAGTCGTGTGAAATTCACACCGATGTGATGTTCCAATGTAATAATAAAGATGGAACTGCATCCTGTAAAACACACGATAGGATATTCCAACAGAATGATAAAGATTTTAACCAGTCCTGTAAAACACACGCATGTGATGTTCCAATGTAATAATAATAAAGATTTAACCAGTCCGTCCTGTAAAACACACGCATGTGATGTTCCAATGTAATAATAGAAGAATGTCACCAAGTATAGGGTAAACCACAGATACAAAGTTATTCCAATGTAATAATAAGCAATGGAATAACATAAGGATTTCACCAAGTATAGGGTACGCCACAGATACAAAAGTTATGTATAGGTATGCCACTTTTACAAAGTTATTCCAATGTAATAATAGTGAATGGAATAATGTAAGTTCTCTTCAAGAAGAAAGAATAACACCCTTACCGTAAAAGAACCTAATATAGAAGTAGTGAAGTAGCGAATACTACTTTTCTTTCTATAATTTTCTCTATACTTTCTCTCTATAATTTCTCTCTGTAGAGTTTCAAATGAATTAATAAGAAAATAATGAAGGAACGAGCTTTCATTTATAGGAAAATGGAATGCATAAGAATTAATCCATGAAATATTCCGTATTGATTTACTTTAATCTGACTATTCATATTTAAAGAAAATCTTTTAAATAAAATATAATATATTCTATTTATATAAAAACATTTTACTATGCAAACACTATGCAATACTATGCATAATAAAATATAATATATTCTATTTATGTAATAACTTTAATAAAGTATTCTATTTTATATAAAAAAGATGTTTCTATTTTATTACGTTAATAATACTGAATAAAATAAAACGTCATTATCGCTATAATAATTTATATTATTAATCGACAATAATAATGGAATCAAACCGAGTGACTTCTCACATAAGATCAATAATCAATACCGTAAAGCTACTACGCAACAACATCATGACATCGTATTTTTACTACTGAAGTAGTTCAACAAAGATTAACCCAGAAACTTCCGTCGTTATTTCAATAAAATATTTTTGTCGCTTTCAATCCGATAAATAATTTCATTGGGTCCACCAATGATTGAGTAGTTGCATTTAATATTCCCTCGCTAAACCGAATATTCCCCACCAATCGAATATAATATAACCACTGTGACATACTTTGCAAAATTTATAAATACTACCCACAACTATAATATTATCTCAAATTCACACCATAATATTAAAAAATTATTTTGACAAAATTTAAATCTTTATTGATAAAATCTGGGGTCTCACAAAACCTCTCCTTGGCAGAACTTCTAGACATCGTTAACATTGTAAATTATAATATTAATAACTCTGTCATTTCAATTATTGATTTAATAATATATAAAATATCGACAATAATTGAATCAAACTAAGTGACTTCTCACATAAGCATTAATAATTAATACCGTACTCTTACGCAACCACGCCAGACATCGTATTTTTTACTACCGAAGTAGTTCAACAAAGATCAACGGTAAAACTTCCAATCCGTTATTTTTAATAAAATATTTTTTGTCGCTTTCTCAATCCGACAATAATTACATTATGGGGTCCACTAATGATTGTGTCGTCGCATTTAATATTCCCCACCAATCGAATATTATATAACAACTCGCAGATTTTGTAAAATTTATAAATACTACCCACAACTATAACATTATATCAAATTTATTCCATAATATTCAAAAATGATATTTTTTAAAAAAATTATTTTTATTCATAAAAGTTGGGGTCTTACAATCTGCATAACGGAACAGAGGAAGAAGAAAAGAGAAAGAGAAAGAGAGAGGGAGAGAGAGAGAGAGAGAGATCAGAGAAAAGAGGGAGAAGAAAAAAAATGAGAGAGATAAAAAAAAATAATAAATTATTAAATTTTATTTTTGCCATGTGTCCAGCCTAGTCAGCCACATTTATCTAAGTGGCAGATCCGTTGACGGGAGGGACATAGTTGAGCCAAATTTTGTAACGTTGAGTGTACTTTTGAAAAAAAATAGTTCAGGGTGTAAGTGGAACATCGGGATAAATATCAGAGGCATTTTTGGACATTTGTCCTTTAAAATTTTGGTCAAAAAACCACTCAAGCACCACATGTCTAATTGTTAGACTATCCCAACCCCTTTAAAAAATATAAAACATCTTCTCTTTATCCCAAGAAATAATAACGAATGTTTGAAAATAATTACTCTCTCCGCTTTAATTAATACGGCCGTTTTAGGGTTGTCAGCGACAAAGATAAGGTAATGATTATATAAAGATTAACTATAATATCAATTGTCTATATTATCCTCAGATTAGAAGAAGAGTTTGTTATTTATCGAACAAAAATAATGTGAGAGAACCAAAGTTACATTTAATACTTGGGGTAATATCAAAACTAAGAATTAATGTTTACTTGAAATTTTTAAACGACATATATTAAGAACAAAAATATTTCTAAAACGACCTATATTAAAGGATCTGGATGGAGTATTATTTTTAGAAAAATTAAAAATTAGAAAATAATTAATATTTTTGCAAAATAAGTAAAATTTTATCTAAGAAAGATATTTATAATAAATACATACCTAAAAATAAAAATAAAATAACATAAACTATCATTAAAAATACAAAACATCAATTAAATTATTTTAAAAAAAAGACTAACTCAAAAAAATACAAAACACCTTTAAAAAATATAAAACATATTCTCTTTTTCTTAAACAAAACATCAATTCAAAATAAAACCCAATTTTAGTATATAATTTTTTTTATAAAAAAAATCAACTATTTGCAGTTCAGGTAATATGATTTCGTTAGATATGTTCCTAAGCAAAGAACATTGGTAAGGCGCCGGAAACAAGATAAAACCAAGACGGAAAACGCATAGAAAATCCCCATCTGAGCCGACAGACCATGCACCGGAACTCAGAGACCGACAACCAAGACCCCACCCCATCAAAGCATATCCAAATCAGAAACTCCCGAAGGCTTAAGTCCCAAACATCCCCTCTGCAGATCATTGTTTCTAAGTCCATACCCACTAAGAAATTACCCCTACTAATATGAACAAAATAAGCACCCACGATCAATAGCCCAGGATTTTGCAAACAAGATCGGTAAATAGATTTTTGAGAAGGTTTAATTTAGCCGCCGAAAAAGCTCAAACAGAACCAAGCAATAAATGGAAAAAGAAGAAGGAGAAATGGTTGACCAAGGAGGAGGAGAAGGTACGGAGGGAGACTGGGAACTACCGCCATCTCTAAACAGCTCCCAAATAAACCCAAAACCATCCATACCAGATTCGAGAAATGGGTAGGCCGCAGGAAGGAGGGGTAATCTAGGCGCAAAGAAGAGATTGGACAATAGGATTAGATTTGATTCTATTCTGAGATTTGGTGAGATTCTTTGATTTTGAGATCCAGGATTCAGATTTGGTTCTCCCCTACGTTAATTCATTCCTAAGATAACAATAGTCGGGGAATGTGCTTAATAAATGTGTAGTTTAAACATAATAATTAATTGTCAAAATTAAAATTAGTGATAAATTTTCAATTTTTGAAATAATTAGAATTATTATTATTATTTATTATTATTATGGTTATTATTATTATTATTGTGGTTATTATTATTACTATTATTATTATGGTTATTATTATTTTATTTTTATTTTTTATTTTTATTTTTATTTTGTTGTTGGTAAAACTCCACATTTTTAGTTGGTGAAAAGAATTTGAGAGAAGACATTTATAATTCCAGAGAAGACATTTATGAGGTGTATCTTAAATTAATGGGTATATTTGTCTTTTAATAATATGGAGAAAATAATTATTTTGTTATAAAACTTAATCCTGAAATAAATTTAATAGCTAGGTCATGGAGTTCTGGTCGTCTTATGATCAAAATTTTAAATTGAGGGTTTTGAGTTTGAATCCTGGGCTCGACAAGTTTTTTAACAATTAATTGAAAAATATCCACATCAATGGCAAGCTTACGTTACGTGTATGGTCGTGTCGTTATGTTAACATACATGTGGCACTTAGGGCTCAATATCTAAACTTTTGAATAAAAAAGGGTTCGATTTACGTTGACCAAAAGAAAGAGGCTAAATATCAAAGTCACCTAAAGTTCAGGGGATATCCATGTATTTTACCATATATATATATATAATAACCGACTATAGTAACTATTTTTCCGTCGCTACAACATAAAAAATTGTCTTTCTATGCGACGAAAAAAAATTATCGCTATAATCGATTCATTTTTAATTATCTCCTTATGATTCACTGAAGAGACTACTATATATATATATATATATATATATATATGTATAGTTTTGTCAAACAATGTGTAACATTAGTACATGTGTTTAAGGTCAAATAGTGGGTGGAGTGTGTGAACATGACAGCCATATTGTTTTTTTTTAATTTTTAATTTGGACTAAATCACAAATTGCGCCTTACAGTTTAGATTTAAAATTTATTTTAAAGCACCGTACCTTTGAGTAAAAAAAATAATTTAGACCCTTTGCAGTAAAGTTTAAGATGCAAATTGTTTTCACGCTAAAAATTTAGAATAATTTATATTTTAAAAAAATATAGGTCGAAATAGATTTTGAGACTAAATTATAAGGTTCATTTTGTGATTTAGTATCTCAATTGATACTTCAAAATAAAAATCTCAACATGTTAACACAAAGGGATTGCTCTGGACATTATAATAAGTACCCCTAGCAAACTAGACATGAGTTCAATTTTCCAAAAAATGGCTTTGGGGGGCCAAAATAGAAAATATTTGGCTCACTTGTCAAAAGAAAATAGCTATTTAACCCTCTATAAAAATAAATTAATAAAATTTTGAACATGTTTTTTGTAGGATCCGGTTAGCATGAAATTTATTTTTTGATAAATTAATCAATTGATCAATAGAATGCTGACACACATAAAGTCTCGCCTGCTCCTATTTTCGTAAGACCGAAAGCAATAAAAAAAAGCATCAAATCGCAACATCTTTATAATAGATAAATGTCTTTTTTTTCTCCTGAAAAGTGAGATTATACAATGACCTCAAGGAGTGGGATAGAGGGTAAAGGTATAAATGGACTAAAATATTTTTATAAAGCAAGAAATTGATTATCAAAGATTTTTTACAATAAAAAATTATTAATTTAATTTTTTCCAAGTCGAAGGTAAATATAATCTTATTCATTTTGCTTTTCTAGTAATATTATTTACTTTGTTGTTTTTTTAATTAATTTTTATTTGTCACGTTGCCATTTAAAGGCTTATCATCATGTCATGCCCCTCCATTTAAAACGACTGAAATAAGGAAGAAGAGAAATGGTATATTATTCATGGTGATTGTGGGGGTAGGAGTAGGGGTGGTTATTAATTTATGCTCATGCCCCTTAAGTCTCCTTTTACAGCCTAAGGGGCTCATACTTTGAGGAATATTGTTATTGGTTCAATATATTTTAACAGATTTATTTCGCTTCAAATTTTGTTAATCTGATGGACCCATTAATTAAGTGACCCTGTTTGCCTCTGTTCCTTCGTCCACATATAACGTTTTTGGTATTTTTTTTAATTCATTTTTGTTATTCTCTTAAATTAATTAATAAATAAATGAAATTTGCCAAATTGCTTATCAAGGGGATGTTCTATTAGGTGGTTGAAAAGTAAGGGTACCAAGTTGTAATAATAGCATACCTCATCTCAAAGTTCTTTCCCCTATTGAGCTTTTGGACAAGTAATTGAATTGATGTGAATTAAATATTTTTGCTTTGAAAACAAAAACATGTACACGTGCTACATCCCTTCTAAATTAGAGATATATTCCCTCACTTACTTAATAATATAAGACATTTTAGGGAAGTTTTTTATTTTTTAATATATAACATTTTAAAATTTTAAATAAGTATTAATTGCTTAGTTTTTAATATTATTTCAAGTATTAAATATAACTTTGGTTCTCTAATTATTTTTTGCCCAATAAATAACAATTTTTTTTTTTTCAATACAAAGACAATATAGATATTTGATATTATATTTAATGTTATACAATCATTTCCTTAATACTTGTGCACAACTTCAAAACGACTTATATTAAGAAACGGAGGGAGTAATTTTTTTACAGATATAATTTTATTTTCCAACATGAAGATTAATTGAGTCGTATCATATCCTTATCGTTGCATATTTAACTAGTTTAGAAATAGTTAATGACATCTTAATCCAGGGGCGGATCTATTCGCAGCAGCAGAAACAGATTTTTTTGAACTGAAATTTAACGAGATAGAGAGCGAGAATTTAAATACATTATACACCAAAATTATTTGTGGGTTGTTATGTTCACCTGGTGGTTTGGTCCTACCATGTGATGGAATTGTTAAGACCTTTATTTATAAGGACACTGACATGAAACTGAAGTAGAGTGCTTCTGTTTTGTATCCCAATTTTCCTACTCATTGACTTGTTTCAAGGCATTGACCCAAATACTAACAACAAACATCATAACATTAATCTGTCTGGACCACATATGCACATGGCATATACTAGTACTAGTCTCAAAATTAGAGTTCATTTTCATAATATTATGTACATCAATTTTACCTCTTTTTTTTTTTAAAGTAAGTTATGACGTTTGAAAGTACTTGATATTGATATGATATAATACTGATATGGACTGCACAATGTTTTTGGAATTTGGTGACAATTTGTGTGCTAACAACATGAAAATAATTCATACTGAAGAACATTTTTCATGTAAAATGTTTTACATAATGAAATTCAGTTTCTTTCTCAATATTTTGGAGTTTTGTAGGGTTTTAAGGAATAAACTAATAAGAGGGACACACATTTGCCTGTGCATTTTCTTGTTCATGATCTTATCAACTTTCTATGTTGCTTTTTAATTAAAATGTAGGTGGTTATAAAGTAAAAGAGAAAAGTATACGGTGGAAAGAAGTATGACCTAACAATGTAAATTTTTTTTGTTTTTTTTGTTTTTTCACCCCGAACAAGGCTCTTCCGAAACAGGTTTAAACTCAAGACTTTTGAATTTACGATTGGACCCAAGTTCTCTTCTAAACCACTAAGGTAAATATATATTGTTCACTTGAAATATATTTATATAAGAAGTCCTCAAGAATTTCAATAGCACATTGACCGACCCTTTTGAACAATTTCAATTCGTAAATTTCACAAAAATAAATTGTGCAATATTATTAGTGTTACCTTGTGCCCGAGCTTTACCAACCCTACATCTACATTTTGGGTATATTAAGTTTTTAATTTCCTATAGAATAACCGGTTTGGCAATTTCTGTCTCTTAAATGTCAAAATGCATTATTTTTAAAAATTGTACGAAAAATCAGAAAATAATCCTTATATTTAATTATTTTTGTAATTAATATCAAATAAATTTCTATTTATAAAATAAAAAATCAAAAATATAATTAAAATTAAGGGAATGTGAAATTTTTTACTTATAATACTAATTAATTACTAAAATTAAATAAAAAGACATTTTTGTAATTAATAGAAAATTTTTTAATAATTAATAACAAATATAATTGAGAAAATTATAAAATTATAAAATTAAAATAAATTTCACTCATTGACTGACCCTTTTGAACAATTTCAATGCGTAAATTTGATTTGCAATATCTCATTTTAACCCTCCTACCAAGAAAAGAATAACCGGTTTGGCAATTTCTGTCTCTTAAATGTAAATAGACTACTTGCTAGTGCCATCAATCATTTTCTTAATTTGTCCGGACATCTAGTCTACTACTACCTGCCAATAAAAATGGGATATTAAATTGTGCTGGACAAACCTCCAATTTCCTCAATGTAGTGGCAGTTAGTTTAGGTAGTATGGGATAGAAAATGTAGCTCATGAATTTCCTACATGTAGATATTACTCGCTCCTCATTTTATTTCCCAACAAAAACAAGTTGGGTACTAAATTTTTTTGAGTAGTCACCTATGAAGAATGTTGGAAATCAATGAAGAAACAAACTCGTTTACACCTCTCTTGTAACACAAGACTCCCACATCGGAATTAAACTTGGTTAATATGATCCAAAAACATATAATTAGGAGTTAGGACAGTGAATTAATTCTTGATACGATTTAATTTGATATGAACTTGGGATTTGACACAATTGTTAAATCTCTCTCTCTCTCTCTCTCTCTCTCACATCATGTGTAGATGTTAACTATTCCATATTATAGTGAGAAAAAACAAGCCATCCTCTTGATGGCTGAGCTTGATGTTGTGGAATCAGGAGACAGGTCAAAATAAGCTGAACCTCACACAACCCCATATAAATCTTACATTATTAGTTCAGTGCTCCATCTTCATATAATAGCACAGCATTTGTACTGTTGGTGTTAGCTATCTCAAAGAGCATTAATATACACTTCATTTTTAGGTGGACAATCTAGCTAGCTAGCTAAGCCAGTACCATGAGATTTCTAAGCCTCTTTCTAGTTTTCTTCTTTTTGATACTTACTGTTATTGGCAAAGGTGATGCAAATGAACCTCCGGCCGACGGTTCCGTCAATACAGTGAATGTGGTTAGTCTCTCACTCACTCACTCACTCACTCACTCACTTTTTTTTAAAATCTGCACCGCCCGCTTCTCCAAGGAACGGCCAGATATGTATTTGTCCGAATAGTGCCATAAAGCTTTTGTTTTATCTTTAAGGTGAAGCAGGGAAAAGCTCATGAGTTATGTGGCAAACAGGGTTTTGAGTGCAAACAAGGCCAAGAAAAAGGAGCAGATGAGGTTGTTTTTGAGAACGAGGACTACATCTATACTCAATCTCCCCTTAGACAATACTACTACTTCTTAGTAATGTAAATTCACTTCTCACAAACAATTACTCAAATATTCTGCATTTTTTTTTGGTCTCTCATAATATTGAATCTTTAACGATTACTCCAATTTTAATTTGGGACAAAACTAAAGGCTCCCTCAGTACAAAAGAATGAATCCCAATTTCTTTCCTAATTTCAACTTATCTAGAAACACATTTGTATTTCTAAATGCTAACATCAAGCTAAGCTCTCTCTTCTGGGACTACATGAAGTTGAGCTGACCAAGCTTAAGTTTATCTAAAATAAACAGCCTATATATCACACTATTATTTAGTTACAAGATACATTGGCCTAATTAGACTGAACACGGTATTTCTTTCTCTAAAAAATGTACATCTATAATCTATGGAATATAAACTACCAAAAGAATCAACAAAACCAAAAATAAAAATATTTGAAGTTGGTTTTTTTTTCATAGGAAATAGAAACTCCAGAAAGTCGGACTTTAGAGCATAACTCCGGGAAATAAGGCTCAAAATGATAAAAACACAGTGAAAAGAATATGATGCCAATTATGCAAGTGTTCAAACCATGGTAAATGGTAATCATCTCTTTAACTACTAGAAGTGTAGAAGATATAGTGAAATGACAATTCTGTTCTTTTTTCCCCTTGTTTCTGAAGAAATATATTTCCAAGCAAAATGCAGATAGCCTCGTTCAAATCTTACCGTTGTTTGATAGATACATGCATCTTCCAAACAGAAAAATGCAAGAGAAAAGAGACAAAGAAAGTTAAAGTAACCGACTAAGTGGAGATTACCTAGGAAATTAAGCATTATTAATAAAAGCTTGAAAGAAAAACAAGGCTTCCACTTATCGATGATATGGATTATTCAATAATTAGCAGCAACAAACAATGAAGCCCTCGATTTAACACAGCAAATCGTCACCTCAATAATCATTTTTACTTTCTGGGTTGAAAACTTTTAGCCAAGTGTGTGTGTGTGTATTTATATATTTCAGTTGTGCCAAAAACATATGCAAGTTCTCCAGCAATGACATTGGTTCTATGAAAAGTCAATGCATTATTAATTTACCATTACCACATGTAGTCCTACTCCTGTGAAATGAAATATAAAAATTAGGGGTGTTTGGTTACTCTTCCAACATACCTCTTGGGTGGTGCAAGTGCAATTGAGGAGATTTTTTATGTGAAATTTGTACTGCTTTCTGGGTTCCTCTGACCTGGCTCCAAACACTAGAATGATGGCTTGGTCAATGAGTTACAGATCCACGATAGCCTGGTCAAAATAAAATCAGTTATCCAAATCACACAGAAAGATGAAGCAATATGTAAAATGAGATGTCAAAGACTTGAAGGACAAACTCATTGACCTAAAATTTAAATATAAAGGTTCTCGAGTGACAAAATAAAACTAAATAATTACAGGACAGTAGTAATAACATTTGAATAAATAAGTTTAGATGGAAGCCATTCTTGCTTCCACCAAATTAATCAGATAATCAAGATTAAAAGATTGTGAAGGTTCCTAATGTTACGCTAAAGACCGGTCCGAACAGTACGTCAAAGTACATTATTGCATACATTTCCTTGAGAATATTAGCAAGAATCAATCTGTGTACGTGATATTAGGAACACAGAACTGTGGAGGAAACAGACTGTAATAATTAAATATTGCTAGCATATTAATTAAATTGTGAGGACTCAACCCACAGTGCGTGAACAAATGCGAAAAACAAAAGAAGTACACAGATGCACAAGCAAAATACTAATTGTTTTTTCGCTTTTTCCTAAAGGGCAGCTGAAGATGTCAAATTCCACAGTTTGATTTAGAGAGGTTTTTAATTTGTTCAGCACATGGAGCTCCATACTACAGCTCACTATATGCATGTTTTGGTTATTCTACAAGCATAATACAAAAGAGGAAAATGGATCATGACTTTAAAGGCTCCATTATTTTGCTGAAGGACAAAGCAAAAGAAGCCAAAATTCGGAATTTACCACAACCATTCCAACCAAAAAATTATATACATATATATATATATATATATATATATATAGAGAGAGAGAGAGAGAGAGAGAGAGAGAGAGAAGAAGAGGTCTTAAAAGCATAGCTTATTGCTCAAGATCTCAAAAAGGGATTCGATACCATCAGCCCCCCTCCATCTATACTACCACTTTATAAAGATTCAACAAACATAAATTCAAGAAAAAAGTTTGCAATTTCTTTTTCCTAAAAGAACACAAATCTAACTAGAAATCTTGAGCAATCTCTGAAATATTTTCAACAATGATAACTTCCTTGAAAGAGTGTAATGCTAGCTGACACTATGAATCTCGTCCCAAACAATTTTTCAAATGCCAAACATCATCACAGGTGAAAGTGAAACGATCACTTTCCAAGCCATAAGATCTTCAACAGGAGCACAAGATTCTTGACTCAACATTTAATTGAACTTCACTTCAGCATTGGGATTTATGTTACAAACTTGTGACTCGGTAAAAATAAAAATTGAAGTAATAATTATACCGAGTCTGAAGGGTTGCCATCCTACAACACCCTTGATTTGTACGAGTGTTTTTGCGAGAGTGACAACATTTCCACCTTAACATACTAAACTGTCAAGGGCAATGAAGATATGAAAATAACATTTAAAACTACTTTTCCTGAATTAGATGAGCAGTTTAAAGGACTATGAAGATAATTTGTCATTTCACTTTCAAACTTTTTGTCAGGAAACACAAAGAGAATAGGTCATCAGTTTGGTGATAATATTACAAGATTTCACTATATTATGTTATACACATTTGTGGAAATTGCCTCGGGGCAGGTTGGAGGCTACATCAATGACGATAAAAACAATGGATTTGTACATTAGCTTATCTACATCAGGGCTAAGAGCAGTCAATCATGACTAGCCTACATAAAAAAGAAGAACCACAATAGACCATCTCATTTCCTAAACATCCTAGTTGGAGTCACATGTTCAACAAATAATTTTGACTAACCTAATTGATTTTTAAAATCCAAAATTGTCAGATCTTACTCCCTGCACCGAATACTCAGACTTTTCATATCTTCACAACAATTCATAGCATTGCAACTTCTCAGCTACACAGACTCCAAAGGAATTCACACATAATATTTCAGTAGCACGTCTGCTTTCTTTCAGAGGTCGTAAAGCTGACTTGCATCTACAAGTTCCCATGATAAATCTTCAACTATGAATATGAAGCACACCTGATGGGGTGGATTGACATATGAATTCCATGGTGGTCAGGAAATCGAATATGTTAGGGAATTTAGAGATTAGACAAGCATGACTAACTTTTAAATATTTCACATTCTCTAAATAATGTCAAAAAAGAGTTAAGAGGATAAAATATAGTAAACAGATTACCCAAGATGCATATTTAATACACAACCTTTAGAAGTGCTTCGTAATAATTTGCAGCTTGCTAGAGTGTAGTGACGGCTTCTAATATTGTGGTTCTGATTTCTGAAGAACAACAATTTATAGCTTCATACTCTAAGGTCATTCCTCCCTCCAATCTTATTTAAAATGCATAAACCTTTTATAGTAGAAGATATGCTGAAGGTTCTATAGTTGCAGAAAGACGACTTGAGGTGTCTAGCACTAACTTAGACAATGACTTCTCTGATCAGTTTGCAAATTGCACAAAATGAGTTCATTTAAACTTTGGAGATCGATTGCATAGTCTTTTGTGGAAAAATTCCTCTTCAATTAAAATTGCAACAAAAGAATGCAGACATAGCATCCTGGGTTTCAACCAGGTACTTTCTAATCTTTATCAGATCATAAATTCAATCTTCAAAGCAGCTAAACCAGACAAAGGGTTTGGAGGATAATATCATATTCCAAAAAAACAATGGCACTCATAGAACACCACTCACTCAGTTGCCAACATATTTGACCAAACACTTTTTCGGCAACTAAACCACTATCTAGTTTGTTGCAGAAGAAAATAATAAAAAGCTTGCCAAACAAATCCCATGTTGGAAACACAAAGTGAAATAAACAAATACCAATGATTAAGTCTTCATTGGTGATATAAATTAAAAAGCTTGTGGAGAAATGGCTTTAAAAGGTTAAAGGTTTATGTGGAAATTAAACGTACAAGAGTAGTTAATCTTCTAAGTGGGAAATATTCACGTATCTTATTCAAAATGTTTTTTGATGGCCAAGGCTAAAACATCAAATAATTAAATATCTTCTTCTTTTTAAAATTATAGGGTGCTCTTTCAATACTGGCAAACTGTAGTTCATGCAAGTAAACACTTGTTTCAGGTTAAATATTTTTCCCCACTCTACTCAATCTCGGTTTACAAATGTATTACTGGACTGAAAAAAATTTCAGTCAACTCATTAAACTAATTTTTTTACAAAAAATTGAATTTCAGTCTATGGTTGTTAAATGCTAACGAAAAATCTGTGTGGCGCCATGTCGGATACTTACATGGATAATTAGAAAAATCTGTGGTGCCATGTCGGATGAAAAAAATATTTTGGTATACTATAAATTTATCAAATATTTTTTAATTTTTCAGTAGATTCTAAATTTACAAAATTAAAAATATTAAGTATAATACACTAAAACCAATCAAACAAGCTAACATTCAAATAAACTATAAAAAGTTAATAAAATAATAATAACTTAAACAATTAAACAAGTTTACAAGTACTTAAACAAAAAACAAAACACCCAACCTGGAGAATATTATGGCAACTTCAAATCCATTTAAATTATAGGAGAATAATCCAACATATCAGATTAAGAAGCATAAGAATCCATCTCAAAGGTTACACATACTTCAATTTAAATAACTGAACACTATTTACCTTTGGCGATCAACACCCAACTGATTTAAAGCTTGTGTCCGGTTTATCTTGATCCCAGGTATGTATTCCAGTGTTAGAACCTACACCGAAGAAAAACTACAACATAAAAGAGTTTACAAAGAATTCAAAATTTAGAACTCAAACATTTATAATTTGGAAATGTTTAAACCTGTGGGGTGGTGTATTCCCGATATATTGTTGGGACTTTAACATAATTCAAATCTTTGAAGTTACTTGCAAATAGTTCTGCATTATCTGCTTCCTTTGTGTAATCAATCTCCTGAAATTTACTAAAACGCGATCAGCTCTCATTAACCCTAAAGTAGAGGGAAAACAGAAAGAATCAGATCATATCTTTTAAATTTGATGAAATTAAAAAACAGACATCAAAAAGAATGAGAGGATGATTGAGGCATGGTTACCACGAGCCCTAATAAATAAGTACGTAAAACAAAATCAGGTACGAAGAATGCTACCTATGGTAGAATTCACAAAGCATCTAAACTCTCGTACCACAATTCGGAACAATTGTATAGTACCCGGTACGCAGAACGCAGATAATAAGAGCTCCCTCACGAAACCTCTTTGAGAATCATGATTTTATAACTGAGATAGCTCGGGAAACCATTTGACACCCAATGCGCTTCACTAAACTGGACAATATACATTAATTTATTTATTTTTCATGAAGGTTCAATGGCCACTTGGTGCTACCTTTACCACTCACCATGTAAAATGTGTAGCAAATAGCAACAATATACATATTAGTTTAGAAATCTCCATTGTACTGTACCGAGTGTTGAAGCAAGGGAAATGCTTCTTTTGCTATGGGAGAGACAAAAACATTAAGGTGTACTTTCATTTCTAATAAAGGTCTTGGTTTATAACTTATCAAGAAAAAAACAAAGGTATTGGTTTATAATTTAAGAGAAAAAGAATGCAAACAAAACTAATAAGTTACAATAGTTGGTCATGAGTTAAATTAAAATAGTTAATCTAAGTTAACATATTCCTTTAAAACAAATCTGCGCTATTTATTTTAAATTTTGCTAAAACTATTCAATTACTCACAACGCTTTTTGTCTCACAACCTCTCGCAGTTTGGTACTTTCCTTATAGTTGTCTTACCAAATTTATCTCAGCATAATATTATCTAACATTTTCCCTCAATTTACGCTGCCTCTCCAGTCTCCACAATGCAACATTCGCAAACCTGTGTATATTTGTCTTCACATTAATCAATCTCAATATTAAGTGCATCTGCACTCAACATTAAGTACACTTTCTCTTGTAGAATTAAAGATTTCTATGTGCCTAAAATATTTTAATAACTAAAAGGAGATTCATCAGAAACTTAAATGGTGAATAAGGGAAGCCAAGACACCTCCAACTGTCTCCTTGGACAGACATAAAGGTTTTTTTTTCTTCCTTTTCTTTTTCAGTTGATAAAAAAACAATTCATTGGAACAAGAGAGAAGTTTAATTTAAAACAATCTCAAATATTCTGAAACATGCAAACCAAAGAAAACAATTACCTGATATAAGACACCTGCACATTCATCATAGATAGCAACCCAATCCTTTTTTGCCCCCATCAGATTTTTGGGTCAAGCTTCTGAAGATATTCCGCTATCACCTGAGAACTTCAAATTGAAGAATCAATGCACATTGGAACCTACTAGCCTATTATACAACAACAAAACCTTCAAAATATTTAACCACTATGAAACAGCAAAAGATAATGACATACGTGGCATTACAGTAGTGGAGGGAAGCTTCTAATAGATGTTTTTCCACACTAATGGCATAGTCGTAGTATGTTCAAAGAATTAGTATATTTAGTCAGTGTTAATACTCAGAATTTGAGGACGTCGTATAACAAAATTGAATGCAATAAAACTTAAAAATATGGACCATTTATTTCTTTTTGTCAAAAAGAACATAATGGCTTAATGACATAAAAATATAATCAGAACACTAAGCATTCAGCAAATAACATAAAGGAACTCCAATTATCTGAAATTACCCTTAGTTTTTTTAGATCAATATCAAGTAGATCCTTCAGACCGGGCCTTTGCACTTTACAAACAACTTCCTGGCCCTTCTGCACGATGAACCTGACATGCACAATAAAAATCAGCTTCTTGCATTTCATTTTTGCCACTTACAAACGGAGTGATGCTTGAAATGAATTATTACATTTGAGTTTTGAAGAAAAGTTAATATTACCTAGACTAGCAGCAGCTATTGGCTCATAGTCAAAGTGGTCAAATATAGCATCTACAGGATGCCTCCAAGCTCTTTACTTCAACTATAAAGATACCTGAATTGCAACAAAGATGTTTCTGATGGAAAAGGAGGAAGATTGATCCTTCATTATGAAATGATGATACAATTAGTCCCCATGAAAAATGTAAATGAAGATATCAAACTTTCAGCATCAAGAAATTTATTTGTCTTGAATTACAGACTAAAAAAAGATACATAAAGTGAGGTTCCGAAAAGGTTTTACTTTAGCAAAAAGGTCATTATAAAATGGAGCAGGAATTAAACAATAATTTTGTAAGAAGATATCTTAGAATCTGCAACCAAGACAAATCACAAAAATGCCTAAGTTTAAAGTATAAAACTACAAAATACTTTAGACAAAAAAAGATCTGAATGATCCCACCACTGGCAAGAAGATCAGCTTTCAAAATATACAAAACTGTGAGCTGATGAAAGGAGATGCTAAATTCATTCTTGATGAAAGGAGATGCTAGAACCATACAAGGGCAAAGAAGCATGCAAGGTTCACGGAATCAAGACTTATTTAGTAGAATAATGTTGAGCTGAAATTCTGACAACTGATCCGCATATTCTTCAGCAAGTATGTCCATCCCTTGTAGAGAACTGCTGACCAATTTTGATGAAAGTAGGACCTAATCTCAAAATACTTTCTTTCAACCACTTGGCAAGTACTTTCCGCCTTTGAACTTTCTTCGCCTCAGTCATACCTCCTGCATTAATGAATTTCAGATATAGATGTGAACAATAACCAGTATTTATAACATGCACAATTTATGATCTAGTAAAGGGTAAGGAAAACATAATTTATTTCCAATGGTCTCCAAAAGTTTTCATGAAAATATCAGCATATCACTCACTATATACGGGGGCAGATCTGTTCATGGGCAGCATAGGCTGCCTATGCTGGAAATTTATTTATTTTTTTATAAGTATAGGGGCAGTGGCAGATATGTAAGTTAATAAACTAAGAGGACAAATTAATGGAAGAGTTAAAATTGGAGGGGGCAAACAAAATTCATTCATATTCTCAATACAAGTACAGACTCTGTAGTTTTTTATTCTGCTTCTGCTTTCTATTCTGCTTCTGCTTCTGCTTCCTAGTTGCTTCTATCTTCTACATCTCCGCTTCAGCAACTCCGCCACTACTTTTTCTACATCTTCGCGACTAAGCCACTAGGCCCACTACTTTTTTTACATCTCCACTACGGCATTAACTCTTGCACATATCAGAGTAATCATACTTAAAAGGTAACTAAATTAGAGCTATTTTTTTGTTTGATAATTTAAAATTTGTAATTTGTTTGAATTTGTTGTTGGTTGGGGACTTGGGGTTAAACCCAATTCAATTTATTTGATGTATTTGTTATATTTTGGACTTAAGATGTTACTAATTGGGGCTTTTTCTGTATGATAGTTTAAATTGCAACTTTGCAAGGCCAAAACTGTATTTATGATGACTAGATTGATTTATCTGTTCCGGTACTGAATTTTTTTTGAAGATTATTTTTTAATTTATGTTTGAATTGGATTGAATTGTTTTTAAATATGCATTTGTGTTTGTCTGTATTACAGTTGGAGTTACTTATCAACATAATTTATTTTTAAAAAAAATAAATAGTTGGAATTTTAAAGTTGTGGTTATTTTGGACTAGGAATATTTATGACCCCAATATCTGTAAGTTCTGATTTTTTTTCTCCGTTGTTGTATCAGTTAGTAATGGCAAGTGAGAGGTTTAAACAATCAAGAAATAAGTAAATTAATGTCTTTTCAATTATATAATACATAGTGCTTAATTTTTCTAAACTAGAGCATATAATGTATACAGTATTTATGGTACTAAAACTTTTATATTATATGGAAAAGGAGCTTAGATATATGTTCAGATCAATAATAGAAATTCCTGAATTTAAGAAGAAAAACAAGATTAACGTTTTTGGCAAGAACATTGGGACATGACAGGTACAAGTTGGAAAAGAGTTCAAAGGACATATATTCACTGGGACTGTTGATATAAGTTTCTTAATTAGTGTATAGCTACTATAAGTGGTATCCTTATGATGAATAGTCCTTTTAAGTTGTAATATGAAGGAGGGGACAGATACCATTGGCAGTGTATTGAACAATTCTCAGTTTTAGTTTAACATTTGTATTAAGACAACACCTTGACTACATGAAGATAACCTTACTAAACTCTCTAATTATTAGTATTGATCACTATCAAGTACATCAATCTTTTGTAGCTTGTAAACACCATAACTATGAGCCTTTAGTAGCCACTCATTTCTAGTTGTTATAATCACTTTACTTCCCTGTATCTAACAAATGGACCCTGCATAAATTTCTAATGGTCTGTTTCTCTTATTTCAAGTAAAGATTATTTGAAACTTATAAAAATATACCAAAACTGGTTTATACTTGAAAATTAATTCATGATTTTGTTTGAATATAGAAAAAAAATTTGGTCTGAAGCTTTGAACATTTGGGGAATCATTCAAATTGAACTATGACAAGTAACCGAAGTAAGTTTCTAAATTGTATTTAAATGTTTTTTTATTTTGAAATTCCTTTTTTAATTTAGATTATGAATATTTATTTGTTGTATATTATAGAATTTTATTTATGTTGCATAAAATAATTGCTTGTTTGGGGTTGTTGTATACTTGTATTTTGATTGATTTAGCATTCATGACATGTGATCAAAATTCAAACGTTCCAAAAATGAATCATCAACATCACAATCCTGTTGGTTTATATCTTTTGTGATTTTAATAATGACAATATATTTGGGAATCTATTTGGGAATGTTGGTTTATATTCTTTATCTTTGAACTTAATCTTTTAATATTGACAAATGGGGTGAGATAACTATTTAGCTAAATTGATATGAATTAATTTTTGTTGATGACAAAGGGGGAGAGATATTTGGGTAATGATGATATGTTTTAATCAACTTCTGCTTAATGATTTCTTTTTTATAATGACAAAGGGGGAGAGATATTTGGTATTTGAATTGGTTTGAATTATTTGAATTGGTATATGGTTATTTGGATCAAGTCATTTTAGTCATATTTTTTGCTCCTTAATATGCATAAATTTAGGGGGAGCCATATACTTAGAGGGAGCATATTATTATAAAGTCAAAAGATAATATATTGTCATCATCAAAAAAGGACAGAATGTTGGTTTATATCTTTTGTGATTTTAATAATGACAATCTATTTGGGAATGTTGGTTTATATCTTTTGTGATTTTAATGTTGACAATATTATTGGGTTTGTATTATTTAATGGATTTGTTTTAAATTGCTTGGGATGGTTTAATATGTTATATTGTTTGGCCAAAATTGGTTTATTAATATTGGTTTAATATGTTATATTTCTTGGTTGGCCAATTTAAATAAAGATATGCAATCTGAGTTTATTTAGGTAACCAACCAGATTAAGCAATCTACAATCTGTGGAGTATTTCACTTGGACTATTTCTCTCCTTATATTATGCTATTCAATTTGGAAAGGAGTCTTTTTAAATGAGTTGACTAAGCAATCCTGTTAGACTATGTCTCCTTTATTTTAGCTAACTAATATATGATTTGTATATTATATCTTTATTAATTGATATCTTATATCTATTGGACTCTTTATATTGCAAAAATCTTGTGATGTACCAACGAATTAGTTTTTTTTAATGCTAATTTATTCATAATATATCCGTTGGTCAATTGCATGCTAATCAAAGAAATATATCAGGTAAAGATATTTTGCAAATCATTTATATCCGTTTGTTATTAGTTAGTGGTGGAAAACATGAGTCATACCAACAATGATGATTTTTATACTTAAAAATATTATTATATCATTTATACAAAAGTGGTTCTTTCTTTCCTTTTATTAAGTGATTTAGTTTTTCCTTTGAAAAGTCATATAGTTGCTGAAGATTATCTATTTGGTTATGAAAAGCTGCTAAGTTCGTGGGACCTCCCAAACGGGTCTGAGAGTTCTTAGCTAATCAATATATAGCCGTTAGTTCCTTCTCTATATATATTCTTCTTATTGGCTATATCAGAGACACAGACTTGAAGGATACATTAGTCAAGAAAAATCAAAGCAAGCATCTGTCTTATACAAAGATATTTCAATAGAGAGCTATCAAAGTTCATTTCTAGCAAGTCTTGTTATATAATTAATTCTTTGTTGGCTGGAAATAAGTGTCATTTGTAATCATATATTTCTTGTAACGAAATCTGAGTTCAAGTCCTATTGGGCTTGGTCTATCTAGCAATAGATAGGGTCTGTTCATAGAAAGTTTTCAAGATTACAGAGGTGCAAATGTCTCAGTGGTGAGAAAAGCTGCAGTGGTGCAAAGGTTGCAAAGGTGTCCATCGCAGTGGAAAGTTTTATTTGAACAGGGAGTTCTTTTTATTGTATTTAATTAAGTATTAAGTTTAATAAAAAAGTCTTCAATACTAGTTGGTATTGGACGTGGATTAGGCTACTAGACTAGAGGATAGGGGTTGAACCACGTAAAAATTGGTGTGATTTATTGTTCTTTTGTTTTTGTTATATGTTTTAAAAATCTACAGATTTTGGTTTAAGTCGAAAAAAATTTATACTAATACTAGACAGTATTAGTCATTCCGCTTATAACAGCATTTAAGAATATAACTAATACTTTTATTGTGTTGTTAGACCGTCCGATTATAGACTGCAGTAGTAAACTTTAAAAATTAAACATTGTAGATCATTTTTGGGTATTTACACCTATTCACCCCCTCTAGGTGTGCTTATTACAGAATTTTAAATCCATCTAAGTCGATGAGACTACTAAAAATCTCTGAAATGAAACTCATACAATTAGTTCAAATTTTCTTTATTAAACTTCAACAAAAAAATTAGCTAAAATCCGCCCTTTTCCCAGATCCGCCCCTAGCTATATAGACAAATAACTTTCATGTTTGCGGTGCAATATATGGCAAATAGGAAAAGCTGCAAAAGAATGCACATATATATATATATATATATATATATAATGTTCTGTTCAATATTATCAAGAGCAAGAGACTGATAGACCCAGTCCCAAACAGAGAAACATTTCTAAGCTCCTCTTCTCAAATTTATATAAAACTAAAAAACCAGAGACAAGAAAAAACTGAATCTTTAAATGAGCAAATGTGTGAAAAAATTTCATTTGTAAACAATTTTGATGCCTTTGAGAATTAATTTTGATTAAGCAATGGCATTTAATGGTTAATTGTAAAAGTAGATGTTATAATATAGACTAGCTACATCTTCAAAACATAGTTACAATATATAAAATTTAACATAATAAGTTACGGATCCGTTTGGTAACTGTTTCTACTTCAAAAAATTTGCTTCTACTTCAACAAAATTTTGGTTCATCCGTTTGTCTCATATTTTTGTAATGTTTAGAGTCTCATGTCCGATAAGAAATTGTTACATCTAGAGTCCTGTGTCAGGTAAGGTAAAAATTGTTTACTTGTATTACCTTGGTCCCAATATAAGGTCAAGTTTATCTGTTATTTTCACATGCTATTGATTAATAGATTTTATATAATTGAAATTTCGAAAGGGATCTTTTGCCTACGAGTACGAGGAATCTTTGTGAAGTGACCTCAAAACATTTTGCGGATTCTTTGCAGAGTGGTCTATTTTGATTCTTTGCAAGGATAGGCAAATCATCTTGGCTGCAATTAAGAGACTAGTGTTCAGGTGTGAAGCCTAAACCCTAGTTACTTTTTTGTTGTCCTTCATTAGATACTACTTACGTCCCAAAATGTGAGTCTCATTTGACTTTTAACTTTGCTTCTGCATATTACGGTGTACCTAAGAGTAGAACACACTTGAACATAATGTTTTCAATAATTCTTTTCTTGATAAAATTTTATATTGAAAAAGATCACCAAAAGCAAGTAATTAAGTCAAAGAACGTCTCTAACCTACCTTATTATGCCTCAAAAAGTCAAATAGAACGTCCATTTTGGGACAGAGGTAATACTAAGTAAACTGACCTGGAATTTAATCTTTTTTCATTTTCTTTTCCTTTATGGATCAGTAGAACTGAAATTATGTTTAGATTTGGCTTTTATATACCATTTGTGTTGAAATGGGTTGGGCTTCTCAGCTGAAATTGTGTTGGTTTCTGATTTCTGAATGACGCCCGGGTGGTGACGCTATTGATCTAAGAGTTTGAGGAGAGACAGAAATGAGACTTCAGAAAGCTACCACTTTCCTAGAAAGAAGGATTCTCACAGTGGGTATGATATTTCAACCATCACCAGAAAGATATTAATACACCATCAACATGTTTTCATGCATTCTAAAAGTTATGTCCATTTTTCTTAGGTTATCCCAATGATAATCAACATTTGCTCATACTCAAGAAGCAAATTTCTATGTTTAGCAAAAAGATGAAGCAAACTTCCATGGATTTGGCAAAGCGGAAATTTTAAATAGAAATAATATTTACCAAACACTGCAAGGATCCAAGGATATATAATATATCATTACAGGTTAATAAATACCAGAAATTGTAGAAAAAAAATTGGAAGCAAGCTGATAATAGATGTTTACTATAAAAGAACCAATCAATTTCAAATAGTTTTGTGAGGTGCTTAATCCAAAACTTCCCTACTAAAGAAGCTTGTATGGATTCTAGAGAACTTTGGGTAATCTACTTGGAGAAAATTGGTCACAAAATTTACAAGCTTTTAGGTAAAACTTAGGTACCTTCTCGTTAATTATATAGGCCAAAATTTCTTTGGCCCTTCCCCCTTGATTTAGTGCACGAACCTTAAATTGATGAATTGATGTTATTTTGAATAGGATTGGAACACGTTGCAGCTACTATAACATTCCTTTGGTGGAGTGTTATGGCTTCATCGAGAAGAAACCACCCCATCACTGATCATGGTATTGACAATATAAAAAAGAATGTTGAGCTCTTCTTTCTTCCTGGGAGGGAGGGAGGGGGAAGGGAAGAACCGAAGAAGTTTGGAGAGATCCACTTGGTTATATTAAATATACATTTACACTAAGGAACATGGAAGCAGATGAATTTAAGCTATACTCAAAACATAGTTTGTTTCTCTTAGAAATTTCAGTTTCATACCAGTGACTAACCACGATAAGAGAACTTTTGATTATCCAACAAAGCTTTGAAGATAAAAGTCCCCATATGTCCAAAGTCCTTTGCATAGTTGAATATGTTTTGAATCTACTCCAACGACCCCCAGTGGCAACAGACATCTGCATAACCATATATTTTTATTGTGAAAGGAAGGTACTTTAGAATTCAAAGGTACACACATATAAGCATTGAATAAAGACCTGAGAATAGGGACATGGGACTTTATCATTACCGATCCATATTAGTAAAGTTTGTTATAGCATCTAAAAACTGTGCAACCGACTTATTTGTCATTTCCCTCTTGACTAACATCAAGTGCTGACTAACAACAACAAACCTATTTGTAGTCCCTTGTTCAAACTACAACAGCCTAAATTCTGAGTTTTATTTTTTATTGGATAAGTTAAATTTTTCAGTTTCTCCTGAAATAACTGAACCTCGTTAGTTCAAATATAATTCTCAATTGCACCAATACTTTTTCAAATCTTTGATCTATAATAAACTTATAGATACTATGAAACTGGAAAATACATAAATAAGAAACTAATGGACAATCAATTAATCTTCGTTATTTTGAAAATAAGATATTACCATTTGTCTTCTGAAAAAATGAAGATAATCAATATGTTAAATTCACCACTCTCTTGTTAAATTATCCCCAATTCAATTGTCACTAACACAACAGCATGACAATAAACCCTTCTCTACTAAACTGATAGCTTTCCAGTGATAATAACAATTAAAAGGGCAGCTAAGAAAGAAGATCCTAATTATGAATATTGTCTATATAACAATTTCTAACCTAACACTGACCATATTAACTTTTCAGAAATTAAAGGTTTGGAACAGTGAACAGAGAACTTACAGCTTCAGCTCACTTCAATTACAGTCTCTCCAGTTTTAGAAGCTCTAATTCGAGTCCTAATAGTGAAACTAAGTTTTTTATGACTGAATTTAGAGAGAGAAAATCGAAGTTGTTTTCGACTATAGTAGCTTGTGCAAAGAAAAGTGAGTTCAGATAATAAAGTTGAGGTAGAGAGAGAAGATGACACCATTGTTGTACTACTGAATTCTCGAAACATAACCCTAGTTTGCATTGATACGGAAGGAAGAAGGAGTGCGTTGTCAATGGTTCAGCTATATGTGACCGTAGAGTGTAGAGAGAGAATAGGAAGATTGAAGAAAGAGGGAAAGGGAAATGAGGGTGTGGCGAAAGGGGTTCCACGTAAGCAACAAGGAGAGGAGTGTTTGGGTTTAAATGGGGAAATTGATATTTACACATTATTTTTTGATATTTTTACCCGCAAGACTATATATTAATTAGAGTAATGTTACAGACACAAATTATTTTATAAACATTTTATAAACTGGTGATGTAACATATTCCACCTCAGCATATTAATCAACAAATTATTTCAATATAATCTTTGGCCCCACATAATATGTTGAGGTGGTGTATGCCACATCGTTTGTAAAATAGTTTGTATCTCTAATATTATTCTATTAATTAATAAAAATTTGATAAATCTATATTAATAAGATAGAACTCATTTTGAATTTGGGCAGAAAAATATAAGGACGGTTCATATTCATTCTAATTAATTTGTGCGGAAAAGGGTGATGGGAGAAGTTAAAGGAAAAAGAATAAATGAAGGTGAGATTGTTAAAAATGAGAAAGAATTTCCTTACGCTCGGACTTCACATGGACAATTACTAGTTAACTAATATATGACTACGTGTGGAAATAAAAAAATGAGAAATAGTTAGCATGAAGTTAATTTTAATAATTAATTAATATAAATATTTATACGATAAAAAGTGATCAAATTTCTATATATCGTGTGATGTGTATGTATTAGTAATTGACCAACTTATTATGAAAAATTAACTTCATCACAACTGAATTCAAAAAGTGACATGGCAATATTGTTTGTGGGTAGTATTTATAAATTTTGCAAAGTATGCAAGTTGTTATAAAATATTCGTTTGGTTATTTAATATTCTTTTTGTCGGGAATATTCGACGACTACCAATCATTAATGGACCCCACAATAACTAAGTATCGTCGTTAGAAAAACGACAAAATTATCTTTCTATAAAAATAATCTAGCAGAGGTGTTACTGTTAAAACCGCTTGAACTACCCTAGAGTAAAAGTACAATGAATATCGCCAGTTGTATAAGAAGACACGATATCGATTATTAATGCTTACGTGAGAAGTCACTCACCTATGCTCAATTATTGTTATAAGAATTGCTACATCATATCTCTTATATTATCGATTCAATTATCACACAAAGATCATCTCAGATAATATGTTATAGTATTAAATCAATAATCGAGAGATTAATAATTGTTGAAAGATTAAATATGTGTTGATTAAAATAAAATGATTTGTGGTAATATTTATTCAATCCTCGATGTATATAAAGAGTCACAGCATGAGACATTTGTGGTAAGTTGATTATTTTATAAATATATGTCATCATCTAAGAGTCTCTTCACAATAAGAATTACCTTCACAATAGTAATTACCTTTACCGACGTCCGAACCACTTGTCATTTCACATTACAGCGCCGAACCACTTGTCATTTCACATTACAAAAAGCGCCGAACCACTTGTCGTTTCACATTACAAAAGGCCGAACCACTTGTCGCTTTCACATTACAAAAGGCCAAACCACTTTTCTTTTCACATCACCAAATCAAGCCACTCGCCTTTTCACACGGCAAAAAGTTTAGAAATCTTCTATAAATAGAGGCCTAGTGCTTCATTATTTTCACGAATTCATTCAAGCTTATGAGAGAAAGTATAGAGAGAACTATAGAGAAAAGAAGAAAAGTATCTTTGGCTACTTCACCTTCGCCAATATTCAGCCTTCTTCTAAAGGTAAGGGGTATTATTTGTTGTACTTCGTAAGGGGTGTTATTCTTTCTTATTCATGAAGAGAACTTCGTTATTCCATTCGTTATTATTCTCATGGAATAACTCCGTAAAAGTGGTATACCCTATACATAACCCGTGTATACGCGTGATACCCTATACTTGTGAAATCCTTATGTTATTCCATTCTTATTTATTCGTTGAATAACTCGTAAAAGTGGTATACCTTATACATAACCTCGATATGCGACATACCCTATACTTGGTGAAATCCTTATGTTATTCCATTCTTATTTATTCTGTTGAATAACTCAGTATACGCCAAATCCCCCATACTTGGTGATCTTCTTTTGTTATTCCATTCTTTATTATTCTCGCTGAATATCTTGTGCGTGTGTTTTACACCCACCGGGTTCCGCCTTTTATCATTCTCGTTGAATATTCTATCGTGTTTTACACCGGATCCGGTTCCATCTTTATTATTCGTTGAACATTCATCGCTTGCAAATTTCACCGACCGGTTCCGTTATTATTATTCTCATTGAATAACCTGTCTACGCGCGCAGTACCGCATGCACGGTGATTTCTTTTGTTATTCCATTCTTTATTATACCCAAATTGGTTAAAACTTTGACTTCTATACTCCATGAAATTAGTAGAATATCCTCGATATTTCATGCTTCATCCAAAGATCTTTCATGGAAATATTCTTCCGATCATTCTTGAATTTTACTCTCACAAAACAAGATTCATGTGTTGACAATTTGACGTTAATAATTCCCCGGATTAAATAATTCTTGAACTTGTTTTATCAATTATTATGTCATTGTCATCATCCTCATGTTATATTATGTTATCTTCGCTTACGCGAGCATAGATGAACTTAGTATGATTATGATGAGGATCATTCTAAGATAATCATGGCTTGTTATAAATGATGTGATAAAAGTCCTCAAATGGCTGAATGCATGGATAGTTTTTGGTATGATTATGACTAGGGGTGATTCTAAGATAGTCACGACCATCGATAATTTGATGAATATCCTCGTCAGTAGTCGTGGGTGATTCGATGATGTGGATTATTTATTAAAGTCGAGTCTCAAATATAACAAAGATGAAAACCTTTAAAACCTAAAAGATAGTAGACTTTATTCTCTACTGACTCTTTTAATGGATCGCTTATTCCACCGCAGCTTAAACTTGTTGTTTATTGTATTTTATCGCTTTAACACCGTCAAGGCTAATGATAATTTATTTTGCATTATCTTAGTCATAATATTTCTTCGGGCTAGTTGAGCTCACCTTTTTCTTTCACCGTTTCTTCGTGAAATGAGAACATAAATGGACGAGCCTGGGAAACTGAGTAATGGTCCGCAGGATAACATTTGTAGTCCTCACTATTCTCGTGAAATAAGGTGATAATAGTTGTAATAAGGACTCCTTTTGAGTTTCAGATAATATCTAGTAGATAATATTCAGATTCAAACTCACGCTTTATGTCGTATTGCATACCTACGCTTATGTTAAGTAAGTTGTTTTTGAATTTATGTACCATGTAAGTGGCGACCCAAGATGGGTGACGATACCCAATTTTGGGGGCGCCACAATGGGTATCGAGCCATAAGTGTGAAGAGCCCCGAGCCTCTCGCACCAGGTGACTTCCTTGATGATGGGGAATGCGACCGCCGCATCTCTCCGTAGGGGACGCCGCCTTCTATATGGGCAAGTCGACAGTACCAATGTGAGGTGTCGACACAAGTCGGTGTCCAGAGTCACAATTGGTATCGAGCTTAGGGATACGATCCTCGCTAAGATGTGAGAATAAGACTAGAGGGTCAAAATTAGGTATACGCCACCCATCTTGGGTCGCCACTTACATGGTACATAAATTCAAATACAACTTACTAATATAACTCTGCAGTGGTACAAATACGACATAAACGTGAGTTTGAATACAAATATTGTCTACTAGATATTATACAAACTCAAAAGGAGTCCTCATTACAACTATTATCACACTATTTCACGTAATAGTGAGGACTACTAATGCTATCCTCCTCGACCATTACTTCGCTCCCCGACTCGTCTCAAATATGTTCTCATTTCCTCAAGAGAATAAAGGAAAGAAAGGGTGAGCTCAACTAGCCCAAGAAGAAATATTACGACTAAGATAATGCGTAATAAATTATCATTAGCCTTCAACAAAGTTGTTAAACCGATAAAATACAATAGACAACCAGCTTTAATCATAGCTTAATAAGCAATCCATTAAAAGAGTCAAGTAGAGAATAAAGTCTACTATCTTTTAGGTTTTAAAAGGTTTTCATCAATTTTTATCACCGAGACTCACTTTTAATAAATAAACCACCACATCTAATCATCCCCGCATCTACTTGGCCAAGGATTTTCATCAAATTATCAATGGTCATGACTATACCGAATCACCCCGGTCATAATCATACCAAAAACTATCCATCATCGTGACATGTGCCACCGAGGACTTTTTCACATCATTTATATCAAGTCATGATTATACCGAATGATCCTCGGTCATAATCATACTAAGTTCATCTACGCACGTAAGCCAAAGATAACATAATATAACACGAGGATGATGACAATGACATAATAATTCAATAAAACAAGTTCAAGAATTATTTAATCCATGAATTATTAACGCCCAAATTGTCAACACGATATCGCTTTCAGAGAGTAAAATTCAAGAATGATCGTAAGAATATTTCCATGAAAAGATATCGATGAAACGCAAATATCAAGGATATTCTACTAATTTCATGGAGTATAAAGTCAAAGTTTTAACCAACCGGGTATAATAAAGAATGGAATAACAAAAGAAATCACCACGCATGCAGATTGCGATGTATGTGTTATTCCAATGTAATAATAATAATCTAAACCAGTCGTGAAATTCACACCGGCTGTGATGTTCCAATGTAATAATAAAGATGGAACTGCATCCTGTAAAACACACGTATAGATATTCCAATGTAATGATAAAGATTTTAACCAGTCCTGTAAAACACATGCATGTGATGTTCCAACAGTAATAATAAAATTTAACCAGTCCTGTAAAACACATGCATGTGATGTTCCAATGTAATAATAGTAAGAATGTCACCAAGTATAGGTAAATCACAGATACAAAAGTTATTCCAATGTAATAATAAGCAATGGAATAACATAAGGATTTCACCAAGTATAGGTACGCCACAGATACAAAAGTTATGATAGGTAGATGCCACTTTTTAAAAGTTATTCCAATGTAATAATAATGAAATGGAATAATGTAAGTTCTCTTCAAGAAGAAAGAATAACACCCTCACCGTAAAAGAACCTAATATGTAAGAAGTAGAAGTAGTTATAATACTCTTCTTCTTTCTATAATTTTCTCTCTATAGCTTCTCTCTATAATTTCTCTCTCTGTAGTTTCAATGAATTCGTAAGAAAATAATGAAGGAACGAGCTTCTATTTATAGAAAATGGAATGCATAAGAATTAATCCATGAACTATCCCGTATTGATTTACTTTAACTCGACTATCCCATATTTAAAGAAAAATCTTTTAAATAAAATATAATATATTCTATTTATATAAAAACATTTTACTATGCAAACACTATGCAATACTATGCAAAACACTATGCAAAACACTACGCAACACTATGCATAATAAAATATAATATATTCTATTTATGTAATAACTTTAATAAAGTATTCTATTTTATATAAAGATGTTTCGCTTTATTACGCTAATAATACGAATAAAATAAAACGCCATTATCGCTATAATAATTCATATTATTAATCGACAATAATGGAATCAAACCGAGTGACTTCTCACATAAGATCAATAATCAATACCGCAAGGCTACTACGCAACCACACGACATCGCATTTTTACTACCGAGTAGTAGTTCAACAAGAACTACTAGAAAACTTCCGCCGTTATTTCAATAAAATATTTTTGTCGCTTTCAATCCGACAATAATTTCGCTAGGGTCCACCAATGATTGAGCCATTGTATTTAATATTCCCCGCTAAACCGAATATTCCCCACCAATCGAATATAATATAACCACTGTGATACTTTTGCAAAATTTATAAATACTACCCACAACTATAATATTATCTCAAATTCACACCATAATATTAAAAAATTATTTCAACAAAATTTAAATCTTTATCGATAAAACTGGGGTCTCACAATCTCCTCTCCTTATGGAATTTCTCACCAAATTAGGGTACGACTGATATGATAAAGAGATGAGGATACCTCAATACCTTTTATCGCTTAAAAATATTAAATTCATCTTTTAACAATCCTACCAAAGATATTCATTAACAATTCATCTTTGCACTACAAAAGCCAAAGATATACAACTCAGAAACCAATAATGCCGAGACTCAAATTTTAATAAGATCACAACCACGAATTATCCACGCACCAATCGCCAAGGATATTCGTGTTTTCAATTACTACCATGATTATACCGAATAACCGTGGTCATAATCATACCAAGTCTATCAATGCACTACTACCAAAGATTTACTTTTACCACATCCATGAATTAATATTTCATCACGAGACTCACCAATAATTAATCCATATCATCGAATCATCCCCGCACTACGTGCCAAGGATATTCATTAAGATTACCACCACAAATTATCCATGCACTACTACCAAAGATAATCGTATTATTCATTAAGATATCACGCACCACAAATTATCCATGCACTACTACCAAAGATAATCATTTTTCATTAACTAAGATATGATTATACCAATGATCCCCTCGGTCATAATCATACCAAGTCCATCTATGCACGTACTAAAAGATACTTTGAACACATCCATGAATTAATATTTCATCACGAGACTCAAATTTCAATAATTAATCCACATCATCGAATCATCCCCGCACTACTAAAAGCCAAGGATATTCATTAAGATCACGACACACAAATTATCCATGCACTACTACCAAAGATAATCGTGGTATTCATTAAGATCACGCACCACAAAATTATCCATGCACTACTACCAAAGATAATCGTGTTTTCAATTACTAAGCTATGATTATACCGAATGATCCTCGTCATAATCATACCAAGTCCATCTATGCACGTAGTTAATCGTATGTATTTACTTTGAACACATCCATGAATTAATATTTCATCACGAGACTCACCAATAATTAATCCACATCGTCAATCATCCCCGCACTACAAAGCCAAGGATATTCATTAAGATCACGCACCACAAATTATCCATGCACTACTACCAAAGATAATTGTGTTTTTCAATTACTACATGATTATACCGAATGATCCTCGGTCATAATCATACCAAGTCCATCTACGCACGTAAGCCAATTTACTTTGAACACATCCATGAATTAATATTTCATCACGAGACTCACCAATAATTAATCCACATCATCAATCATCCCCGCACTACAAAGCAAGGATATTCATTAAGATCACGCACCACAAATTATCCACGCACTACTACCAAAGATAATCAGGTTTTCAATTACTATTATACCGAATGATCCTCGGTCATAATCATACCAAGTCCATCTATGCACGTAGCCACGTATTTACTTTGAACACATCCATGAATTATTATTTCATCACGAGACTCAAATTTCAATAATTAATCCACATCGTCAATCATCCCCGCACTACAAAAGCCAAGGATATTCATTAAGATCACGACCACAAATTATCCATGCACTACTACCAAAGATAATTGTGTTTTCAATTACTACATGATTATACCGAACAATCCCTCGGTCATAATCATACCAAGTCCATCTATGCACTACAAACGTATTTACTTTTTTTCAAATAATATAAACACGAGGATAATGATATAAAGAATCAATCAAATAAGATAAAGGATAAATATTAAACATTTATAATATAATTTATCCAGATTCAAGAATATCCCCATGTTATCAATCACTTAATAATCTCATAATCTAATATCATTAATATTATAACAATATTTTAATCACTTCTTAAATTTATAAACAATTTATCTCAATTGTTTACGCTTTTACCATATAATGCATTTAATCATTCAAAAATGCCATACTCATATAAGATATCATCACCAATTATCAAATCCTCAAAAAATATGCATATACTCTATATAGGATTCTCTAGCCATAAAATCCTATTTTCAACTTTTGTTACTTTCACATAACATATTTAACTCATATGTTCAGAATTAAACTATTTTCATGAAAAATACCAAATCAGTCCCAAAAATATTTCTTTTCTGGGATTTAGCATAATATAGTCCCATAATGAAAATATATTTTTCTCGAATTTTTAAAATTCATTTACTATTTTTCAAAAATCAATTTCTAATTAATTCCTTAAGAAATTAGCTACCTCAAGTTTAACTCCAAAATTCCCAAATCTTGGCAGGACCTTACACATGTTAACGTGAGCTTCTAGTTTAAATTTCATGGTCATCTGAGTTATAGAACTCCTAAGTATAGCGTTTTTCGCCTTAAAACCCTAAATATTGAAATAGTCATAACTTGCTCATTTTAAGTCGTAATGAGCTCATTTTTGGACAGGAGATACTTTATACCATATACCTTCATGTCCCAAAAGGCCAGAATTTTTCTCATAATTTAAGTGGCCGAAACAGCCCTTTAAAGTTTCTGGGCAGTAGCATTTTCAAAATTTACAGCTTTTGGCCTCCTTTGCTAAAAATCAGTCCACACAAAAATCTACAACACCTTTTCCAGTAATTCCACTTGGATTAGTTAGGTAACTCATAGATCTAACTCTAGGACTTGACCACATTCAAAAATTCAAAATATAATAGGAGATATGGTCAATTGAATTTCATGTTACGCTTTTCACCAAAATCGATTTTCAACTCTTTGTGATTTCTAAGAAACTTTCATGTTTTCACATACTAACCAACATAACTCATCATAAACTTACTAATACTTCATATACCCATGATTTTCATTAGTCCAATGCTTTTATTATGACTTTCATCATAAACCACGAAAATGCATCCTTTTAGTCAAGAAATATTCGAGGGTTTAAGAAATGGGTTTTGTAGATCGGGTCAATACAAAATTCGATTTCACGCCTAGGTAGGCTAGAAGTCTTCAAGAATACGCCAAGAAATTTATTAATGATAGAAATATCATTCAAAATCACATTTCGTCCAAGACTTGATAAGACGTCACATTAATACCAACCGCGACTTCTATCCCTTAACCCGATAAGACCTCACAATGATACCTATAAACTTGCCATCTTCATTCACGATGTCGCCACGTAAAGTCCGCTTCGCATTATTCCACACAAGGAAGTCAACAACGAAAGGTTCGGGGCTTTTACTTATGGCTTGATATAACAAAGATTAACTTTAGGATTTGGTTACTTTGAATTCAGATAACAAAGTCAAGTTAGAATATGAAAGCTAACAACCTTACAAAAAGAATAATGAGTAGTTAATCAATCGCTTTCAAAAATTACCTCAAAGGCAAGTATTTTCAAAGAGATAAGATCGACAGTAACGTGAAAGTGTTTATTTGAAACAACAAGATTAATAAATGTTGGAGGTAACGGCGGTTTCTCCCAACGGTTTCAATAGATAAATCAAAGTCTAATTTCTCCTGAGTCAAATTTAAACGCTGAACGCAAGCAAGAGAGAGATAAAAGAATGGGTAGAACCCCAGATTCAATAAGGTATAGACTTCAAGAATTTATAATTAACTAACCCGTGCTAACTTCGCTCGTTACCCACTTTTTTTTCAAGTCACGAAAAAACGCCTTCCCCGAAAACCACCGACTTTTGTTTTGTCCGTGATCCGCTTTCGCCACCACTATCCCACCGGACTCGACTTCACTATAACAAAAAAATCGAGCTAAATGACCTTCTCTCTTGAAATTTCCACTTCTATTATCTTTGCCATGATTACCACCAAGTGGTTACCATTCTTAAGATGATAATTTCCCCATGATGGTTATCATTGTTCGATACCGCTACACAAGATGATTATTATTATCGTTGTTGGTCGTTACCTTTTGTTCGAGCCGAATCAACACTCTCATGTGCTTCCAATCGCTTATCTCAAAGATTTTCACATGCCATTCTCAAACACCGCCACAAAACAAGGGTTAATTAACATATCACATTATCCCTATACTCCGACCGACCAATCAAATACCAAATAAACTTAGTAGGTCATACTAGCCAAGGAATTCCCCCCTCCTCCCTCCTAGTTCTTATCTCACATCTTAGCCAGGATCATATCCCTAAGCTCGATAACCGCAACCAAAGACGACGCCTTGCCAAAATTAAAGACGCATAGAGTCACCCATCTTGTCACCAAATCGCCACTTACATGACGCCCCCAAAATTAGGTATATAAATTCAAATACATAAATTCAAATACAACTTACTAATATAACTGCCGTGGTAATACGACATAAACCGTGAGTTTGAATACAAATATTGTCTACTAGATATTATACAAACTCAAAAGGAGTCCTCATTACAACTAACTATTATCACACTATTTCACGTATTATAGTGAGGACTACTAATGCTATCCTCTCGACCATTACTTCGCTCCCCGACTCGTCTCAAATATGTTCTCATTTCCTCAAGAGAATAAAGGAAAGAAAGGGTGAGCTCAACTAGCCCAAAGAAGAAATATTACGACTAAGATAATGCGTAATAAATTATCATTAGCCTTCAACAAAGGTTAAACCGATAAAATACAATAGACAACCAGCTTTAATCATAGCTTAATAAGCAATCCATTAAAAGAGTCAAGTAGAGAATAAAGTCTACTATCTTTTAGGTTTTAAAAGGTTTTCATCAATTTTTATCACCGAGACTCAAATTTTAATAAATAAACCACCACATCTAATCATCCTCGCATTACTTGGCCAAGGATTTTCATCAAATTATCAATGGTCATGACTATACCGAATCACCCCTCGGTCATAATCATACCAAAAACTATCCATCACCGCATTACAAAGCCACCGAGGACTTTTTGTCACATCATTTATATCAAGTCATGATTATACCGAATGATCCTCGGTCATAATCATACTAAGTTCATCTACGCACGTAAGCCAAAGATAACATAATATAACACGAGGATGATGACAATGACATAATAATTCAATAAAACAAGTTCAAGAATTATTTAATCCATGAATTATTAACGCCCAAATTGTCAACATGATATCGCTTTCAGAGAGTAAAATTCAAGAATGATCGTAAGAATATTTCCATGAAAAGATATCGATGAAACGCAAATATCAAGGATATTCTACTAATTTCATGGAGTATAGAAGTCAAAGTTTTAACCAACCGGGTATAATAAAGAATGGAATAACAAAAGAAATCACCACGCATGCGGTATTGATGATAAAGTTATTCCAATGTAATAATAATAATCTAACCAGTCGTGAAATTCACACCGATGTGATGTTCCAATGTAATAATAAAGATGGAACTGCATCCTGTAAAACACACAGATAGATATTCCAAGTAATGATAAAGATTTTAACCAGTCCTGTAAAAACACACACGCATGTGATGTTCCAATGTATAATAAAATTTTAACCAGTCCTGTAAAACACACGCATGTGATGTTCCAATGTAATAATAAAGAATGTCACCAAGTATAGGGTAAAATCACAGATACAAAAGTTATTCCAATGTAATAATAAGCAATGGAATAACATAAGGATTTCACCAAGTATAGGTACGCCACAGATACAAAAGTTATGTATAGGTATGCCACTTTTACAAAGTTATTCCAATGTAATAATAATGAATGGAATAATGTAAGTTCTCTTCAAGAAGAAAGAATAACACCCCTACCGTACCGTAAAAGAACCTAATATAGTAAGTAAAGAAGTAAGTAATCACTCTTCTTCTTTCTATAATTTTCTCTATAGCTTCTCTCTATAATTTCTCTCTAGTTTTCAATGAATTCGTAAGAAAATAATGAAGGAAACGAGCTTCTATTTATAGAAAAATGGAATGCATAAGAATTAATCCATGAACTATCCCGATTGATTTACTTTTAATCGACTATCCATATTTAAAGAAAAATCTTTTAAATAAAATATAATATATTCTATTTATATAAAAACATTTTACTATGCAAACACTATGCAATACTATGCAAAACACTATGCAAAAACACTACGCAACACTACGCATAATAAAATATAATATATTCTATTTATGTAATAACTTTAATAAAGTATTCTATTTTATATAAAGATGTTTCGCTTTTATTACGCTAATAATACTTAATAAAACAAAACGCCATTATCGCTATAATAATTCATATTATTAATCGACAATAATGGAATCAAACCGAGTGACTTCTCACATAAGATCAATAATCAATACCGCAAGCTACTACGCAACCACACGACATCGCATTTTTACTACCGAAAGTAGTTCAACAAGAACTACTAGAAACTTCCGCCGTTATTTCAATAAAATATTTTTGTCGCTTTCAATCCGACAATAATTTCGCTAGGGGTCCACCAATGATTGAGCCATTGTATTTAATATTCCCCGCTAAACCGAATATTCCCCACCAATCGAATATAATATAACCACTGCATACTTTTGCAAAATTTATAAATACTACCCACAACTATAATATTATCTCAAATTCACACCATAATATTAAAAAATTATTTCACAAAATTTAAATCTTTTGATCGATAAAACTGGGTCTCTTATCACGTAAGTTAATCATAAGCTCATAAGTCTATACCGTGTTAGATACCGCTTTTACCCACTCTTTATTTCACCTAGTTGTGTTCAACGCTTAAATTTGACCAAAAAGTTAAACTTTTAACTTATCGTCAAAACTTCATAAGAGAGCCTTCATTATCGCTTACTATTTTTAAATCTTGTTTGATTCAAATAAACATTTTCACATTACCCGTCGATCTTATCTTTTGAAAATATTTGCCTTTTGATGTGATTTTAGGAATCAATCGTTAACTACTCATCATGCTTTTCGTAAGGTTGTTAGCTTTTATATTCATAACCAACTTGTTGTATGTAATTCAAAGTAACCAAACCACTAAAGTCAATCACGGTCATATCAAGTCATAAATAAAGAGCCCCGATCCTTTCGTTGTTGACTTCCTCAGTGTGAAATGCACCGGGCTTTATTTTCTCAGAGGCGACGCCAGGATCAAGATGGCAAGTCGATAGGTATCATTGTGAGGTGCTATCTGTGTTAAGGGATGTAAGTCACAACTGGTATTAATGTGACGACTATCCAAGTTTCGACGAGAGTAATGCTTTTGAATGATATTTCTATCATTAATAAATTTCTCATGGCGATTCTTGAAGTCTTCCTAGCCTACCCTAGAACGTGAAATCGAATTTTGTATCGATTCCAAAGATAAAAACCCATTTCTTAAACCTCAAATATTTCTTCAACTAAAAGGATCTGCTTATACGGATTATGATGAAAGTCATAATAAAAGTATAGAATCTGATGAAAATCATGGGTATATGAAGTATTGGTAAGTTTAAGATGAGTTATGTTGGTTAGTATGTGAAAACATGAAAGTTTCTTAGAAATCACAAAGAGTTGAAAATCGATTTTGGTGAAAAACGAATATAAAATTCAATCGACCATATCTCCTATTATATTTTGAATTTTTGAGTATGGTCAAGTCCTAGAGTTAGATCTATGAGTTACCTAATTAATCCAAGTGGAATTACTAGAAAAGGTGTTGTAGATTTTGTGTGGACTGATTTTAGCAAAGGAGTGAAAAGTCGCAAAACCTAAAAAGTCACTGCCATGATTTTAGACGGGCTGTTTCGGCCACTTAAATTATGAGAAAAATTCTGGCCTTTTGGGACATGAAGGTATATGGTATAAAGTACCTCCTGTCCAAAAATGAGCTCATTCTCGACTTAAATGAGCAAGTTATGACTATTTCAATATTTAAGTTTTTCCGATTTAAAAACGCTATAACCGGAGTTCTATAACTCCGGCGACCATGAAATTTAAACCGAAGCTCACGCTAACATGTGCAAGGTCCTGCCAAGATTTGGGAATTTTGAGTTAAACTTGAGGTAGCTAATTTCTTAAGGAATTAATTAGAAATTGATTTTTGAAAAATAGTAAATGAATTTTAAAAAATTCGAGAAAAAATATATTTTTATTATGGGACTATATTATGCTAAAAGCCAGAAAAAGAAATATTTTTGGGACTGATTTGGTATTTTCACGTAAAATAGTTTAGTTACTTAACATATGAGTTAAATATGTTATGTGAAGTAATAAAGTTGAAAATAGGATTTTATGGCTGTAAAATCCTATATGTAATATATGCATATTTTTTTTGATGAGGATTTGATAATCGGTGATGATATCTTATGAGTATGGCATTTTTGAATGATTAAATGCATTATATGGTAAAGCCGTAAACAATCGAGATAAATTGTTTATAAATTTAAGAAGTGATTAAAATATTGTTATAATATTAATGATATTAGATTATGAGATTATTAAGATTGATAACACGGGATATTTTTGAACCTCGGATAAATTATATTATAAATATTTAATATTTATCCTTTATCTCATTCGATCGATTCTTTATATCGCTATCCTCATGTTTATATTATGTCGAAAGTCATCCGTGGGTGACGTAGTCGTTATGTATGGATAATTTGTGGTCGGATACTAATGAATACACGATTATCTTCGCACGTAGCGTATGGATAATTTGTAATCGTGATACTAATGAATACACGATTATCTTCGCACGTAGCGGTATGGATAATTTGTGGTCGTGATATTAATGAATACACGATTATCTTCGCACGAGTGTAAGGATAATTTATGGTCGTGATACTAATGAATACACGATTATCTTCGGGCCGAAGTGCATGGATAATTTGTGGTCGTGATACTAATGAATACACGATTATCTTCGTCAGAAGGTACATGGATAATTCGTGGTCGTGATACTAATGAATATCCTCGCCCGTAATGCAGGGATGATTCGGCGATATGGATTAATTATCGAAATGAGTCTCAAAGAATGAAATATTAATTCATTGATGCGGTAAAAGTCATCTTCGTCAGAAGTATCGATAGACTTGGTATGATTACGACTAATTACTGATTATTCTTGTATAATCACGATCAGATTGAAAACACGAATATCCTCAGCCAAAGGTACGGATAATTCGTGGTCGTGATACTATTAAGTCGCTGCCTCAAAGATTATCGGTTTTATAAATGATATCTTCGGGCCCAGAGTAAAAGATGAATTGTGAATAAATATCTTCGGGCCGGATCAAGCAAAATTTAATTTAATGTTTTCAAACGATAAAGGTATTCAAGGCATCCTCACCTCTTTATCATACCAGTATATTCGCACTTAATTTCGAGGGCTAAATTCCATAAGGAGGGGAGATCAGGAGACCCTAGATTTTATCAATAAAGATTTAAATTTTGTCAAAATAATTTTTAATATTATGGTGTGAATTTAAGATAATATTATAGTCAGTAGTAGATTTATAAATTTTGGCAAAGTATGCAAGTTGTTATAAAATATTCGCTTTGTCTTCGGGAATATTCTTTTTGTCAGGAATATTCGCATTTACTACCAATCATCAGTGGACCCTATTAATCTAAGTATTGTCGTAGAGTAAAAACGACAAAATTATCTTTCTATATAAAAATAATCTAAGAGAGGTGTTACCGTTAAAACCGTCGCTGAACTACCTACTAAAACAACTTGTCGCTTCTAAAACCTTTTCTTTTCATTCCATACTTGCTTTTCACATGGCAAAGTGCTAGCTAAAAATCTTCTATAAATAGACCTAGTGCAAACAATTCGCTCATTCCATATTCTCGCCTCGCCCCCCGAAAAAATGGAACAAAAGGAAAAGGGTGAGCTCAACTAGCTCAAGAAGAATATTACGACTAAGATAATATACAACAAATTATCGTTAGTCTTCAACAGGAAAAATATAATAGAATACAATAGACAACAAATTTTAAATCAATATTCGCAATGAAATAATAATTCATTAGAAGAGTTAAGAGAGAATGCAAACTACTATCTTCTATGATGAATTTAAAAGTTCATCGCTCTATCTTTTATCCCCGTAACATCAATCAATATACATCCGAATCAAATATTCATCTTTGCACTACAAAGCCAAAGATATTCATCACCGGTCATGTTCATTTAAACACTGCTCATCTTTGCACTACGCCAAAGAAAGATATTCTTCAGAATCATTCATCTTCACACTACGTGCCAAAGATATTCTTAAGAAATCATTCATCTTTGCACTACAGCCAAAGATATTCCATAATATCATCATTTAAGACCGAGGATGATGAAAATATTTTTTTTAAAAGAAACGAATCCAAAGGAAACAAAATGACAAGGATTAAGGATTAAGGATTCAGATTTTGTTTTATCCACGTCCAAAAATACCTCAAAAATAATCATAAGTGGTGTAAAATTCAAGAATGATCAAAACACGGATACAATCAAAGCTAGTATCCGTATTAGATATTTTGACGAAAAGAAGAAATTTTATTTTTCTATGAATAAGATCAGATACGTGAATAAGGTCAGATATACGTGAATAAAGGCCGATACGTGAATAGTAAATCCGACACCAAAAGATAGAAATTCCATAAAAACATCTTCACGCTTATTAATAAGACTCGTGAATAAGAATCGTGAATAAGAACTCATAAATAGTAGAATCGTGAATAAGAACTCATGAATAAGAACCCATGAATAAGAACCCCAACATAAAAAAGTTCCAAATTTGATAAAACTTCAGATCAATATTTCAAAGATAATGATATCAAAGAAATAATATCATTACGAAAAAAAAATAATATCCCTTACCTCGAAAGATCAAGATTTCTAGCTTAATAAATACCGGTATAAGGTCAAGGAACTTGCACCGCCTAGCAATACTCAAAGTATACTCAAAATACTCACAAGAATACGCCGATAATATAGAGAGAGAAAACTTCAGCTTCGTGTGATTTTCAATTCTAACCCAAGACCCTATTTATAGAAAACGCTAGTAACACCAAAGTTATAAAATTTAATAAAATAATAATATATATAAACAAATTCAAGCCCACCTTAGACCAACTGAATTCAGCACATTTGTATCACATGTGGGATTGCAAAAAAAAAAAACGTTTTTCTTAAATAAAACAATTAAAACTTCCAAAATTAATTATTTCGTAACTTCGTAGCTTCAATAATTCATAATAAATAGCCCTTTCATCGTAAAAATTCAAATCTCATGAGTTTTTATAGGAAATTCAATTCTCTACAACTTTGCGTAAGAAAGTTTTTCCAAATTCCAAATGTAAATCGACCAAATCCACAAACCAAGCGATTTTACAAAGCTATAATCAAATTTCACCAATAAATGGGGTCCAATTTACATGTTTAACATGTTTTAAACATTTATTGCAACAAAAATACTCTTCCTCCTCAGATACTCATATATCCCACATTCATTGTAAAATATCACCATTATTATATTATTAAAATAAATATATTTAAAACGAATTATTTTATCGTAAAAGATAAAATTTCAATTTTCAACAATTGTCACATTAAAAATTTTCTCCATCTATATCCACATAAAATCAATATTTTCTCATCATATGAATCAATAATTAATTATTCATAAATAATATTACGTAATCACAATATCGACAACCAGTGCGCCCCTGTGAAAGAGGGGCTTTCCAATAAGAATTTCTCTCATCGGCCAAGCAATTAGTGACCAAACCTCTCCTGTATGTAACTTTCTAGACATCGCCAATAATGTTATCTAATAATATTATTCAGATAATATGAATTATTGCTTCGATAATGAAAAATATCGTAATGACAATTATCAAACAACAAAGAATATAAAATATCAACGCAAAGAATTATTAATCAATAAATAAAATATCGAATAAGAATTATCGTAAACCATTATCGAAAGTAAAGGCCTTCACGTAAGAATCAATAATTGGTGCAATACCGCAGCAATCGCTAACAACGCGATTAGTGTGTTTTTAACCACCGGTATTCCAACAAGATAATCTGCAATAACTACGCCACTATATTTAAAAACAACTTATATTTGTCGCTTTCTTTCATCCAATCGCTCACATGGGCCCACACATGGTCGCTACCATCGCATTTAATATTCCCCGACAAAGATTTAATATTCCACGACCAAACGAATATTCCCCGACAACAATGAATATTTTATAACCACTGCTTATTTTGAAATATTCATGATTTTACCCTTAACTATCCACATTAATCAAATCAACCCTTACTATTTCAAAATAATAAATAAAGGAAATTAAATTTCATTTATAAAAAGTCAGTCTTACAACCTCCCTCCTTATGAAATTTCATCCTCGAAATCGACGACGCATTCGTGTTTTCAAAAGGTGAGGATACCTCGCTTTCATTTCCGCTTCCAATTCCCGTGTCATTTCTCTATAAAGATGATTCCTCCACAAAACTTTAACTTGTGGTATAACCTTTCATACAGTAGGACATGCCCTTCCTATCCAAGATCTTGACAGTACCTCCTCATACGCTAAGTCTTCTGCTTATCTCGTCCGCTTCTAACTCAATAACGTGGTTCGGGTCTTTCATATATTTATTAAGCACGATATGTGAAACACATTATGAACACGAGACATACTTTGAGGTAACGCAAGTCTATAGGCTACATTTCCTACTCCTACCAAGAATTTGAAATGGACCAATAAATCGTGGATCGAGCTTTCCTCTCTCCCAAATCTTGTAACTCCTTCCACGGAGCAACTCGCAACAATACACGATCCCCTATACTAAATTCCACGCCCTTTCGATGAAGATCCGCATAACTCTTTTGTCGATCTTGTGCCGCTTGTATACGCTGTCGAATCATTTGATCTTTTCTTGAAGTCATACGTATTTCACTCTCTGTCCCAACAATGTTGCTTCACCCACCTCATCCCAACATATCGAGAATCCACACTTTCGGCCCATATAATGCTTCAAATGGAGCCACACCTATACTTCGCTCGATAACTGCTGTCAGTAGGAGAATTCCACCAATGGTAAATACTTATCCCAACCGCCTCAAGTCTAGGACACGTAGTCTTAATAAATCTTCAAGAGTTCAATAGTCCTCTCTCGATCGTCTCGTCTGCTTGGGGGATGGTATGCCAACTAAATCGCAAACTGCGCTCATAGCTTTTTGCAAGCTAACCCAAAATCTTAGCTGAATCTTCGGGTCACGATCCAAACTATGGATACAGCATGCCATGCAACCTCACAATCTCATTCACGATATACTAAAGAAGACGCTCAAGGAATAAGTCTCCGTGACGGCAAAGAAATGAGCGTATTTGGTTAATCTATCAACAATAACCCAAATAAGATTGATGCCTTGAGAAACCGTAGGAAGACCCGTAATCGAAATCCATAGTAATGTGTTCCCACTTCCATTTCTAATCTCAAGTGGTTGCAAATCTTACCCTTTAGGTACAAGATGCTCCGCTTTTACACGCTGACAAGTTAAACACATCGAGATAAACTTTGCAATCTCTCTCATATTGTTCCACCAAAATGTACGTCAAGATCACGATACATTTTAAGACTTCCAGATGGATTGCAAAATGGTGTATCAGGTGCCTCCATCATAATTCAGACTTCAAATCGTAGTCGTTAGAACACAAAGTCTAGAGTGGACTCAAGTATTCCTTCTTCATCAATTCTCGCTCCTAATAGCTCCTTCTCAGATTTCTTCTTCATACGATCACCCCGGCCTGCGGGCTCGAGCAACCTTAACTTTTTCTATTAAAGTCGGGTTCTACGCGATACTTGACATCATCGCACTCGCTTCCCCGTGATACGATCTTCTACTCAACGCCGCCTACCACGCTCGCTTTTCCAGATGGTATCAATAGTGTGGTCGTAGTCTTCAATAGCTCGAGCCAACGTCACGCCGCATGTCGAGTTCTTTTTTTGAGTGAAGAAATATTTAAGGCTTTTTACGGTCCGAATATATCTCCACTTTCTCCCATATGATAAGTGCTCCATATTTTTAATAAGAAACGATCGGGCCGCTAACTCTAGATCACGAGTAGGATAATTCCTCTCATACTCTTTAAGTTGTCGCGAGGCATAAAGCTATGACTTTCCCACGCTGCATGAGAACACATCCTAACCCTTTGCCTCAAGCATCGCCAGAGATAACAAATCCATCCGAACCAGATGGTATTGTTAGAACAAAATAAAATAAGTCTCCTCTAAGCTCTTGAAACTTTTCTCGATTCTTCGCTTCCAAACGAATTTTGTATCCTTCCGAAAGTTAGCCGAAGTTAATGGAGTAGCGATTCGAGAAAACCCTTCCACTTAATCTCCGATAATAACCAAATTTAAGCCCAAAAGCTACGTATTTCACCACCGACTTTTGCTGTTCTAACTTCAGATTGCTTCAATCTTCACGATCAACAGATACTCCATGTTTCGACACCACGCGCTCAAGGAATGCTACTTCCTCAAGCCGTAACTCGTGATTTCTTCAATTTGGCATATAGTTTGTTTTCACGGGCCTTTGAGTACCAAATTTCAAATGGTGCTCATGATCTTCACGACTTTTGAATATACGAGGATGTCATCAATAAAGACAACAACGAAATCGATCCAAATATTCCTCAATACTTTGCTCATCATATCCATGAAAGTCGCAGGAGCATTAGTCAATCCGAAAGACACGACTAAGAATTCATAATGCCCATACCGAAGTTCTCAAGGCGCTTTTTGAATATCCTCGCCTAATCTTCACCGATGATATCCGTAATCTAAGATCGATTTTTGAAAAGAATTGCGCCCTCAGAATCGGGTCAAACAAGTCATCAATACGAGGTAGAGGATACCTATTCTCGATGGTGACATGGTTCAATTCCCCGATAGTCAATACAAAGTCGCATACTCCCGCCTTTTTCTTTACTTAAATAAAACAGAGCACCCCAAGGAGATGTACTAGATTTAATGAAACCGATGTCCAACAATTCCTCAGAGTTGACCTTTAACTCCTCAAGTTCAATAGAGCCATTCGATATGGGTTTTAGAAATGGGCTTGTACTGTGTTCAAGATCAATAAAGAATTCAACTTCACGCTCGGGGTAGACCGAAGTTCTTCGTGAAATACGCCAGAAAGTCAATAACAACAGAATATTATTCAAATTTGACGACGTGTCTTTATTCAAATCCATAACATGGGCTAAGAAAGCTTGACATCCGCTTTTTAATAAACGAATAGCTTTTTATGATTAGATATGACAAAGGATTGATTTTAATGGTTTAGTTGCTTGAATTGCATAACAAAGTCGGGTTAGAATATGAAAACTAACAACCTTACGAAAAACAATCAATTTTGGTACGATGAGTAGCTTAACCAATCAATCCCTAAAATCACATCAAAAGCAAGTATCTTTAAAGAGATAAGGTCAATGTGTAAGGTGATGGTGCCAACTCAAATCAAACAAGATTTATAAACAAAGGATGTGATGAAAGTTTCTCCTAACTGAGTTTCCACAGATAGTCAAAGTCTAATTTCTCCTGAGTCAAGTTTAAACGCTGAGCACACGCAGAGAGATAAATGAATGGGTAGCACCCAGATCAAGTAAGGTATAAACTTCGCAAGAATTTATAAATACTTACCCGTGATCACCTCGCTTGTTCCTCGATTTTGACCAAATACAACAAACGCCTTCCCTAATCGCTGACTTTGACTTTTCTCGGGATACTTTCGAGTCACCGTCCCTCACTGAACTAGGTTTCGCCATCGCATAATCTCGAGCGATATGTCCTTCCTTTCCACAATTATAGCATACCTTGAACTGTCAGGGCGCTTGACCGATATGTCCTCTTTTCCGTGATTTAGAAAGATACGACCGGTGGTCGCTTCTCCTCCCTTAGAACCAGCTTGTCACGCCAGACCGCTGCTTCATACGGTCGCTGTTAAATCTCCTCTTTTTAAAATCTCCTCCCGACTCGCTTCTTCTATTTTTCACGGCTATGATTACCACCAGAGTGGTTACCATTTTGTCCGTCCGCTTTTTCTTCTCCGCCGTTATCATTATTCTGCTGATCGCTATCTCCGTACGATCCTCGTCAGGGTCCTCAATCGACCGTACTCAAGTATCTCGCCTAATAATCGAGCCCCGCTTACAACATCCTAATAGAGAGAAAATTTACGAGAAATGAGATATCGACGACGCCGTTTTCAAACCTCTAAGAAACATCCGCCATACGCTCCTCATTCTCCACCAAATGAGGTGCAAACCGATAACTCGCAAACTTTGCCTCGCATCGAGACACCGCCATGTTGTTTTGTTCTAATCTGATGAACTCCACTTCCTTCATACGACGAACACTTTCGTGAAAGTATTTGTCATTAAATAGTTTCAAACGCCTCCCAAGACACGCCGAAAAGCTACCGATGGGTACGCTTCACGCATTCCCACCAAAGAGTCCGCTTCGCCACTTTTAACATAAAGGTGGCGAATGGAACCTTCGTTCTCTCCGCATCCCAAGACATCGAATATCTTGTAATTTGTTTCACCCATGTTTCCGCCATGATCGGATCCGCTTTCCTTAAATTCGTGGTCCCAACTTTTCAATCGCTTTCGTCGTGACAACCCGTGAATCGCTATCATTTCTCCTCAGATTTTGAACACGAAGTCTCCTCGCTCGATTTTGCATGAATCGCAAAAACTTCTAAACATCCCCTCGCTCATCATCTCGCTTCAATGGTGTTGTTCATGTGAGGAACATCACCACCACAGTAGACGCTCTCCTCGCTGGCTGAGTACAGCATCTCCACTGGCCTCATTTCCATCATAATATTCTCTCAATGACATTCTCAAATACCGCCATAAAACAAGGGTTAATTAAGGAAATCAATATATCACATAATATCCCTATATAATCGACTAACTAACAAATAAGCTTAGTAGACACACTAAATAAGGATTTACTCGCCTCCTCCTCCTAGTTCTATTCCCCGATCTCCGCCAGAGATATCCCTAAGCTCGATACCAACCGCGACGCCCCCAAAATAGTATACATCACCCATTCCGAAGTCACAATACACGGTACGTAAACAACTACAACTTTATTATTACAACAAGAAATCTGTGAGTTTTTGAATACAAATATTATCTTCTGCATAATATCTATACTCAAATAAATCCTCATCACATTTATCGATACATTATTTTACAAAAATGGTGAGGACTACTAAACAACTCTTCTCTAACCTTCATTCCATACCCCGACTGCATCGCTATATTCTCGCCTCCCGAGAAAAAAATGGAACAAAAAGGAAAAGGGTGAGCTCAACTAGCTCAAGAAGAATATTACGACTAAGATAATATACAACAAATTATCGTTAGTCTTCAACAGGAAAAATCTAATAGTAATACAATAGACAACAAATTTTAAATCAATATTCGCAATGAAATAATAATTCATTGTAAGAGTTAAGAGAGAATGCAAACTACTATCTTCTATGTATGAATTTAAAAGTTCATCGCCTATCTTTTATCCCCGTAACATCAATCAATATACATCCGAATCAAATATTCATCTTTGCACTACAGTGCCAAAGATATTCATCACCGGGTCATGTTCATTTAAACACTGCTCATCTAAACACTACGCCAAAGATATTCTTCAGAATCATTCATCTTCCCAAAGATATTCTTCAAGAAATCATTCATCTTCGCACTACAGCCAAAGATATTCCATAATATCATCATTTAAGACCGAGGATGATGAAAATATTTTTTAAAAAGAAACGAATCCAAAGGAAACAAAATGACAAGGATTAAGGATTAAGGATTCGTATTTTGTTTTATCCACGCCCAAAAATACCTCAAAAATAATCATAAGTGGTGTAAAATTCAAGAATGATCAAAACACGGATACAATCAAAGCTAGTATCCGTATTAGATATTTTGACTAAAAGAAGAAATTTTATTTTTCTATGAATAAGACCAGATACGTGAATAAAGGTCAGATATTGAATAAGGCCGTGATACGTGAATAAGAACTCCGACACCAAAAGATAGAAATTCCACAAAAACATCTTCACGCTTCATGAATAGTACTCGTGAATAAGAATCGTGAATAAGAATCGCTTAATAAGAACTCGTGAATAAGAACTCATGAATAAGAAACCATGAATAAGAACCCCAACATGAAAAAAAGTTCCAAATTTGATAAAAACTTCAGATCAATATTTCAAAGATAATGATATCAAGAAATAATATCATTACGAAAAAAAAATAATATCCCTTACCTCGAAAGATCAAGATTTCTAAATTTAAACACCGGATATAAAGCATAAAGGAACTTGCAATCCGCCTAAAGCAATACTCAAAGTATACTCAAAATACTCACAAGAATACGCCGATAATATAGAGAGAGAAAAACTTCAGCTTCGTGTGATTTTCAATTCTAACCCAAGACCCTATTTATAGAAAACGCTAGAATAAAAAGCAGTAAAATTTAATAAAATATTAATATATATATATATAAATTCACGCCCACCTTAGAATCAAATGAATTCAGCACATTTGTATCACATGTGGGATTGCAAAAAAGTAAAAAAACGTTTTTCTTAAATAAAATAATTAAAACTTCCAAAATCAATTATTTCGAACTTCGTAACTTCAATAATTCATAATAAATAGCCCTTTTATCGTAAAATTCAATCTCATGAGTTTTTATAGGAAATTCAATTCTCTACAACTTTGCGTAAGAAAGTTTTTCCAAATTCCAAATGTAAATCGACCAAATCCACAAACCAAGCGATTTTACAAAGCTATAATCAAATTTCAAATAATAAATGGGGTCCACCGACATGTTTAATATGTTTTAAACATTTATTGCAACAAAAATACTTTTCCTCCTCAGATACTCATATATCCCACATTCATTGTAAAATATCACCATTATTATATTATTAAAATATAATAATATATTTAAATGAATTATTTTATCGTAAAAGATAAAATTTCAATTTTCAACAATTGTCACATTAAAAATTTTCTCCATCTATATCCACATAAAATCAATATTTTCTCATCATATGAATCAATAATTAATTATTCACAAATAATATTACGTAATCACAATATCGACAACCGTGCGCTCCCTGTGAGAGAGGGGCTTTCCAATAAGAATTTCTTCTCATCATGCGCGCAATTAGTGTGACCAAACCTCTCCTGTATGTAACTTTCTAGACATCGCCAATAATGTTATCTAATAATATTATTCAGATAATATGAATTATTGCTTCGATAATGAAAAATACCGTAAATGACAATTATCAAACAACAAGAATATAAAATATCAACGCAAAGAATTATTAATCAATCAATAAAATATCGAATAAGAATTACCGTAACCATTATCGAAAGTAGTGCCTTCACGTAAGAATCAATAATCGTGCAATACCGCAAAAATCGTCAACAACGCCAGACAAGTGTGTGTTTTAAACCACCGGTATTTTAACAAAGATATTCTGTGAATAACTACGCCAAGTTATTTAAAAACAACTTATATTTGTCGCTTTTCTTCATCCAATCGCTCACATGGGGCCCACACATGGTCATACTACCGTCAGCATTTAATATTCCCCGACAAAGCATTTAATATTCCACCACCAAACGAATATATCCCCGACAACAATGAATATTTTATAACCACTGCTTATTTTGAAATATTTATGATTTTACCCTTAACTATCCACATTAATCAAATCAACCCTTACTATTTCAAAATAATAAATAAAGAAAATTAAATTTCATTATTAATAAATTTCGGGTCTTATAAATAATTCTCACTATTCTGAAGGAAATGGTCTAGAATATTTGTGTATTCATTAATGGTCATGATCATGCCAAATAACTGGCCCATCAATGCACTACTACTTATAATCGAGGATTTTTATCACATCATTTGTAACATTACTAATGATTACAATCAATAGTCTCTCGTCATAATCATACCAAGTCCATCTAAGGTCATAAAATAAATGCCAAATGACTTTCAACATAATATAAACAATGAGGATGATTTCAATGATATAAGAATTCAATAAAACAAGTTCAAGAATTATTTTATCCAGAATTATTAACGTCCAAATTATCAACATATACGTGCTTTTCATAGAGTAAATTCAAGAATGATCTTAAGAATATTTTCATGAAAAGATAATTATGAAACGCAAATATCAATATATTCCACTAATTTCATGAAGATATTTTAACAACTGGGTATAATAAAGAATGGATTCAACAAAGTCAAATCACCATGTACGCGAAAATAACTTATTGCAACAAATTCTAACGTAATATAAATAACGGTAAGTCTTAAATTCACAATTATCTGTGATGTTCCAAATGTAATAATAGAGATAAATCATTTATCCTAAACACACAAACAAGATGAAAGTAAGATGCATACAAGCCAATCATGTTTGATGATAAAGCATATACTTTGTAAATAATCTTATTCATTTATTAATAAAAAGTATTAATTTATTAAAGGCTTTTAATTATCTACATGATGTCGCTTTTATAATATGTGATAAACCCATAGTTTTAAGCAAATGCTTTTAGAATAATGATGATGATCATTCTAATGAGATCTAAATTCTGTAAAAGCTTAAAACTAAAATAGTTCCCAATCATCGATTACTAAATCGGGGATTAGTGAATCCGATAGATCGGGTACATACGCTGCTTGCTTCATCGATGAGGATGATCGATCTCACGATCATTTGTGTGGAGACACTAAAGCAAGTACGACAGTGCTTATTAGAGAATAAGTTCATCGAACGCGGCTCGCTAAGGAATACCTAATGGAGTTTTACTCACCGTCAATAGAATTCTCAGAGATAGATAGTAAGACAAGTGATCCTCGACTCGAGATCATCATAAGATCTCGTAGTATGATGAGTTATACTTTCGACTTATTCCTTAAGACCCTTAGGGTATATCAAAGGGTATGCTTGGGTATAATAAGTCAGTATACGGAGATAATGTATGATCAATAAAGAATCTACCACTTAATAAAAGAAGAAGAGAAATGTCCTATGTGATTCGATAAATGACAACCCAAAGAGTCCTCGGTTAAGGCGTAATGAAATTAGAAAGGAGTTTCTAATTTGCATTATTTGAGTCAGGTATTTAAGATCGAAATACATATAATTAAATAAAATAAGACTCGACAAAGAATTCCACGCCTTATATTTAATCGGGACATCAGATGCGAAGGATCAATCAGATTTAAGAACTATTTACTCAAAGGTTCTTTTATGATTAATGTTGAAATCTATATTATCCGGAAAGTCGCCGATCGCTAGTGAGGCTTATCCCTATCAGAGAATAAATATTATTTATTTAAATAAATTAATTGTTTAATTTATTTATTTAAATAAGATTAGAATTGTTCTAATTGATTTATTCACAACCTATTAATACGGAGAACCTAAAGGGTCACACCATAAAAGGAAGAATAATTATTTAAGAAGTTAATGGCATAATCGTAATAATATAAAGTTATGTATATTTAATTTAATCTATGGTGATAGAATAAATTAAATAGCTAATATTTATTATTTAATATTTTAGAAATATTAAATATAAATTAATAAGAGGAGTCTTATTAATATTATTACAATTATTATTATTTTAATTTCTAAAAGAGTTTAGGAATTAATTTAATATAAGTACTTCATTTATTCCTAATCGATTAGAAGGAAAATTAGTTAAAGGAGTTTAATTAATTATCCCTAATAAGATTAGGGGAGCTTAATTAATTAAAAGAATTTAATTAATTAAATAAAACCCAATTCCTTAATTGTTAAGCTGGGTTGCCTACATCTATAAATAAGAGGAGTCTTATTATCGTATATTGATTTTTTACAACATACGTAATAATTCCAATTTGTTGAGAGAGTACGCCTTTCTATAGTAGATAGAAAAACTAGGTTTTAGCCAACCACCCATCTTCTTCTTCAAATCTTTTCTTCTTCCTCGTGGATCACCTCTGTAGGCCAAACACTCTGGGTGGCTAACGCCGATCAAAGGAAGGAACCAAACCCTGTGGATTCAAGTCGAACGCGAAAAGGATTTGGAGGTGAACTTGCACCGAGGAAGCTCGATCTTCAAGGGTATGATTTTATTCTTTATCTTTTTTCGCTTAATTAATAATTGTGCATAAAGGGTGATCCGCATATGGTTTGTAAAATTTTAAACTCGATTTTACACGCTTCGCTTTTTTTTGCAATTTGATCAAGGCTCATGAATATTACAAAACCTAATAAAGGGCATCGTGAGCCAAACCTTTATGCTAATTATTAATTGTTTTAATTTGATATGTATATCGATATGTGTTTAGAACAATTTAATCAAGCATAATTTTATCAGATAAAAAATTAAAAAAAAAAAAAAATTCAAAATCAATTTTCAATTTAGAAATTTTTTAAACACAATAAAAGCAATTTTAAAGTTTATATTTATTATTTTATTTTTTATATTCAATATATATATAAAATTATAAATAAACTAATTAATCCATAATATATATATTATATATATATATATATATATATTTTATATATAATTAAAGGAATATATTTATATATTTTATATATATATTTATATATATATAAATATATATATATATATATATATAAGGAAGGTATATATATATATATATATATATATATATATATATATTATATATATATATATATATATATATATATATATATATATATAATATATATATATATATATATATATTATATATATATATATATATATATATATATATATATATATATATATATATATTATTTTATATATAAAATAAAAATTTATTTTAATTTTAAAATAAAAGTTTTATTTTAATTTTAAAATAAAAATTTTATTTTAATTTTAAAATTTAAATTTCATGCTAACTAATTAGAGTTGAATTGATTCCATGATAACTAATTGAGTTGAAATTGATTCCATTTTTCCTTAAATAAAGGAGTTTATTTAGATATGAAATAAGATTTCATATTATTCAAAATAAAAGAGTTTATTTGTGAATAGAAAAGAGAATCCTATTTTCCTTAAATAAAGGAGTTTATTTAGATATATGAAATAAGATTTCATATTATTCAAAATAAAGGAGTTTATTTGTGAATAGAAAGAATAATCCGTTTTCCTTTAATAAAAGAGTTTTTTTATATGAATAAGATTTCATATTATTCAAAAATAAAAGTTTATTTGTGAAAAAAATAGTTTTTTTAATAAAAGATTTTTTTTATATATGGAATCGATTCCATAATTAATTAAAATAAAGGAGTTTATTTTGATTAAAGATTTTGATTAAAATAAAATAGTTTATTTTATTCAAAATTGATAAATTAAAATAAAATAGTTTTATTTTGATTTAAATTTGATTAAAATAAAGGAGTTTATTTTGATTCAAAATTAGATTTTATACTAACTAAATTTGCCCATTAAATGATATCAATATATATATTAAATGTTTATTATTCATAAGATTTAATGTTATTTATCGATGCATACGGTGATGTATGATAATAAATGGGATTGATTATGGACTATCGACCAATGTGATTGATTTTATTTTAGTCGATGCACGAATGTACGGGTTTTATTAAATGGGGTCTCACAGATTGCCTTCTCTAATTTTTTCTTAATGTAAATTCTATCTCCTCCTATGTATTTCCCTCGATCACGATCAAGGTTTCTTTATTTATTTTAAATAGTTTTGTAATAGAATAGTTAGAATTAATTTTGAAGAATTGGAGATCAAGGAGTAAGGAGCAAGGAGCGAAGACCCGCTTGTAGAATGGAGCCCGGTTTAAATGTAATAGTTATATTTAAATATTATTTCGCACCCCTGGGGAGCCTTGACCTTTTGTTCACTTGGTGGCTCTAGTGAACCAAACTAGAATAAAAGTCCATAATCAATCCGTAGAATATAGTAGATTCTATATGTGCATGCTTATACTATATATATATATATATTATGCAAACATGCTTCGATGTTCATTAATACGACGCGATTTTATATATATATATACGCACGCGCGCTAAAACAAGATGAGACAAATTAATAACAAACCCCTCAATTTTTTTATATTAAGTCCTAAGCGCTCAAAGATATTTGGAATATCGAACGTCGCTTTCTAGCATGATAAAATTAATAGAGTATTAAATATTTAATATGAGTTTGTTGTGTCACCACAAGGCAAGTATTAAGTATTTAAGATGTTAATTTATCACATTTGATGCTTATAAAGAAAATTGAACAATATTGTTTTGTCAGGTCACCACAAGGATGATATTTTTCTTTTTGAATATATGGAGTGCTAGGTTCGACTTAACTTGGATAATTTTGATTCTGATGTGCCACCACTGATCAAAATAATCTAAGAGGCAAAAGAAAAGGAGTCAGATAGTTGATGTAATCGACAAAAGTTGTCTACCTATTTATTTATATATAGTTTGTCAGTGTCACCACAAGGCTATATACATTTGAAATGGGATCCTTATTCTCACTAGCAAATCTTTTTAATTAGATTTTGCCCAACTATATAAGTGAGGGTAATATAGTTTGAAGAAAATAGTGGGAGATACCAATTTAAAACAAGACCTAATTTATTTTGGTAATTAATAAAAGAATGTATGTTAAAATGTTGTTAATTACAAATTCATTTACGTAATTTTACAATGTCTAAAATTACTATCATCATGCAGGTTATTAGATGCTAAATTAACCGCAATCAATTAAACTGATTGGTTAAGGAATTTGAGAATAGTTCTCATAAATTAAAAGCTATCTTATGTCCTTAATACGCCTATCCTCCGCAATGGTTGCGCATAATGCCTCCGAGGAAGAGATCGCTACTTTTAGAAAGTGGCAAGATGATGCACAACTTGGCTCAACGATCATGCTCGATCCACGAGTAACGAGCTTCAGCCACAAGATGAAACTATGGATGCTTCTACTATATTCCCCGCACATCAAGTAGTCGATGGTGAGGAAAGTAGACCGATAGATATCGATATCTAAGGAGCTCTTCCGATCTAGAATGGCCAATGGCACTATAAGATGCATAAAAAAGTTCTTAACATAATCAATTTGATTGATCAATTAGACAACCGGTTTTGTCATGGATGGAGAGTTGAGCCAAGATTTGATCTCGCACTCACTCCCTGATTTTTTCACAATTGTTGTGAATTTTTCATATAAACAAGCTAGATATCACCTTGACCGATTTGCTTAACATGTTGAAAAATGTCGAGAGTCACTTTCCAACCAAGAAAGACCAAGTCTTACCGGTAGGGGCCAAAGGATCTTCCTAAAAGAAGAACGATTCAAAGAAGGTAAATAGAAAAGGCAAAACAAAGGATAATAAGAACAAAACTCGATATTGATAAAGAAAGGAGTTTGCTTCCACCGCAATAAGCCCGACACCGAAAAGAAACTCAAGAAGCATCTTGCAGCAGAGGCTAACCAAAGAAGCTTAGTGAAGTTTCTACATAATACAAATTTTGTTCATGATTTAAATAAATTTTTCTTTAAGTCAAGGTTCTACTTGGGTATTGATACCGACTTTGTTATCATAAATATAGATTTATGAAGGACCAAGCAGTAAGTAGAAAGCTAAACAAATATAAGTAATCCTATGTGCAAAAATGTAAGCAAAGGTCACCATATTAGCCATAGAAACTTATAGTTTAGCAATGCCTACGGCAAATCTATTAAGTCAATAAGTTGTTATCAGATTCCAGCTTTTGTTAAAAATATTATTTCCATTTTATCATTGGACAATGAAATCTTTGGTATTATAATTAAGAACAATTGTTGTTCTATTTATAATAATAATGTTTTGTGATAGAATCGAAATATTACTTAATAAATTTTGTATACTGACTTTACGTGAAAATAATTTTGCAAATCGAACAAACTAGTATAAGAAAAGGAGATGATCATTCAAAGAGTCAAATGTGTGTATTTGTCGAATACAAGTGTGAATTATTCGAAAGGTTCAAAGAATTCAAAAGTGAAACAAATTGGCAAAGTATTAAGATTCTTTGATTAGATCAAGGAATAAATACTTGTGCAATAAGTTTCTAGATCATCTCAAATGGTTTTCTCATAATGGACACCTCCCGATACGCAATAATTGATTGATGTATCCGAAAGGAAAAATCATACCTTGTTGAACATGGTACTATCCATAATGATTTTACCGACATTCCAAAGATCCTTCTGTGGATCATGTCCTAGAAATGGTCGTGACATTCACGAAAAAGGTAACCTCAAAATCCAAATTTCAAAGACTCCATAAAAGTTATGGATGTGGAGGATTCCTAATCTTAAGTATGTTAAGATAAGGGGTTGTCCAACTTATGTGAAAAGGTTTCAAAGGATAAGCTTGGGACAAAGATTTGACAAGTACAGATTTGTGGGACATCCTAAAGTAAGTTTAGGTATATGTTCTATAATCCTACTTAGCAAAAAGGTGTTTGTTATTTAAACACGCCGCTTTCTAAGATAAAGGTGTTTATCATTAAAAGGGGCTAGTGGAGGATAATAGATCTCAAGAGTTCAAGAACCACAAAACACTATAAGTCAAATAAGAGGAACCTCAGAGATGTAATTATTATACCACAAATCTAATCAGAATCGAATAGTACCAAGATACCTAGGAGGTATGGATTCATCATAGATGATGATGATGAGGTACACATCATGTAAGATGATGATCCAAATATATACGATGAGGTAAGTGTTGTAGACACTCGTAGAAATGGATCAAGCAAGTTTCTCAAATACGGAACATTCGCTTTTGATGAGGCAATCAAAAGAGTTTGATTTTATCAAAATAAGAATGAACCTAGTGTGTACAAAAGGGTCAAAGGGAGCATCGTGACATTCCTAGTATTATATATCGATATACTACTGATAAGGAATGACATACCAATGCTACAATCAAGAAAGATAAAGTTGTTCAAACATTCCTCCATGAATGATTCGGAAGAGTATCTTAATTGGGGATATAAATCTATATAGATAGATTTAAAGGATGCTCGACTTAACCCAAGGAACGATATTCATTTGATGCTAAAGTCGCTTAGCATGGCAAACTCCAAGAGATGTCTCATGTCGATGAGCTATGGAGTGTATCTCTCTTAATAGTCCCCACAGACTCTCTCGAAAGAGAGGTCGCATGAGTGAATCATCATGTATGCAATGAAATATACGAGACCCGATGTCGATCACCATATTATGGAGAAGTTCACTATGAGTCGCTGAAAAACATCTTAAAGTGCTTAACCCAAGACTAAGGATGTGATCATATTCATGGTGGGTCTAAATTAAAACTAGAGGGCTTAATGCACTCAAGTTTTTCGTCGCATGCACTAAGATGATGTAAAAATCCACTTTAAGGTAAAGTGTTACCTCGAATAAGGTGCAAAGAATCGAAAGGTTCCAAACAAAGAAAGAGTTGTCGGTTTAGTGATAAAGACAAAGTATATAGCTATAAATGAAGTCGCAAGTTGATTGTTTGGATTAAAAGTTCATTACGTAACTAGAATAGTTCCTAAGTCTCATCTTCGATCTAAACATGTGTCAGGGCACTTTCATTTGATTATTAGAATCATCGAAAGATGGGAAATCACTATAGAGATAGTGGACTCTCAAGAACAACATTACATATCCATTAACTAAAGCTTATCCAACAAAAAGGATAATCGCCACTTGTAGAAGAAGAGTATAAGATACCACGGCGATCGGGCTTTAGTGTAAAGTGGAGATCGAAAGTAGTATGCACACAAGCCAATCAATCATGTTTGATGATAAAGCATATACTTTGTAAATAATCTTATTCATTTATTAATAAAAAGTATTAATTTATTAAAGGCTTTAATTATCTATATGATGTCGCTTTTATAATATGTGATAAACCCATAGTTTTAAGCAATGCTTTTAGAATAATGATGATGATCATTCTAATGAGATCTAAATTCTGAAAGCTTAAAACTAAAATAGTTCCCAATCATCGATTACTAAATCGGGGATTAGTGAATCCTGATAGATCGGTACATACGTCTTGCTTCATCGATCGATGAGGATGATCGATCTCACGATCATTTGTGTGGAGACACTAAAGCAAGTACGTAGGTGCTTATTAGAGAATAAGTTCATCGAACGTGGCTCGCTAAGGAATACCTAATGGAGTTTTACTCATTCACAATAGAATTCCTCAGAGATGATAGTAGACAAGTGATCCTCGACTCGAGATCATCATAAGATTCTTGTGTATGATGATGAGTTATACTTTCGACTTATTCCTTAAGACCCTTAGGGTATATCAAAGGGTATGCTTGGGTATAATAAGTCAGTATATGGAGATAATGTATGATCAATAAAGAATCTACCACTTCTAATAAAAGAAGAGAAATGTCCTATGTGATTCGATAAATGACAACCCAAAGAGTCCTCGGTTAAGGCGTAATGAAATTAGAAAGGAGTTTCTAATTTGCATTATTTGAGTCAGGCATTTAAGATCGAAATACATATAATTAAATAAAATAAGACTCGACAAAGAATTCCACGCCTTATATTTAATCGGGACATCAGATGGTGGAAGGATTGAATCAGACGCAGAATTATTTACTCAAAGGTTCTTTTTATGATTAATGTTGAAATCTATATTATCCGGAAAGTCGCTGATCGCTAGGAGGCTTATCCCTATCAGAGAATAAATATTATTTATTTAAATAAATTAATTGTTTAATTTATTTATTTAAATAAGATTAGAATTGTTCTAATTGATTTATTCACAACCTGCTTAATATGGAGAACCTAAAGGGTCACACCATAAAAGGAAGAATAATTATTTAAGAAGTTAATGGCATAATCGTAATAATATAAGTTATGTATATTTAATTTAATCTACGGTGATAGAATAAATTAAATAGCTTAATATTTATTATTTAATATTTTAGAAATATTAAATATAAATTAATAAGAGGAGTCTTATTAATATTATTACAATTATTATTATTTTAATTTCTAAAAGAGTTGGGAATTAATTTAATATAAGTACTTTCATTTATTCCTAATTGATTAGAAGGAAAATTAGTTAAAGGAGTTTAATTAATTATCCCTAATAAGATTAGGGAGCTTAATTAATTAAAAGAATTTAATTAATTAAATAAAACCCAATTCCTTAATTGTTAAGGTGGGTTGCCTACATCTATAAATAAGAGGAGTCTTATTACGGGTGAAGTGGTATATTGACTTTTTACTAATACGTAATAATTCCAATTTGTCGAGAGTACGCCTTTTTCTATAGTAGATAGAAAACTAGGGTTTAGCCAACCAATACCCATCTTCTTCAATTTTCTTTTTCCTCGTGGATCACCCCAGAGGCCAAACACTGGGTGGCTAACGCCGATCAAAGGAAGGAACCAAACCCGTGGATTCAAGTCAACGCGAAAAGGATTGAGGTGAACTTGTACCGAGGAAGCTCGATCTTCAAGGGTATGATTTTATTCTTTATCTTTTCGCTTAATTAATAATTGTGCATAAAGGGTGATCCGATACGGTTTGTATAAACTGGTTTTTTGTAAATTTTTAAACTCGATTTTCCACACGCTTCCGCTTATTTTGCAATTTGATCATCTTAGATGATTTATATACGAGCCCCCATAAAATAATCAAACTTACCACAAATCATTTTATTTTTAATCAACACATATTTAATCTTTCAACAATTATTAATCATTTATAACTTGTCGCCTCAATTATTGATTTAATACTATAACATATTATACGTATGATAATCGTGACAATAATCAATCAATAATATAAGAGATATGATGCAAAGAATTATCGAGTAATAATTAAGCATAAATTTGAAGGACTTCACGTAAGATCAATAATCAATACCGTGCTGCTACTACGCAACCCCTCACAGACATCGCATTTTTACCACCTTGATAGTTCAACAGCTTTAACTTTAATACCTCCGCCGTTATTTTTATAAAATATTTTTGTCGCTTTCTCAATCCGACAATAATTTCATCTGGGGTCCACTAATGATTGAAGCTATTGCATTTAATATTCCCTAACAAAAAGAATATTCCCCACCAAACGTAATATTTTATAATAACTTCGCATACTTTGCAAAATTTATAAATATTACCCACAACTATAACATTATATCAAATTTATTCCATAATATTCAAAAATAATATTTATAGAAAAATTCATCTTTATTTATAAAAGTCGAGTCTTACAACCTCCCTTCTTATGAAATTTCGCCGAAATTAGGGTACGACTGGTATGTCAAGAGGTAAGGATACCTTGATTTCATTTCAGATTCTAACTCCCAAGTCATTTCCTCAACATCGTGGTTCCTCCACAAAACTTTCGACTTGAGGTATAACCTCGAGCGTAGAATATGTTCCTTCTTATCCAAGATTTGAACAGAACCTCTTCATACGCCAAATCTTCCGCTATTTCGTCCTGCTTCTAACTCAATAATGTGGTTCAGTCTTTCACATATTTACGTAGCATGGATATGTGAAAACGCTATGAACACGAGACATATTCACAGAAAAGCGAGTCTATATGCCACAGCTCCTACTCGATCGAGGATTAAAATGGACCGATGAATCGAGGATTAAGTTTTCCTCTTTCCAAATCTTGTAACTCCTTTCCATGGAGCAACTTTTAATAACACACGATCTCCTATATCGAATTCCACGCCCTTTCGGCGAAGATCAAGATAACTCTTTTGTCGATTTTGTGAGGTTTTTATACGCTTGTTTGATCGTCAATCTTTTTTCGTAGTCATACGCACTCAACTCCTATCCCCAACAACGCTGCTTCACCCACCTCATCCCAAAGATACCGAGAACGACATTCTTCCATACAACGCTCGAATGGAGCCATGCCAATACTTGCTTGATAACTGTTGTTGTAGAAAACTCCACCAATGGTAAGAACTTGTCCCAACTCCCTCAAATCAAGGACACGTAGTCTTAATAGATCTTCAAGAGTTTGAATAGTCCTCTCCGATCGTCCGTCCGTCTCCCGAGGATGATACGCCGAGCTAAATCGTAAGTCCGCGCTCATAGCTTTTTGCAAACTAACCCAAAATCGTAGAAGTGAATCTTCGGTCTCGATCGTAAACTATGGATACCGCAGATACCATGCAGCCTTATAATCTCGCTTATGTACATACGAAAGCAAGACGCTCAAGTGTATAAGTTTCTCAGATTTGTAAGAAATGAGCAGACTTGGTCAATCTATCAACAATGACCCAAATCGCATCAACGCCTCGAGAAACCTTAGGAAGACCAGTGAATCTAAATCCACGGTAATGTGCTCCCACTTCCATTCTCGAATTTCAAGTGGTTGCAATGAACCTTTTGGTACTTGATGCTCCACTTTAAATCGCTGATGTTAGACACCTTGAGATAAGCAAAGCCTATCTCTATCTTCATATCGCTCCACCAAAATGTACGATTTAATATCACGATACATTTCGGTACTTCCAGATGGATTGCAAATGGTGTGTCAGGCGCTTCCATCATGATATTATACTTTAAATCGTGGTCGTTAGAACACAAAGTCCGGAGTCGACTCAAGTATTCTTTCTTCATCGACTTCGCTTCCTAAGATAGCACCTTCTTGCACTTTCTTCCTCATACGCATCACCCCGTGTCCAGAGTTTGAGCAAACCTTTTAACTTTATCGATTAAAGCCTGGTTCTACTCAGATATTTGTTATCATCACACGCGCCCCTGAGTCTTTAACTCTATCTCCATCCTTTGCAAGTCACACAAAATGGGCCGTCAGGTTGACAATAACGCACTCAGATTTCAGATACGATCTTCTACTTCAATGCGCACCTACCACGCTCGCTTTTCCAGATGGTATCGATGGTACGATCATAATCTTTCAATAGCTTAAAGCCAACGCCGTTGTCGCATGTCGAGTTCCTTTTCGAGTGAAGAAATATTTGAGGCTTTTATGATCCGTAAAGATCTCCACTTTCTCCCCATACAAGTAATGGCTCCAAATTTTAAGTTCAAAGATAATAAATGCTAACTCTAGATCATGAGTAGGATAATTCCTCTCATATTCTTTGAGTCAGTCAGCGAGGCATAGTGCTATAACTTTTCCATGTCGCATAAGAACACATCCCAACCCTTCGCCCAAGCATCATCAGTAGATGACAAATCCTCCGAGCCGATGGTATCAGAGACCCCAGATTTTATCAATAAAGATTTAAATTTTAATCAAATAATTTTTAATATTATGGTGTGAATTTTGAGATAATATTATAGTCATGGATAGATTTATAAATTTTGCAAAAAGTACGCAAGTTGTTATAAAATATTCGTTTTGCCTGGGAATATTCTTTTGTTAGTGAATATTCGTTTCTAACTACCAATCATCAGGTGGACCCCACAAATGTAATTATCATTTGATTGAAAAACGACAAAAATATTTTATAAAAATAACTACGAGGTGTTACCGTTAAAACTCGCTGAACTACCCTATGGTAAAGTACAAGAATACTCGTGGTCGTGATAAGAAAGACACTCAGATTGATTATCGATGCTTACGTGAGAAGTCACTTAGCTACGCTTTCAATTATCGCTATAAAGAATTGGCGTGATCATATCTCTTATATTATCGATTCAATTATCACACAAGATCATCTCAGATAATATGTTATATTATTAATTGAGACGACAAGTTATAAATGATTAATAATTGTTGAAAGATTAAAAAATGTGTCGATTAAAAATAAAATGATTTGTGGTAATATTTATTCAATCCTTAATGTATATAAAGAGTCTCATATGGTAGACGCTTGTGGTAAGTTTGATTATTTTACGGGGGCCCATATATGTCATTATCTAAGAGTCTCTTCGCTAATAAGAATTACCTTTGTGGAATAGTAATTACCTTCACAATAAGATTTACCTTCAATAATAGTAATTACCTTTTGTGAATAATAATTACCTTCACAATAGATTTACCTTCATTAATAAGAATTACCTTCGTCAATAGTAATTATCCTTGCGAATAGTAATTACCTTCACAATAGTAATTACCTTTACCAGACGTCAACCACTTGCCGCTTCACATTACAAAGGCCGAACCACTTGTCGCTTCACATTACGTACGTCGAACCACTTGTCGCTTCACATTACAAAAGCGTCAACCACTTGTCGCTTTCACATTACAAAAGCGCCAAACCACTTTTCTTTTCATCATCACTAAATAATCAAGTTACTTGCTTTTTCATACGGCAAAGCAAAACTAGAAATCTTCTATAAATAGAGGCCTAGTGCTTCATTATTTCACATTAATTCACCGAAACTCTGAGAGAGAAACTATAGAGAGAAAAGAAGAAAAGTATTCTCCTACTTCACCTCGCCAATATTCAGCTTCTTCAAGGTAGGGAATATTATTTGTTGTACCTGTAAGTGGATGTTATTCTTTCTTATTCATGAAGAGAACTCGCTTGTTATTCCATCGCTTATTATTCTCATTGAATAACTCAGAAAAGTGGTATACCCTATACATAACCTCAGACATAATGCATACTCTATACTTGGTGAAATCTTTATATTATTCCATTCTTATTTATTCTCATTGAATAACTCAGATACGCGCTAATCCCCTATACTTGGTGATCTTCTTTGTTATTCCATTCTTTATTATTCTCGCTGAATATCCTCGCTCGCTGTTTTACAATTTGACCGGTTCCGCTTTTTATCATTCTCATTGAATATCCTATCTCGTGTTTTTTTCCACCGGATCCGGTTCCATCTTTATTATTCTCGTTGAACATCCTCATTTGTGAATTTCACCGACTCGTTTCGTTATTATTATTATTCCGTTGAATAACCTCGCTCATGCCAAGTAATCGCATGCACGGTGATTTCTTTTGTTATTCCATTCTTTATTATACCCAAATGGTTAAAACTTTGACTTCTATACTCCATGAAATTAGTAGAATATCCTGGATATTTCATGCTTTCATCCAAAGATCTTTTCAAGGAAATATTCTTCTCGATCATTCTTGAATTTTACTCTACAAAACAAAGATCATGTCGACAATTCGACGTTAATAATTCCCGGATTAAATAATTCTTGAACTTGTTTTATTGAATTATTATGTCATCACATCACCCTCATGTTATATTATGTTATCTTCGCTTACGTGCAGATAGATGAACTTAGTATGATTATGACAAATCGGATCATTCTAAGATAATCATAAGTTTGTTATAAATGATGTGATAAAAGTCCTCAAAGGTCTGTAATGCAAATGATGGATAGTTTTTGGTATGATTATGACTAGGGGTGATTCTTTAAGATAGTCACACACCATCGATAATTTGATGAATATCCTCGTCAGAGTCAGAGGGTGATTCGATGATGTGGATTATTTATTAAAGTCGAGTCTCAAATATAATAAAGTGATGAAAACCTTTAAAACCTAAAAGATAGTAGATTTTATTCTCTACTTCGACTTTTTAATGGATCGCTTATTCCACCGCAGCTTAAACTTGTCAGTGTCTATTGTATTTTATCGCTTAACACCGTCAAGGCTAATGATAATTTATTTTGCATTATCTTAGTCATAATATTTCATCGGGCTAGTTGAGCTCACCTTTTTCTTTCACCGTTTCTTCTGTGAAATGAGAACATACCGGGACGAGCTCTGGGAACCGAGTAATGGTCCGTGAGGATAAGATTAGTAGTCCCTCACTATTCGTGAAATAAAGGTGATAATAGTTGTAATAAGGACCTTTCGAGTTTGTATAATATCTAGTAGACAATATTTGTATTCAAACTCACGCTTTATGTCGATTGTACACGACGCTTATGTTAAGTAAGTTGTTTTTGAATTTATGTACCATTTAAGTGGCGACCCAAGATGGGTGACGATACCCAATTTTGGGGGCGCCATGTATCACGTAACGTATGTCGAAATAAGTCTCCTCTCGAGTTCTTGAAAACTCTTCTCACATTCTTCGCTTCCAACCGAACTTCAGATCTTCTCGAGTCACCGAAGTCAATCGGAGTAGCGATTCGAGAAAATCCTTCCACGAATCTCCGATAATAACCAAATTAAACCGAGAAAGCTACGACTTCTGGCCATCGATTTAGGTTGTTCCCAAATTTTCAATAGCTTCAATCTTTGTCAATAATAGATATTCCACGACTTGATACCACGCGCCAAGGAATGCTACTTCTTCGCCGTAACTCACATTTCTTCAACTCGCATAAAGCTTATATTCACGGCTTTTGAGTGTCACCTTCAAGTGTTGTTCATGATCTTCACGCATTTTGAATAAATAAGGATGTCATCAATAAAGACGACCACAAAGTGATCTAAATATTCCTCGAATACTCTGGCTCATCATATCCACGAAGGCAAAGAGAGCATTAGTCAATCCAAAGGATACGACTAGGAATTCATAATGCCCGCATCGAGTTCTCGAAAGCCGCCTTTTGGAATGTCACGGCTCTAATCTTCAATCGGTGATATCCTAACGAAGATCAATCTTTTGAAAAGAATTTGGCTCTTCAGAATCGGGTCAAACAGTCATCAATACGCGGGCAATGGATACCTATTTTTGATGGTGACATGATTCAACTCCCGATAATCAATACAAAGTCGATACTCCCATCTTTCTTCTTCACGAATGTAACAGAGCACCCCAAGGAGAAGTACTAGACGAATAAAGCCAATGTCTAACAATTCCTCGCAATTGGGTCTTTAACTCCTCAAGTTCAATAGAGCCATTCGACATGGGCTTTGGAAATAGGTTTTGTATCGTTCAAGGTCGATACAAAATTTAATTTCACGCCCGGGGTAGGCCAGAAGTTCTTCTGGGAATACGTCAGAAATTTATTAACAATAGAAATATCGCTTAAAAACCGATTTATTTTTGTTTAAATCAGATACGAGCTAAGAAAGCTTCGACATCCATTTTTCAATAAACGAATAACTTTATGGCTTGAGATAACCGTGATTGATTTTAATGGTTTGGTCGTTTGAATTCGATAATAGGTTGATTAGAATATGAAAGCTAACAACCTTACGAAAATAATCAATTTTTGCATGATAAGTAGTTAACCAATCAATCCCTGTAATCACGCCAAATGCAAGTATTTTTAATGAAATAAGATCGACAGTAATGTGAGGGTACCGATTTGAACCAAACAAGACTTATAAACAAATGGATGTAATGAAGGTTTCTCCCAACTGAGTTTCCATGATAAGTCAAAGTCTAATTTCTCCTGAGTCAAATTTAATCGATGAAATGCAAGTAGAGAAATAAAAGAATGGGTAGAACCAGATCAAATAAAGTATGACTTTATTAGAGTTTATGATAAGCTTACCCGTGATGACCTCATTCGGTTCCTCGCTTCTCCGAGAGGTCACAACAAACGCTTCCCTCAGACACGGCTTTTGAATTTTCCGACTACTTTCGGTGCTCTCCATCCTAGTGAATTTGTCTTCTGTGAACGACAAAATCGAGCTAAGGACCTTCTCTTCCACAATTATAACATGCTTTGACTTCGCATCGGCGCAGCTTTGACCGATGTGTCCCTCTCCCCGCATTTGAAGCATACGATAGTGGTCTTTCTCTTTCCTTAACAACTAAAAAATCAGTGGCCGACGCCTTTCCATCATCATTAATCTCTTTTTCGAAATGTCCATTCTTATTGTTTTGGCTCGATTACCACCGGCGGGTTACCATATCCGCCCGCTGATTCCCTCCACGCTTGTTGTCACCGCTCGATGACTACTCACCGGTATTATAATTTTGCTTACCGCTTCTTTTTAGTCATATTGACTCATTATCGCTACTCCACTAATCGAGCCCTATTTACAACATCCGAATACAAACACAGCTTATGAGAAATAAGATGTCGACGATCTCCGGCTTCAAACTTCTTAAAAACATTCACGCCCATTCTCTTCATTATCCACCAAGTGGGACGCAAACCGTGATAACTCCGCAAATTTTGCCTCGTATCATGGCGACACTGGCCATATTGTTTTGTTCCAACTTGATAAACTCTACCTCCTTCATGTGGCGAATACTTTCAGAAAGTATTTGTCGTTGAATGTACCTCCTCGAACTTCTCCCAAGATATCTTCAAGACAAAGAAGTCGAGTACGCTTTTACCGATTCCCACCAAGAATCTACCTCTCCGCTAAGAACATAAAGGCGCAAGTAGTGGAACCTTTGCTTCCTGAGCATCCCAAGACATCAAATATCTGGTAATCTGCTTTATCCATGCTTCCGCCAAGTGGTTTTGCTCTCCCTTAAACTCCGGTGGTCCCAGTCCTTGAATTGTTTAGCGGTGACCACCGAGAGTTTTCCGTGTTTCCACCTACGCTTTTGGATGAGGAGTCGCCTCACCGGTTGTTGCATAAATCGCATAAAGCCTCCGAACATTCGATCATTCATCATTTGGACAAGGTTGTTGTTTGTATTTGAGGATTGTCACGCCTTCCCGATGCATTATTATCCTCGATTATCGATATGTGGTGAATCAACGATCGCTCATGCTTCTATCAGTATTTTCAACATTCTCGATGTCATTTTCAGATATCACACAAAACAAAAGGTTAATCGACATGTAACAAATTATCCCTATCTTCCCACCAACCAATAAAATAGCACATAAACTTAGGTAGGTCATACTAAATAAGGTATTCTCATATCTTAGCCGTGGATCATATCCTCTAAGCTCGATACTAACCAACCGCGACGCCCCAAAATTAGGTATACATCACCCATCTTGGGTCACCACTTACATGGTATGTAATTTAAATACAACTTACTAACATAACTGCCGTGGTACAATACGATATAAATCGTGAGTTTAAATACAAATATCGCTCTACTAGATATTATACAAACTTAAAAGGAGTCCTTATTACAATTATTATCACACTATTTCACGTATCAAAAGTGAGGACTACTAATATTATCTTCGTGACCATCACTCGCTTCCCGACTCGTCCCCAAATTTATATTCTCATTTCCTCAAGAGAATAAAGGAAAGAAAGGGTGAGCTCAACTAGCCCAAGAAGAAATATTACGACTAAGATAATGCGTAATAAATTATCAATAGTCTTCAACAATGTTAAACCGATAAAATACAATAGACAACCAGCTTTAATCTGCAATGAATACGTAATCCATTAAAAGAGTCAAGTGGAAAATAAAGTCTACTATCTTTTAGGTTTTAAAAGGTTTTTCATCATCATTATAGCCAGACTCACTTTTAATAAATATTCCACATCATCGAATCACCCCCGCACTACTACGCCAAGGATATTCTTTAAGATCACGACCACAATTATTCACGACTACGGCCCAAGAATATTTGGTATTCATTAATGGTCATGATCATGCCAACAATCGCCCATCAATGCACTACTACCATCGAGGATTTTTATCACATCATTTGTAACATTACTACCCATGATTACAATCAATAGTCTCTCGTCATAATCATACCAAGTCCATCTACGCACCATGTGCCACTGTAGTATGACTTTCAACATAATATAAACACGAGGATGATGACAATGATATAAGAATTCAATAAAACAAGTTCAAGAATTATTTTATCCAGAATTATTAACGCCCAAATTATCAACACGACATCGCTTTTGTAGAGTAAAATTCAAGAATGATCGTAAAAATATTTTCATGAAAAGATACTGACGAAACGCAAATATCAAGGATATTCCACTAATTTCATGGAGTATAAAGTCAAAGTTTTAACCAATCGGGTATAATAAAGAATGGAATAACAAAAGAAATCACCACGCACGCGATGTATCGCACAGTAAAGGTTATTCCAATGTAATATAAATAACGGAACCAGTCGTGAAATTCACACCGACAGTGATGTTCCAATGTATAATAAAGATGGAACTGCATCCGTGTAAACACACGTATAGATATTCCAACAGTATTAATAAAGATTTTAACCAGTCCTAAAAAAACACACATGTGATGTTCCAACAGTAATAATAAAGATTTTAACCAGTCCTGTAAAACACATGCATGTGATGTTCCAAATGTAATAATAGAAGAATGTCACCAAGTATAGGTAAACCACGATACAAAAGTTATTCCAATGTAATAATAAGCAATGGAATAACAACAGCCTTCTCTTCATGAATAAGAAAGAATAACACCCTTTACTTTTGGTAGAGATTGAATACCGCAGCAGCAGTAAGAATAAAATACTCTTCTTCTTTCTCTATTCTCTATACTTTCTCTCTATAGCTTGAATGAATTCGTGAAAATAATGAAGCACTAGGCCTCATTTATAGAAGATTTCTAGCTTAGCACCTCGCCGTGTGAAAAGGCAAAGTTATCGACGAATCGATGATGTGAAAAGAAAAGTGGTTCGACGCTCAGAATGTGAAACGACAAGTGGTTCGACGTCTGGTAAAGGTAATTACTATCGACGAAGGTAATTACTATTCACAAGGGTAATTACTATTCGACGAAGGTAATTACTATTCACAAGGGTAATTACTATCGATTTAAAGTAATTACTATCGACGAAGGTAAATACTATTCACAAGGGTAATTACTATCGACGAAGGTAATTACTATTCACAAGGGTAATTACTATCGATGAAAGTAATTACTATCGACGGTAAGGTAAATACTATCGACGGTTGTAATTACTATTCACAAAGGTAATTACTATCGATTTAAGAGACTCTTAGATGATGACATATTTAGTCCCCATAAAATAATCAAACTTACCACAAATCATTTTATTTTTAATCAACACATATTTAATCTTTCAACAATTATTAATCATTTATAACTTGTCGCCTCAATTATTGATTTAATACTATAACATATTATATGTATGATAATCGCGACAATAATCAATCAATAATATAAGAGATATGATACGCAAGAATTATCGTAGCAATAATTAAGCATAGTGAGTGACTTCTCACGTAAAGATCAATAATCAATACCGCAAGCTACTACGCAACCCCCACAGACATCGTATTTTTTTACCACCGTGTAGTTCAACAGCTTTTAACTCTGAACACACCTCCGCCAAGTATTTTTATAAAATATTTTGTCGCTTTCAATCCGACAATAATTTTGTTGTGGGGTCCACCAATGATCGAAGTCGTTGTATTTAATATTTCCTAACAAAAAGAATATTCCCCGACCAAACGAATATTTTATAATAACTTGCATACTTTGCAAAATTTATAAATATTACCCACAACTATAACATTATATCAAATTTATTCCATAATATTCAAAAATAATATTTATAGAAAAATTCATCTTTATTTATAAAAGTTGGAGTCTTACAGGGGTATGTTAGAGAAATCAATCATTATAATCTCCTCTCATGCTGTGCATTGTTTGGGACTATCTACCGTCGAGATCCTTGAGGGCCAATAAAGATATCCTCCGTCACGGATCGATTTCTTCACTATTCTCGATCTACAACTTGTTTTAGTTTCTCTTTTGACTCATATATATACACACCAAATTAGAGAATGATTCTTCAACCCCCTTTTTGTTCTTAAAAAATCTATTGGATATGATTAATTATCTGGATTTTTGTTCTCTCAAAATTCATGGGTAGTATACATTTAGGTGAAGTTCGGTTTTTTGATTTGATTTGACCGAATTCCAAGATAATTTGGCTCAGCTTTTGATACAAAAAATTCCAGATATATCGCTTTTTGATATCGGTATCGGCTTTGTTACGGCCTATTTATGGTTCGATTTTACCGAATCGGACCGGTATATATCGGTTTTCTAATTTTTTTTTTATTATTAATAAATAAAAATAATAAAATAATGATTATAATAATAAAAATAATATTAATATTAATAAAAATACTAAAATAATAATAATTATATTAATTTTTGATAAAAAACTCAGATCGAATCGATAAACCTATTCAATCCTAAGATTTGCATACTAAAATTTGACTAATTTTAAGACGGCCGATTCAAGACTGATCCGGCTCAATTCAAAGACGGTCCTGGTCAAGCTTGAAAACCGATCAGACACCCATACATCATCGCTAATAATCTCAAAATTGGGCCAAAGTGTTGTAAATCTGATGATGCACGCCTCGATTAAGATTTTAAAGATATGGATAATGGGCTTGATGTTCGGTCGTTGATTCAAGATCAACATTTGGTATTTTTTTTCTTTCTTTTTTGTGCGTGGGTTCGATATCTAAAATGATGAACAAGGGTTTGTGGTTTTTTTTTTTTTTTAGTTAAAGAGGAATAACAACCTCGGGTTTCTATATTCAAGATGAATAATGTTTTTAATTTGTTTTTATATTTCTAATTTCTACTATTATTTTATTTTTTGAATAAAATGTTTGTATTTGAAAAGAGTGTTTGTATTTAGATGTTATTTCAAGTATATAACTGAAAATACGTATTCAACTCACATGAAAATAGCACACACTCAATCTCTCGTGCCAAAAAATAGTCAAACTTAAGGGAGCCGACATTGTTGCTTTTAAAATACATCAAGTATGGATTAACAAATTTTCAAATTTTGATGGACAAATTGTTTTTCGGTCAAACTTGGGGGACAGTTTTGTCATTAGTCCTAAAAGAAATTAGTATTTTTTATGTGATTTTTGGATATTTTCATATGAAAACCGTCGCTATATATCTTATATAACGACGATTTTTATCGTCGCTATACATCTATAGCGACAATTTTCATGTAAAAATATTAAAAATTCATGTCAATTTTCATTAATAAATGACACTTCCCTACTAATACATACTGTGACGCCCCCAAAATTAGGTATACGTCACCCATCTTGGGTCGCCACTTACATGGTACATAAATTCAAATACAACTTACTAACCTAACTCGTCGTGGTATAATACGACATAAATCGTGAGTTTGAATACAAATATTGTCTACTAGATATTATACAAACTCAAAAGGAGTCCTCATTACAACTATTATCACACTATTTCACGTAATAGTGAGGACTACTAATGCTATCCTCCGACCATTACTCCGCTCCCCGACTCGTCCCAAATTATGTTCTCATTTCCTCAAGAGAATAAAGGAAAGAAAGGGTGAGCTCAACTAGCCCAAGAAGAAATATTATGACTAAGATAATGCGTAATAAATTATCATTAGCCTTCAACAAAGTTAAACCGATAAAATACAATAGACAACCATTTAATCTATAGCTTGAATATGCAATCCATTAAAAGAGTCAAGTAGAAAATAAAGTCTACTATCTTTTAGGTTTTAAAAGGTTTTTCATCATCATTTATACCGAGACTCACTTTAATAAATAATCCACATCATCGAATCACCCCTCGCACTACTACCAAGGATTTTCATCAAATTATCAATGGTCATGACTATACCGAATTACCCCCGGTCATAATCATACCAAAACTATCCATCAACGCATTACACGTGCCAATCGAGGACTTTTATCACATCATTTATAACAAGCCATGATTATACCGAATGATCCTCGTCATAATCATACTAAGTTCATCTATACACGTAAGTTCAAGATAACATAATATAACATGAGGATGATGACAATGACATAATAATTCAATAAAACAAGTTCAAGAATTATTTTATCCAGAATTATTAACGCCCAAATTGTCAAAATGATACTGCTTTTGTAGAGTAAAATTCAAGAATGATCGTAAGAATATTTCCATGAAAAGATATCGATGAAACGCAAATATCCGTGGATATTCTACTAATTTCATGGAGTATAGAAGTCAAAGTTTTAAACCAACTGGGTATAATAAAGAATGGAATAACAAAAGAAATCACCATGCATGCGGTATTGTGATGTATGTGTTATTCCAATGTAATAATAATAATCGGAACCAGTCGTGAAATTCACACCGACATGATGTTCCAATGTAATAATAAAGATGGAACTGCATCCTGTAAAAACACACGTATAGGATATTCCAATGTAATGATAAAGATTTTAACCAGTCCGTAAAAAACACATGCATGTGATGTTCCAATGTAATAATAAAGATTTTAACCAGTCCTGTAAAACACACGCATGTGATGTTCCAATGTAATAATGAAGAATGTCACCAAGTATAGGGTAAATCACAGATACAAAAGTTATTCCAATGTAAAAATAAGCAATGGAATAACATAAGGATTTCACCAAGTATAGGTATGCCACAGATACAAAAGTTATGTATAGGTATGCCACTTTTACAAAGTTATTCCAATGTAATAATAATGAATGGAATAATGTGGTTCTCTTCATGAATACAAACGAATAATATCCCTTACGGTACAAATAAATAATACCCCTTACCTTAGAAGAACTCAATATTGGAAAAGTTGAAGTAGTTATCACTTTTCTTCTTTTCTCTCTATAGTTTCTCTCTCTGAGTTTCAATGAATTCGTAAGAAAATAATGAAGGAATGAGCTTCTATTTATAGAAAATGGAATGCATAAGAATTAATCCATGAACGGTTCAGATTGATTTGCTTTTAATCTGACTATTCATATTTAAAGCAAAATCTTTTAAATAAAATATAATATATTCTATTTATATAAAAATATTTTACTATGCAAACACTATGCAACACTATGCAAAACACTATGCAAAACACTATGCAACACTATGCATAATAAAATATAATATATTCTATTTATGTAATAACTTTAATAAAGTATTCTGCTTTTATATAAAAAGATGTTTCGCTTTTATTATGTTAATAATACTGAATAAAATAAAACGTCATTATCGCTATAATAATTCATATTATTAATCGACAATAATGGAATCAAACCGAGTGACTTCACATAAGATCAATAATCAATACCGTGTGCTACTACGCAACCACACGACATCGCATTTTTACTACCGAGTAGTTCAACAAAGATCCACTGTGAAAACTTCCGCCGTTATTTTAATAAAATATTTTTGTCGCTTTCTCAATCCGACAATAATTTCGCTAGGGGTCCACCAATGATTGAGTCATTGTATTTAATATTCCCTCGCTAAACCGAATATTCCCCACCAATCTAAAATAATATAACCACTCAGATACTTTGCAAAATTTATAAATACTACCTACAACTATAATATTATCTCAAATTCACACCATAATATTACAAATTATTTCGACAAAATTTAAATCTTTATCGATAAAATCTGGGTCTCACAATCTCCTCCTTATGGAATTTCACCCCGAAATTAGGGTACGACTGGTATGATAAAGAGGTGAGGATACCTTGAATACCTTTATCGTTGAAAACATTAAATTCATCTTTGCAATCCTACCAAAGATATTCATTAACAATTCATCTTTGCACTACAAAGCCAAAGATATACAACTCAGAAACCAAAAATATCCGAGACTCAAATTATATAAGATCACAACCATGAATTATTCATGCACTCATCGGGCAAGGATATTCGTGTTTTCAATTACTACCATGATTATACCAATAATCCGTGGTCATAATCATACCAAGTCTATCAATGCACTACTTACCAAAGATGACTTTTTACCACATCCATGAATTAATATTTCATCACGAGACTCACCAATAATTAATCCATATCATCGAATCATCCATGCACTACACATTAAGATCAAAGGATATTCATTAAGATAATCACACTACCACGAATTATCCATGCACTACGCACCAAAAGATAATCGTATTCATCAAGATCACGACCACAAATTATCCATGCACTACTACCAAAGATAATCAGGTATTCATTAAGATCACGACCACAAATTATCCATGCACTACTACCAAAGATAATCGTGTATTCATTAAGATCACGACCACAAATTATCCATGCACTACTACCAAAGATAATCGTGTATTCATTAAGATCACTACCACAAATTATCCATGCACTACTACCAAAGATAATCGTGGTATTCATTAAGATCACGACCACAAATTATCCATGCACTACGACCAAAGATAATCGTGTATTCATTAAGATCACTACCACAAATTATCCATGCACTACGCCCAAAGATAATCGTATTATTCATTAGTATCACGCACCACAAATTATCCATGCACTACTACCAAAGATAATCGTGTATTCATTAAGATCACGACCACAAATTATCCATGCACTACTACCAAAGATAATCGTATTCATTAAGATCACGACAACAAATTATCCATGCATTCATTACTACCAAAGATAATTGTGTTATCCATTCAATTACTGCTATGATTATACCAGGTATTCAATTACTGCTATGATTATACCCAATAATCCTCATCATAATCATACCAAGTCCATCTATGCACTACAGCCACGTATTTGACTTTCAACATAATATAAACACGAGGATAATGATATAAAGAATCAATCAAATGAGATAAAGGATAGATATTAAACCTTTATAATATAATTTATCCAGATTCAAGAATATCCCCATGTTATCAATCACTTAATAATCTCATAATCTAATATCATTAATATTATAACAATATTTTAATCACTTCTTAAATTTATAAATAATTTATCTCAATTGTTTACGCTTTTACCATATAATGCATTTAATTATTCAAAATACCATACTCATAAGATATCATCACCAATTATCAAATCCTCATCAAAAAATATGCATATACTCTATATAGATTCTCTAGCCATAAAAATCCTATTTTCAACTTTGTTACTTTCACATAACATATTTAACTCATATGTTCATAACTAAACTATTTTCATGAAAAATACCAAATCAGTCCCAAAAATATTTCTTTTCTGGGATTTAGCATAATATAATCCCATAATAAAAATATATTTTTCTCGGATTTTTAAAATTCATTTACTATTTTTCAAAATCAATTTCTAATTAATTCCTTAAGAAATTAGCTACCACAAGTTTAACTCCAAAATTCCCAAATCTTGGCAGGACCTTACACATGTTAACGTGAGCTTCTAGTTTAAATTTCATGGTCATCTGAGTTATAGAACTCCTGCTATAGCGTTTTTTTAAAAAAACCTAAATATTGAAATAGTCATAACTTGTTCATTTTAAGTCGAATGAGCTCATTTTTGGACAGGAGGTACTTTATACCATATACCTTCATGTCCCAAAAGGCCAGAATTTTTCTCATAATTTATGGCCAAAACAGCCCCTCTAAAATCATGGCAGCAGCTTTTTTGGTTTTTGCAGCTTTGCACCCTTTGCTAAAATCAGTCCACACAAAAATCTACAACACCTTTTCCAGTAATTCCACTTGGATTAGTTAGGTAACTCATAGATCTAACTCTAGGACTTGACCACACTCAAAAATTCAAAATAAAATAGGAGATATGGTCAATTGAATTTCATGTTACGTTTTTCACCAAAATCTGATTTTCAACTCTTTGTGATTTCTAAGAAACTTTCATGTTTTCACATAATAACCCACATAACTCATCATAACACTTACTAATACTTCATATACCCATGATTTTTATTAGTCCAATGCTTTTATTATGACTTTCATCATAATCCTCGTAAATGCATCCTTTTAGTCAAGAAATATTCGAGGGTTTAAGAAATGGGTTTTTGATCGGGGTCAATACAAAATTTGATTTCACGCCTAAGGGTAGGCTAGGAAATCTTCAAGAATACGCCAAGAAATTTATTAATGATAGAAATATCATTCAAAATTGTTACTCTCGCCCAAGACTTGAATAAGACGTCACATTAATACCAACTGTGACTTCTATCCCTTAACCCGGATAAAGACCTCACAATGATACCTATCAACTTGCCATCTTCAATCACGACGCCGCCACGTAAAGTCCGGCTTTGGTGCATTCCACACAAGGAAGTTAACAAATCGAAAGGTTCGGGCTCTTTACTTATGGCTTGATATGACAATAATTGACTTTAGTAGTTTGGTTACTTGAATTCGCATAACAAGTTGGTTATGAATATAAAAGCTAACAACCTTACGAAAAAAGAATAATGAGTAGTTAATCAATCGCTTTCAAAAATTACCTCAAAGACAAGTATTTTCAAAGAGATAATATCGACAGTAACGTGAAAGTGTTTATTTGAATCAAACAAGATTTAAAAAACAAAGGAGGTAACGAAGGCTCCTACTAACGAGGTTTCAACCAACAAGTCAAAGTCTAACTTCTCCGAGTCAAATTTAAACGCTGAACACGACTAGGTGAAATAAAAGAGTGGGTAGAATCGGTATCTAACACTTCAGATAGACTTCGCAAGAGCTTACGATTAACTTACCCGTGATAATTTTATTCGTGTTCCTCGTCACGAGAAAAAAACGCCTCTCTTAAACAACCGGCTTTTTTGTTCGGGACAATTTTTTGGTGCCTCCATCCTAGTTGAATTTGTCTTCGATAAATGACAAAATCGAGCTAAGTGACCTTCTCTTCCACAATTATAACATGCTTTTGACTAAGATGGCGTAGCGGATTCGGATCGATGTGTCCCTCTCCTCCGCATTTGAAGCATATGACAGTGGTCTTTCTCCTTCCTTAACAACTAAAAGTTTGGTGACGACGCTTTCCCATCATCATTGAATCTCCTTTTCTTGAAATGTCCATTCTTATTGTTTTGGCCTCCATTACCACCGAGTGGTTACCATATCCGCCCGTTGATTACCTCCACGCTTGTTGTCACCGCTCGATGACTACTCTCACCGGTATTATAATTTTGTTTGCCACTTCTTTTAGTCAAGGCTTGACTCGTTATCGCGCCCCACTAATCGAGCCCTATTTACAACATCCTAATAAAACACGCTTTATGAGAAATAATGTAAGACCCCAAATTTTTAAATAAAAAGGAATTTCCTTTATTTATTATTTTGAAATAGTAAGGGTTGATTTGATTAATGTGGATAGTTAAGGGTTAAATACGCAAATATTTCAAAATAAGCAAGTGGTTATAAAATATTCATTATTGTTTGGGAATATTCGTTTGGTCGTGGAATATTCAGATCGCTTGTGAATATTCGTATTTACTTGCCAAAACACCATGTGGGGCCCCATAACTAAAGTGATTGGATGAAGAAAACGACAAATATAAGTTGTTTTTAAATAACTACAGTAGTTGTTACCGTAATCTTTATCGTGGAATACCCGTGGTTAAAACACACTAATACGCTGTTGTTGAACAAGAAGATTACCAGATTGCACCAATTATTGATTCTTACGTAAGAAGGCACTACTCAATAATGGTTACAAAGATTTATCGCTCAATATTTTATCGAAAGTTAATAATTGTCATGCGCTTGATATTTTATATCATTGTTGTTTCAATAATTGTCATTACACAATATTTTTCATTATCGGCAATAATTCATATTATCCTAATAATATTATTAGATAACATTATTGGCAATGTCTAGAAAGTTCTGCTTCAAGGAGAGGTTTGGTCATCTAATCATACCACCAAGTAGAAGAAATTTTATCGAAAGCCCTCTTCCTGAACCGCCTCGGTCATCAATATTGTGATTCTCAGTAATATTATTTGTGAATAATTAATTATTGATTTATATGATGAGGAAAATATTAATTTTATGTGGATATAGATGGAGAAAATTTTAAAATGACAATTGTTGAAAATTAATATTTTATCTTTTTCTCGATAAAATAATTCATTTAAATATATTATTTTAATAATATATTAATCTGTTATATTTTTACAATGAATGTGGGATATATGAGTATATGAGGAGGAAGAGTATTTTTGTGGCATTAAATGTTTAACATGTGTTTTGTGTCAGGACACAATTATCGATCAAATTTGATTATACCTTGTAAAATCACCCGCTTGTGGATTTCGGTCAATTTCTATTTGGAATTTGGAAAACTTTCTTCCGCAAAGTTGTAGAGAATTGAATTTCCTATAAAACTCAAGCGAGATTCGAATTTTTTGATGAAAGGGCTATTTATTATGAATTATTGAAGTTCAAGTTCAAATAATTGATTTTTGGGAGTTTAAATTATTTTTGTTAAGAAAACGTTTTTGTATTTTTTGGACATCATTAACATGTGTGGCTGGTGTTTTGACCAAAAGGTGGGCTAAGGAAAATTTGTATAATTATATTAATATTATATTAAATTTTCGCTTTTTGTGTTTCTAAGCATTTTCCTATAAATAGGTGCTTAGGTTAGAATTGAAAATCACACCGTAAACCAAGTTTTCTCTATTTCTCTCGATATTTTGAGCGTATTCTTGTGAGTATTTTGAGTATACTTTGAGTATTGATATACGGTGCAAGTTCATTCAAAGATTATATCCTATTCCAAATGTAAGTACGCTTCTTCGAGGTAAGGATATTATTTTTTTTCTCAGAATGATATTATTTCTTCAATATCATTATAATCAAATGTCGATCCAAGTTTTTATCAAATTTGGAACTTTTTCATGCTCGGGTTACTATTCATGGGTTACTATTCATGAATTACTATTCACGAAGTTACTATTCATGAGTTACTATTCACGAAGTTACTATTCACGAGTACTATTCACGAAAGCGTGAAGATGTTTTTTTGGAATTTCTATCTTTGGTGTTCTGAGTTACTATTCACGATACTGGCACTATTCACGATACTAAGACTCTTCACGATATACTTAACTATTCAATTTAAAAATAAAATTTCTTCTTTTTGTCCAAAATATCTATTCGGATACTAGCTCTCGATCAGATCCATGTTTTGATCATTCTCAATTTTACACCACTATGATTATTTTTGAGGTATTTTTGACGTGGATAAAACCAAGTACGAATCCTTAATCCTTAATCCTTGTCATTTTGTTTCAATCGATTCGCTTTTTTAAAAAAAAAATATTTTTCATCATCCTCGCCTTAAATGATGATATTATGGAATATCTTCGGCCCGTAGCAAAAGATGAATGATTTCTTAAGAATATCTTTGGCCCAGAGTAAAAGATGAATGATTTCAAGAATATCTTCGCCCGTAGTAAAGATGAACAGTGTTTAAATGAATACGACTTAATCGATGAATATCTTTGCCTCAGAAGTGCAAAGATGAATATTTGATTCCGTATGTATATCGATTGATGTTACAGGATAAAAGATAGACGATGAACTTTTAAATTCATACATGTAAGATAGTAGTTTGCATTCTCTACTTAACTCTTCTAATGAATTATTATTTCACATGCTAGTATTGATTTAAAATTTGTTGTCTATCAGATTCTATTAGATTTTTCCTCGTCAAGACTAACGATAATTTGTTGTATATTATCTTAGTCATAATATTCTTTATCGAGCTAGTTGAGCTCACCCTTTTCTTTTTGTTCCATTTTTCTCGTGAGGCGAGAATATAGCGAAGACGACGCTAGCCTGGTATGGAATGAAGGTTTTAGAAAGGATTGTTTAGTAGTCCTCACCATTTTTTTGTAAAATAATGTATCAATAAATGTGATGAGGATTTATTTGAGTATAGATATTGTCTGTAAGATAATATTTGTATTCAAACTCACGCTTTATCGTTGTAATAATAAAGTTGTAGTTGTTTCGCATCTACGATTGACAACTCGTAATAGGTGATGTATACCTATTTTGGGGGCGCCACAACAGGTATCGTAGTTAGGGATACGATCTCCCATGAGATCGTGAATAGAACTAGAGAGGGAGAGACGAGTAAATCCTTCGCTAAGGTGTCCTACCTAAGCTTATTTGTTAGTCGTCAAGATATAGGATATTATGTGATATATCGATTTCCTTAATTAACCCTTGTTTTACGACAAAGATTTGAGAATGTCGAATCGAGAATATTAACAAAGGAGTAAATGAGACCGTGGAGATGCTCAGATTTACCAACGAGGAGAACGTGGCAACAGTCGGCAATGTACCTCCCGTGAACAACACCATCGAAAGCGATGATGAACGAGGGATGTTTAGAAGTTTTTTGCAGCTCATGCAAAATCGCATTTAGGGATACTCGTGTTCAAAATACAGAGGAAATGATAGCAATTCACGAGTTGTCACAATGCAAGCGCTCAAAGAGTCAGGGACCACCGTAATTCAAGGGAAAGCCGATCCGATCACGGAAACACGGGTCAAGCAAATTACCAAGATATTCGATGTCTTGGGATGCACGGAGAACAGAAGGTTCCATTCGCCACCTTTATGTTCCGTGGCGAAGCGTATCATCGGTGGGAGTCTCGTGAAGCGCACTCCATCCAAATACCGACTCAAAGATGTCGTGGGAGACATTTCAGAATTATTTAATGACAAATACTTTCCGAAAAGTGTTCGGCTATACGAAGGAAGTGGAGTTCATCGATTGAACAAAACAACACGACGGTGTCTCAAAGACGAGGCAAAGTTTGCAGAGTTATCCAGTTTGCACCTCATTTGGTGGAGAATGAGGAACGATGACGCGGATGTTTCTTAGAGGTTTGAAACCCAAGATACGCCAAGATCTCATTTCTCATAAACTTTCTCTCTATTCAGATGTTGTAAATGTGGCTCAATTATTAGAGCGAGATAACGAGTACGGCCAACCGAGGACCACAAACGTGATCGTATCGTAGATAAAGAACAATGTAATAATGATAACCAAATGAGAAAGAAACAGACGGACAAAAATGGTTACCACTCTAGTGGTAATCATGGCCATGAAAAATGTAAGAAGCGAGTCGAGGAGATTTTAAAAGAGGAGATTTAACAACGACTATGTGAAGACGACAAAGGCGGCAGAAGAATCGGTTCTAAGGGAGGAGAACGACCACCCATTATATGCTACAAATGCGAAAAGAGGGACATATCACCAAACCGCCCACAACAACAAGCTTCAAGGTATGCTATAATTGTGGAAAGGAAGGACATATCGCCGAGATCAGACGCAGAATAAAACCTAGTTCAATGGGGGATTATGACTCAAAAGATCGTCCCCGTAAAAGTCAAAGTCAACGATTCCGGAAGAGCGCTTTGTCATGATCGGTCATAATGCGAGGAACCCAAACGAGGTGATCACGGTAAGCTATTTATAAATTCTCAAAGTTTATACCTTACTTGATACCTTGGCATACCCATTCATTTATCTCTCCCATGTGCTCAACGCTTAAACTCGACTCGAGAAATTAGACTTCGACCTATCTCGTGGAAACTCCGCTAGAGAAACTTTCATCACATCCACTGCTTATAAATCTTGTTTGATTCAAGTTGGCACCATTACCTTACCCGCTGACCTTATCTCTTTAAAGATACTTGCTTTTGATGTGATTTTAGGATTGATCGTTAACTACTCATCATGCCAAAATTGATTGTTTTCGTAAGGTCATTAGTTTTCATATTCCTAATCAACCCGTTGTATTTAATTCAAGCAACTAAACCATTAAAATCGATCACCGCCATATCTAATCATAAAGCTATTCGCTTATTAAAAAACGGATGTCAAGCTTTCTTAGCCCATGTTATGGATTTGAATAAAGACACGCCAAATTTGAATAATATTCCCGTTGTTATCGACTTTCCCCGACGATTTCAAGAACTTCCCGGCCTACCCCGTAACGTGAAGTTGAATTTTTATTAATCTTGAACCCGCACAAAAGCCCATTTCTAAAACCCCATATCGAATGGCTCCTATTGAACTTCAGGAGTTAAAGGTCCAACTACAGAAATTGTTGGACATCGGCTTCATTCGCCCTAAGACATCTCCTCGGGTGCTCCCTGCTTTTATTTGTAAAGAAGAAAGACGGAGTATGCGACTTTGTATCGACTATCGGAATCGAACCATGTCACCATCAAGAATAGGTATCCTCTACCTCGTATTGATGACTTGTTTGACCAATTCAGCGTAGGGCACAATTCTTTTCAAAATCGATCTTCGCTCGATATCATCATCACCAAGATTAAAATCGAGGATATTCCAAAGACCGCCTTCGTAACTCCCCAGATGGGCATTATGAATTCTTAGTCATGTCTTTCTGACTAACTAATGCTCCTCGCGGCTTTCATGGATATGATGAACCGAGTATTCAAGGAATATTTGGATCAATTCGTTGTTGTTTTTATTGATGACATCCTCATATATTCCAAAAGCCGTGAAGATCATGAGCACCATTTGTCGGGTACTCCAAAGGCTTCGTGAAAACCAACTATATGCCAAATTGAAGAAATGTGAGTTCGCTCGAGGAAGTAGCATTCCTTGGGCACGTGGTGTCAAACACACGAGTATCCGTTGATCCGGCCAAGATCAAGCAATACAAAGTCGGGAGCAACCAAGTCGGCGATGTAAGACGTAGTTTTTGGGCTTAGCCGGTTATTATCGGAGATTCGTGGAAGGGTTTTCTAATCGCTACTCCATTAACTCAAATAACTCTAAGGATACAAAATTGCTTGGAGCGAAGAATGCGAGAAAAGTTTCCAAGAGCTTAAGAGAGACTTATTTCTAAGACTGTTCTAACAATACCATCCGGTTCGGATGGATTTGTTATCTAAATGATGCTTCCGTGCAAAGGGTTAGGATGTGTTCTCATGCAACGTGGGAAAGTCATAGCCTTATGCCTCGCGACAACTTAAAGAGTATGAGAGGAATTATCCTACTCATGATCTAGAGTCAAGCAAAGCAATGCTCGTTGCGCTAAAATATGGAGGCACTATCTATATGGGGAGAAAGTGGAGATATATTCGCACCATAAAAGCCTTAAATATTTCTTCACTCAAAAAGAACTCAACACGCTAAGCAATGACGCTGGCTCGAACTATTGAAAGACTACGACCACACTATTCAATACCATCCCGGTAAAGTTTAACGTGGTAAATGACGATCGAGTAGAAAGATCATATGCGAACGAAAAGTGCGATGATGTCAAGTATACGACAGAGCCAACTTTAATAGAAAAAGTTAAGGTCGCTCAAGCCACCGAATCTTGAGCCGATGCGTATGAAGAAGAAAGTACAAGAAGGAGCTATTCCTAAGCGAGAATCGATGAAGAAGGAATACTTCGAGTCCACTCTGCACTTTCAGGTTCCTAACGACTGATTTGAAGTACAAGATTACGATGGAGGCACACAATACGCCATTTGCAATCCATCCTCGAAGTACTAAAATGTATCGTGATCTTCGACATACATTTTGGTGGAACAATATGAAGAGAGAGATTGCAAAGTTTATCTCTGTGTGTTTAACTTGCCAACGTAGTAAGGCGAGCATCTTGTACCTAAGGGTCCGTTGCAACCACTTGAGATTCCTAAATGGAAGTGGGAACACATTACTATGGATTTCAACACGTCTTCCTACCGCTTTCTCAAGGCATCAATGCTATTTGGGTTATTGTTGATAGATTAACCAAGTCTGCTTTCATTTCTTGCCGACACGGAGACTTATTCCTCGAACGCCTTGCTAGTATGTGACGTGAATGAGATTGTGAGGTTGCATGGCATGCCTCAGATCCATAGTTTCGGATCGTGACCCAAGATTCACTTCAAGATTTTGGGTTAGCTTAAAAAAAAGCTATGGGCACGGATTTGCGATTTAGTTCGCATACCATCCCCCCAAACGACGGACAATCGAGAGAGGACTATTCAAACTCTTGAAGATTTATTAAGACTCGTGTCCTGTACTTCAAGGGTAGTTGGATAAGTATTTACCATCAGTGGAATTCTCCTACAACAACAATTATCGTGCAAGTATAGGTGGGCTCCATTCAAGCATTATATGGACGAAAATGTCGCTTCTCCAATATGTTGGGATGAGTGGGTGAAGCAACATTGTTGGGACCCGAAAGTTAAGACGTATTTGACTCACCGAAAAGATCCAAATGATTCGACAACGATATACAAACCAAGACAAAGATCGACAAAAGAGTTATGCGGATCTTCATCGAAAGGACGTGGAATTTAATGTAGGGGATCATGTATTGTCATGAGTTGCTCCATGGAAGGGAGTTACAAGATTTGGGAAGAGAGGAAAGCTTAATCCACGATTTATCGGTCCATTTCAAATTCTCGACCGAGTAGGAAATGTAGCCTATGACTTGCGTTACCTCCAGTATGTCTCGTGTTCATAATGTGTTTCACATATCCGCATTTCAGAAATATGTGAAAGACCCGAACCACGTTATCGAAGTTAGAACCGGACGAGATAGCCAAGACTTAACGTATGAGGAGGTACTGTCACAAGATCTTGGATAGAAGGAGCATGTCCCACGCCAAGAAAGGTCATACCACAAGTTAAAGTTTTGTGGAGGAATCATGCTATAGAGGAAATGACCCGGGAATTGAAACTAAATGAAAGCGAGGTATCCTCACCTTTTCAAACACTGTGTACGTGCACGCCAATTTCGAGGACGAAATTTCATAAGGAGGGAGGTCAGAAGACCTCGAAATTTTTAAATAAAAAGGAATTTCCTTTATTTATTATTTTGAAATAGTAAGGGTTGATTTGATTAATGTGGATAGTTAAGGGTTAAATACGCAAATATTTCAAAATAAGCAAAGTGGTTATAAAATATTCATTATCGTTTGGGAATATTCGTTTGGTCGTGGAATATTCAGACCGTCTGGGAATATTCGCATTTACGGCAAGCAGCGACCATGTGGGGCCCCCATAACTGGAAAAGTGATTGGATGAAGAAAACGACAAATATAAGTTGTTTTAAATAACTACAGTAGTTATTACAAGTATCATCGTTGGAATACCCTGGTTAAAACACACTAATACGCGCTGTTGAACAAAGAAGACAAGACACCAGTATTGCACCAATTATTGATTCTTACGTAGAAGGCACTACTCAATAATGGTTACGATTTATTCTTATTCAATATTTTATCGAGTTAATAATTGCCGCGTGATTGATATTTTATATTGTTGTTGTTTCAATAATTGTCATTACACAAGATTTTCATTATCGAAGCAATAATTCATATTATCCTAATAATATTATTAGATAACATTATTGGCAATGTCTAGAAAGTTCTGCATCTAAGGAGAGGTTTGGTCATCTAATCATGCCACCAAGAAGAAGAAATTCTTATTGAAAGCCCCCTTTCCCTGAAACCCGCCTGGTTGTCAATATTGTGATTCTCATATTATTTGTGAATAATTAATTATTGATTTATATGATGAGGAAAATATTAATTTTATGTGGATATAGATGGAGAAAATTTTAAAATGACAATTGTTGAAAATTAATATTTTATCTTTTTCGATAAAATAATTCATTTAAATATATTATTTTAATAATATATTAACTAAGTTATATTTTTACAATGAATGTGGGATATATGAGTATATGAGGAGGAAGAGTATTTTTGTGGCATTAAATGTTTAACACATGTTTTGTGTGTTGGTGGACACAATTATCGATCGAAATTTGATTATAAATTTTGTAAAATCACCCGCTTGTGGATTTCGGTCAATTTCTATTTGGAATTTGGAAAACTTTCTTCTGCAAAGTTGTAGAGAATTGAATTTCCTATAAAAACTCATGAGATTCGAATTTTCTGATGAAAGGGCTATTTATTATGAATTATTGAAGTTCAAGTTCAAATAATTGATTTTTGGGAGTTTAAATTATTTTGTTAAGAAAAACGTTTTTGTATTTTTTGGACATCATTAACATGTGTGGCTGGTGTTTTGACCAAAAGGTGGGCTAAGGAAAATTTGTATAATTATATTAATATTATATTAAATTTTCTGCTTTTGTGTTCTAAGCATTTTCCTATAAATAGGTGCTTGGGTTAGAATTGAAAATCACACCGTAAACTCAAGTTTTCTCTCTTTCTCTCTCGATATTTTGAGCGTATTCTTGTGAGTATTTTGAGTATACTTTGAGTATTGATATACAAGTTGCAAGTTCATTCAAATATATTCCAAATAAGATCGCTTCTCGAGGTAAGGGATATTATTTTTTTTTCAAATGATATTATTTCTTCAATATCATTATAATCGAAATGTTGATCTGAAGTTTTTATCAAATTTGGAACTTTTTCATGCTCAAGTTACTTATTCATGGGTTACTATTCATAAATTACTATTCACGAGTTACTATTCATGAGTTACTATTCACGAAGTTACTATTCACGAGTACTATTCATGAAGCGTGAAGATGTTTTTGTGGAATTTCTATCTTTTGGTGTCTGAGTTACTATTCACGATATCGACTATTCACGATACTCTGACACTCTTCACGTGATACGGCACTATTCACCTAAAAAATAAAATTTCTTCTTTTGTCCAAAAATATCTATTCGGATACTAGCTCGATTGTATCCATGTTTTGATCATTCTTGAATTTTACACCACTATGATTATTTTTGAGGTATTTTTGGACGTGGATAAAACCAAGTACGTAATCCTTAATCCTTAATCCTTGTCATTTTGTTTCACCGGATTCGCTTTTTTAAAAAAAAAAAATATTTTTCATCATCCTCGCCTTAAATGATGATATTATGGAATATCTTTGGCCCGTAGTGCAAAGATGAATGATTTCTTAAGAATATCTTTGGCCAGTAGTAGTAAGATGAATGATTTCAAGAATATCTTTGGCTTTAGAGGTGCAAAGATGAACAGTGTTTTAAATGAACACGACTAATCGATGAATATCTTTGGCCCAGAGGTGCAAAGATGAATATTTGATTCCGTATGTATATCGATTGATGTTACAGGATAAAAGATAGACGATGAACTTTTAAATTCATACATAGAAGATAGTAGTTTGCATTCTCTACTTAACTCTTCTAATGAATTATTATTTCATTGCAGTATTGATTTAAAATTTGTTGTCTATCAGATTCTATTAGATTTTTCCTCGTTGAAGACTAACGATAATTTGTTGTATATTATCTTATTCATAATATTCTTTATCGAGCTAGTTGAGCTCACCTTTTTTTTTGTTCCATTTTTCTCGTGAGGCGAGAATATAATGCGAAACAGACGTAGCCTGGGTATGGAATGAAGGTTTTAGAAAGGATTGTTTAGTAGTCCTCACCATTTTTTTGTAAAATAATGTATCAATAAATGTGATGAGGATTTATTTGAGTATAGATATTGTTTGAAGATAATATTTGTATTCAAACTCACAGCTTTCTCGTTGTAATAATAAAGTTGTAGTTGTTTCGCATCATGTATCGACAACTCGTAATAGTGATGTATACCTATTTTGGGGGCGCCACAAATAAGATGTCGACGTATCTCCGCTTCAAACCTCTTAAAAACATTCGCTCATTCTCTTTCATTATCCACCAAGTGGACGAACCGTGATAACTCCGCAAATTTTGCCTCGTATTAAACACGGTCGTATTGTTTTGTTCCAACTTGATAAACTCCACCTCCTTCATGTGGCGAATACTTTCGGGAAAGTATTTGTCGTTGAACAACTCCCGAACTTCTCCCAAGATATCTTCAAGACAAAGAGTTGAGTACGCTTTATCGATTCCCACCAAAGAATCGCCTCTCACAAGAACATAAAGGCGGCAAAGGAACCTTTTCTCCTGAGCATCCCAAGACATCAAATATCTTGTAATCACTTTATCCATGCTTCCGCCGTAAGTGGTTTTGCTCTCCTTAAACTCCGGTGGTCCCAGCTCCTTGAATTGTTTAGCGGTGACCACCGAGAGTTTTCCGTGTTTCCACCCCACGCTTTGGACAGAGTCAATTTACCGATGTTGCATGAATTCTAAAACCTCTTAAACGCACTGCATCGTTGCTCAATTGATCGCTGTGTTGTTGTTTACAGGAGGATTATCGCCATCCTGCTGCACATTATCCTCGATTATCGATCTATAGAGAATCAACAGCCTCTGTGCTCCATTGCTATTCTCAACATTCTCTGGATGCCATTTTCAAACACCGCCACAAAATAAGGGTTAATTGACATGCAACATATTATCACTATACTCGATTCACCAATTAAATACCAAATAAACTTAGGTAGGTCATACTAACAAGGAATTCCCGCCTCTCCCTCCAAGTTCTTATCTCGCATCTTAGCTGTGGATCATATCCCTAAGCTCGATACCAAACGTGACGCCCCCCAAAATTAGGTATACGTCCACCCATCTTGGGTCGCCACTTACATGGTACATAAATTCAAATACAACTTACTAACCTAACTGTCGGTGGTACAATACGACATAAATCGTGAGTTTGAATACGAATATTGTCTACTAGATATTATACAAACTCAAAAGGAGTCCTCATTACAACTATTATCACACTATTTCACGTAATAGTGAGGGACTACTAATGCTATCCTCTCGGACCATTACTCCGCTCCCGAGGCTCTCCAATTATGTTCTCATTTCACGAAGAGAATAAAGGAAAGAAAGGTGAGCTCAACTAGCCCAAAGAAGAAATATTACGACTAAGATAATGCGTATAAATTATCATTAGCCTTCAACAAAGTTAAACCGATAAAATACAATGAGACAACCGGTTTAACTGCAGCTGAATATGCAATCCATTAAAAGAGTCAAGTAGAAAATAAAGTCTACTATCTTTTAGGTTTTAAAAGGTTTTTCATCACTGTTATAATATATTCTATTTATATAAAAACATTTTACTATGCAAACACTATGCAACACTATGCAAAATACTATGCAACACTATGCATAATAAAATATAATACCAACTGTGACGCCCCCAAAATAGTATACATCACTATTCCGAGTTGTCAATACATGGTACGTAAACAACTACAACTTTATTATTACAACAAGAAACTGTGAGTTTGAATACAAATATTATCTTCTAGACAATATCTATACTCAAATAAATCCTCATCACATTTATCGATACATTATTTTACAAAAATGGTGAGGACTACTAAACAATCCTTTCTAAAACCTTCATTCCATACCCCGACTTGCAGATTTCTCGCTATATTCTCGCCTCCCCGAGAAAAATGGAACAAAAAGGAAAAGGGTGAGCTCAACTAGCTCAAGAAGAATATTATGACTAAGATAATATACAACAAATTATCGTTAGTCTTCAACAGGAAAATATAATAGAATACAATAGACAACAAATTTTAAATCAATATTCGCAAATGAAATAATAATTCATTAGAAGAGTTAAGTAGAGAATGCAAACTACTATCTTCTATGTATGAATTTAAAAGTTCATCGCTCATCTTTTATCCTCGTAACATCAATCAATATACATCTCGAATCAAATATTCATCTTTGCACTACAGCCAAAAGATATTCATCACTGGTCATGTTCATTTAAACACTGCTCATCATCTCAGACTACGGCCAAAGATATTCTTCAGAAATCATTCATCTTTTGCACTACGTGCCAAAGATATTCTTAAGAAATCATTCATCTTTGCACTACAGCCAAAGATATTCCATAATATCATCATTTAAGACCGAGGATGATGAAAAATATTTTTTTTAAAGAAACGAATCCAAAGAAACAAAATGACAAGGATTAAGGATTAAGGATTCGTATTTGGTTTTATCCACGCCCAAAAATACCTCAAAAATAATCATAGTGGTGTAAAATTCAAGAATGATCAAAACATGGATACAATCGAAGTTAGTATCCGTAATAGATGTTTTGGACGAAAAGAAGAAATTTTATTTTTTCTATGAATAAAGATCAGATACGTGAATAAGGTCAGATACGTGAATAAAGCCAGATACGTGAATAGTAACTCCAGACACCAAAAGATAGAAATTCCACAAAAACATCTTCACGCTTCATGAATAGTACTCGTGAATAAGAACTCGTGAATAAGAACTCATAATAAGAATCTCGTGAATAAGAACTCATGAATAAGAACTTTCATGAATAAGAACCCCACATGAAAAAGTTCCAAATTTGATAAAACTTCGATCAATATTTCAAAGATAATGATATTGAAGAAATAATATCATTTGAGAAGAAAATAACATCCCTTACCTCGAAAGATCAAGATTTCTAGCTAGAATACGGTATAGTCTCAAGGAACTTGCACTGCCTAGCAATACTCAAAGTATACTCAAAATACTCACAAGAATACGCCGATAATATAGAGAGAGAAAACTTCAGCTTCGTGTGATTTTCAATTCTAACCTAAGACCCTATTTATAGAAATTGCTTGTAACACCAAAAGCAGTAAAATTTAATAAATTAATATATATATATATATCAAATTCATACGCCAACCTTAGAATTCAGATCCTAGCATTTCCCACATGCCACCTTCTAGAAAAGTAAGAAAAAACGTTTTTCATAAAATAAATAATTAAAACTTTCAAAAATCAATTATTTTGAGCTTTGGAACTTCAATAATTCATAATAAATAGCCCTTTCATCAGAAAATTTGAATCTCGTGAGTTTTTATAGGAAATTCAATTCTCTACAACTTTGCGAAGAAAGTTTTTCCAAATTCTAAATGGAAATTGACCAAAATCCACAAACTACGATTTTACAAAAGCTATAATCAAATTTCAACCAATAAATGGGGTCCAATTCGACATGTTTAACATGTTTTAAACATTTATTGCAACAAAATACTCTTCCTCCTCGTATACTCATATATCCCACATTCATTGTAAAAATATCACCGTTAATATATTATTAAAATAATATATTTAAATGAATTATTTTATCGTAAAAGATAAAATATTAATTTTCAACAATTGTCATTTTAAAAATTTTCTCCATCTATATCCACATAAAATCAATATTTTCCTCATCATATAAATCAATAATTAATTATTCACAAATAATATTACAGAATCACAATATCGACAACCGTGCGCCTCCTGTGAAAGAGGGGCTTTCAATAAGAATTTCTTCTTACCTACGCCAGCAATTAGGTGACCAAACCTCTCCTTAGATGTAACTTTCTAGACATTGCCAATAATGTTATCTAATAATATTATTCGATAATATGAATTATTGATTCGATAATGAAAAATACTTTGTGTAATGACAATTATCAAACAACAACAATATAAAATATCAACACAAAGAATTATTAACTCAATAAAATATCGAATAAAGAATTATCGTAACCATTATTGAGTAGTGCTTTCACGTAAGAATCAATAATTGGTGCAATACCGCAGTGCTACTCGCTCAACAACGCGTATTAGTGTGTTTTAACCAATTCGGTATTCCAACAAGATTATCTTAACAACTACGCCAGCTATTTAAAAACAACTTATATTTGCTGCTTTCTTCATCCAATCGCTTTCCGTTATGGGCCCCACATGGTTTACGGTCGCTACCAGTCATTTAATATTCCCCGACGAGATTAATATTCCACGACCAAACGAATATTCCCCACGATAATGAATATTTTATAACCACTTGCTTATTTTGAAATATTTGCGTATTTAACCCTTAACTATCCACATTAATCAAATCAACCCTTACTATTTCAAAATAATAAATAAAGGAAATTCCTTTTTATTTAAAAATTTTGGGGTCTTACAATACACGATTATCTTTGGCCGTAGTGCATGGATAATTTGTGGTCGTGATACTAATGAATATACGATTATCTTTGGCCGTAGTGCATGGATAATTTGTGGTCGTGATACTAATGAATACACGATTATCTTTGGCCGTAGTGCATGGATAATTTGTGGTCGTGATACTAATGAATACACGATTGTCTTTGGCCGTAGTGCATGGATAATTGTGGTCGTGATACTAATGAATACACGATTATCTTTCGGTAGTAGTGCATGGATAATTTGTGGTCGTGATACTAATGAATACACGATTATCTTCGGTCGTAGTGCATGGATAATTCGTGGTCGTGATACTAATGAATATCCTCGGCCAGTAGTGCGGGGATGATTCGATGATATGGATTAATTATTGAAATGAGTCTCAAAGAATGAAATATTAATTCATGGATGTGGTAAAAGTCATCTTTGGTAGTAAGCATTGATAGACTTGGTATGATTATGACCACGGATTATTCAAGATAATCACGACCGTAATTGAAAACACGAATATCCTTAGCCAAGAGTGGTCATGAATAATTCATGGTTGTGATACTATTGTTTTAGTCTCAGATTATTGGTTTTATGAATTGTATATCTTTGGCAGTAGGTAAAAGATGAATTGTTAATGAATATCTTTGGCCGGGATTGCAAAGATGAATTTAATGTTTTCAACGATAAAGGTATTCAAGGTATCCTCACCTCTTTATCATACCAGTGTATCGCACCCTAATTTCGAGGGCGAAATTCCATAAGGAGGGAGATTGTGAGACCCGATTTTATCAATAAAGATTTAAATTTTGTCGAAATAATTTTTAATATTATGGTGTGAATTTGAGATAATATTATAGTTGTGGGTAGTATTTATAAATTTTGCAAAGTATGCAAGTGGTTATATTATATTCGATTGGTTAGTGGAATATTCTTGGTTTAGCAGGAATATTATTCGCACAACTACCAATCATTGGTGGACCCCACAAATGTAATTATCATTTGATTGAGAAAACGACAAAAATATTTTATCAAATAACGACGGAAGTTTTACCGCTGATAATCTTGTTGAACTACTTTCTGTAGTAAAAGTACAATGTCATACGCGGTTGCATAGAAAGACACCCGGATTGATTATCGATGCTTATGTGAGTAAGTCACCACCGATTCCATTATCACGATTAATAATATGAATTATTATAATGATAATGACGCTTTGTTTTATTCGTATTATTAACGTAATAAAATGTAAACATCTTTTATATAAAAAATGTAATACTTTATTAAAGTTATTCTATAAATAGAATATATTATATTTTATTATGCATAGTGTTGCATAGTGTTTTTGCATAGTGTTTGCATAGTGTTTGATAGTAAAATGTTTTTATATAAATAGAATATATTATATTTTATTTAAAAGATTTTGCTTTAAATATGGACCGTCAGATTAAAGTAAATCAATCTGAATTGCTCATGGATTAATTACTATGAATTCTATTTTCCTATAAATGAAGCTCATTCCTTCATTATTTTTTACTGAATTCACCTTGAAACTCTGTAGAGAGAATTATGAGAGAAGCTATAGAGAGAAAATCTATAGAGAGAAAGAAGAAGAGTATTCGTACTTCACTACTTTGATATCCAAGGTCTTTTACTGTAGAAGGATATTATTTGTTGTACCTGTAAGGGGTGTTATTCTTTCTTATTCATGAAGAGAACTTCATTATTCCATTCATTATTATTCTCATTGAATAACTCAGTAAAAGTGGTATACCCTATACATAACCTCGTATACGCCAGATACCCTATACTTGGTGAAATCCTTATATTATTTCATTCTTATTTATTCTCATTGGAATAACTCAGATACGCTTAATCCCCTATACTTGGTGATCTTCTTCTCATTATTCCATTCTTTATTATTCTCGCTTGGAATATCCTCGTCTGTGTTTTACAATTTTAACCGGTTCCATTGTTTATTATTCCGCATTTATTATTCTCATTGGAATATCCTCATCGTGTTTTTACACCGGACCGGTTCCATTGTTTATTATTCAAAGATTTATTATTCTCATTGGATCATCCTGCTTGCGTGAATTTCACCGACCTCCTTCCGTTATTATTATTCTCATTGGAATAACCTCGCCTATACATCCAAGCACTCGCATTTACGCGTGGTGATTTCTTTTGTTATTCCATTCTTTATTATACCCAATTGGTTAAAACTTTGACTTCTATACTCCATGAAATTAGTAGAATATCCTCGATATTTGCGTTTAAGTCCATCCAAGATCTTTCATGGAAATATTCTTCCGATCATTCTTGAATTTTACTCTATAAAACAAAGATATCTTGTTGACAATTTGGACGTTATTAATTCCCTGGATAAAATAATTCTTGAACTTGTTTTATCAATTATTATGTCATCATCATCATCTTCACGATATATTATGTTATCTTTGGCTTACGTGCGTAGATGAAACTTAGTATGATTATGACCAGAGGATCATTCGGTATAATCATGCCATTGTTATAAATGATGTGATAAAAGTCCTCGATTATCAGTGAATGCAGTTGATGGATAGTTTTAGTATGATTATGACTGGGGTGATTCGGTATAGTCACGACCATTGATAATTTGATGAAAATCCTCGACCGTAGTACAAGGATGATTAGATAATGGTGGTTTATTTATTAAGTGAGTCTCAAATATAAAAAAATTGATGAAAACCTTTTAAAACCTAAAAAGATAGTAGATTTTATTCTCTACTGACTTTTTTAATGGATTGCATATTCAATTATGTTAAACCTGGTTGTCTATTGTATTTTATCGCTTTAACATCAAAGGCTAATGATAATTTATTCTGCATTATCTTAATGTAATAATATTTCTTCTTTGAATTTATTACCTTTCTTTCTTTCACCGCTTTTCTCTGAGAAATGAGAAACAAATTTGACAATCGTTCTTAAGCGAGTAATGGGTCCGGAGGATAAGATTAGTAATCCTCATTTATTCTCAAAAATAATAGCGATAATAATTGTAATAAGACCTCAGCATTGGATATTGTTTAAATTTATTATATGGTCGTTTGATTTAAAAAATCAAATTATATCTTTTGAGGAGCTTTTATATTTGTCCAATTAATTATTCAGAATTTTGTCATTTTCTCTTGAGGAGCTTTTATATTTGTCCTATTATGTAACGGTGAGTATTCATTTATGTTCCCAAAATAAAACTTGGATATACGAAAAACAGAAAAAACACAAATAACTCGTAGATTTGCGGATATATTTTTTTTGGACTTAACTCACGGGGAAATTATTTATTCAGAGCAAGATTTAATACTAGCATAAAATCTACATTGTATACTAAATATATGAATCCGGTTATTACGAAGTTAACTTAATGTAATACAGTTATAATACGCAGAGAGAGATCATATTCTGACTTGCGTGTCGACACTGTATTAATCAATTGACCAAAGTTAATTTCATATTAATCACTCTCTCTAAATATAATTTAGGTTTTATTTCATAATTATTGTTAAAATAATGAATATAACTGTGAAAATGCATTTATTTTTTTAAATTGTAAATTAAGTAAAATATTGTTTCTGATAATTTTTTAACTCTACACATGTCAAATAAATTTATGTCAACAATAAATACGATATATGAAGATAGTTAGGAATTAAGAATAACTTTGACTTAATTTATTTATCTCATCGTTCAATATTGGTAAAAATATTAGTAGACATAATCTTTTATGGTGGGAAAATTAAATAAGGCTGACGTCATACGCAGTTTAGCATAACGTGGATCTAACGACGTCGCTCCTTTGACCAAAACGGTACAGCTGCGAGAAGTATATAGACTGTATCTTGACGGGCAAACGGGCAGCTGAAACTCTGTTCACAGGGAGAGTAGCTAATAGAGAGAGAAAGTGGCTAAAATAGAGAGAGAAAGTACTCTACCTGGAGTTGGAATAGAGAGAGAGAAAGTAGTAAGATAGAAAGAGATTAAAAGCGAAAAAGTGTAAACAGTAGTTCCGAATCTACTCATGTTGTTAATCTACTGAGATCTTCTTCAATAGTTGTAGATTCATTTGCTTTAGTCTTTCGCCTAAAATGGTGAAGATTTTGGCGACATTTGGTTCATCTCTGTCTAAATGAGCTAGGGTTTTGAGAGTGGTGAGATTGATGAAAGGTAGAGAGAGAGGAAGTGTAGTAATGGAGCGAGAGATCGCTGTTTCAGTTCTACTATGGTTAATCGTGGTGTTTCATCCTTTGGTGATGATCTCTGCTAATATGGAAGGTCGGTTTTTGTTTCTTAGCATTTATGTGGTCGCTCATTGTGCCATTTTTGTTGTACTAGTTTAATTAATTGTTTATGTACGTGGGGGTTGTAGATTAGTTTAGTTTAGTTATTTAGTGTTAATTAATTTGTGATTGGATTTAACAGCAACAATGTTTTAGTGGTGGATGAGTTTTTATGTTGGTAATATTTGAGATAGTTATTACTTATGTTTATTTTTGTGACGGTGACCTAGTGAAAAGGACTTGGAATTTGTTCATTTGTTGACTATTTTCAAAACAAATTGGCTGTATTTGTTAGTTTATGCATTCAGTAAATGTCTTTTTGGTTTGACTATGAATAATTTTTGTGGAGAATCAAGTAACCAGAAGAACACGGTTGACTCAGTTTCGGGGCAGCGAATAGCCCAATTGCTAATTAAACTTTGCCTTAATAGGGATATAGGATAAAATTAGGTGATATATGTGAAATCATTAGTTATTCGTTGAAGTCGAAGTTAAATCAGCATAGAGGAAGAAAGGTTATATTCAATTATTCATGGGGATTGGGGAACTTAATTTTGAGATTACTTGTAATGGTGAACTAAATTACCTGATCACGGATAGTTGGACATGACTGAAGTACCGGTTGCATCTGACCTCCAAAGTCAAGAGTCTTAAGTTGTTTTTAGTGTTGAATTATCTGATTCTTCGTAAAATATTCCTTTAAGGGGAAAATTGAAGGGTCTGTTAGACAACGTGCATGTAATTGGAGCACCTAACATGAGCACTGAATATGTTTTAAAATACACTCATGATGGTAGATTAAAAAAAGTTTTTTATGATGTGTAGAAAACATTGTCTTATTATTCTCCATAACCCTGTCATCGTGTGCCAAATGTTATTCCCATCCCTCTTAACTTAAAAAGTATATACAATGTCATTTGTATATCAGAGCTTTTGTAATTCTGTGCAGTGGTTAAATTGCTGTTGTGGTTTATCTAATCCAACCCATTTCAGAGTAGTGGCTACCTTTTATTTGATAAGCGAACCACAGTTACCTATTTAACCCCAAGGGGGATTTTGTAGTCTTTTTGATAAGTGCCTGTTGTAGGTAAAATCTAAAGGGTTCAAAACTCTTTAAGAAGCACTTTGAGGCCAGGGAGTTTACGAGTGCAAGAAAAGAAAATAAAAAATACAGCAGCCACCAATTTAACCACCATCCATAGCAAATGATGTTGTTGGCCCTCTTGTGTACTTTTTGTTGTCTGCTTATCATTCCATATGTTTTGCTATGCTGGATCCTTGCGTTAATATTATATTTATTGTGACCAGCAACTAATGGATGTTACTAACCTTGACAGGTGATGCATTACACAGCTTAAGAACCAGTTTACAAGATCCTAACAATGTCCTGCAGAGCTGGGACCCGACGCTTGTAAACCCTTGCACATGGTTTCATGTTACATGTAACAATGAAAACAGTGTTGTAAGAGTGTAAGTTACTTCCTCTATTAATTTAACTCCAAATACTAACAAGTGCCCCTAATGCACTCATTAAGGAGCATTTATTGTGACTTAAGAATCGTCTTTTTAAAAAAATTCTTCTTGTATCTAAAAGAGATATATATTTTTATATGTTATATTTTTATTATTAAAAAAGAATCCTTTTTAGAAAGTATTGGGAAGCGTTGTTATGGAGACTTGTAAAGTGCATTGAATGCAGTTAATTTTAGAAGGTGTTGTTATGAATTTACTTGCTCCGTTTCTTTTTAAGTTTCGTTTTAGGAGTTGGAACATATTAAGGAATGTAACAATGTTTTGATAATTAACTAAAATAGATATAACAGATCAATATTACCCATATATGCGGGCCCCAAAGATAAGCTAGAGGTAAAGAAAAGTGAAAGTAATATTATGGGTCTAAAATTGTTGGAAAGATGAGATAAAAAAGTAAATATGTATTTAGTGTTGAGTCATGTTATACATTGCGAAAGTTTTCAGTTGAATTATGATTGCGACGTATGTGCATACCATGAGATTTACCACGGGATATGTATGAATTTAGAAGGGTCTCACTTTAATTTATTCTATCTTATCGCATATACTTTCACGACCATCGCAATTCAATTTCGTCAAATATTTTTCGACTTGTATATCATTTTCTTTTAGTGTTTAAGGATAAAGGAAATTGCCCTTTGGAGTCTACAATAGACAACTAAAGAAGGACAAAAAAAATTCTCTATAATGACACTGAAAAAGGAACAGTTTTGAGTATTAAAATGTATTTAATATGTAGTACAAGTTATTCTATTAGTGAGACTTCCAATAAAAAAAATTTGTGAAAGTAAATGTTTAGCAAGTGTAGTTTATTTTGTACTATATATACAAATGTCATAAGGTTCAATGAAGAGTATAAAAGTTCTCTCAAGTACTTGCTGATGGTCAGTTAATTATGCCTTCATGCAGTGATCTTGGAAATTCAGCATTGTCTGGTGTATTGGTCCCTCTTGGCCAGCTGAAAAATTTACAATACTTGTAAGTCAAACCTATATTGTTTGGTTTGCCAGTTTTTTTCATTTTGATACTGGCTCATGTTATCTCCCATCGATAGTCATGTTTGTCTTGTAGTGGGAGTTACAACTGGTTTGTTTGGATTAACCATGAACCTTGCACCTCTTATTAGCCTTTAGTTCTTTCCTTGAGACACACTGGTGTCCTCCTCACACATCTAATTTTTGTTTTTTGTTTTTGGAGAAAAGAAAATTTTATTTGAAACACTTCTAGTCTTGCTCCTTTGTTCTTTTTAGCGAAATAATAATTGTAGATTTGTTGTCGCTATAACATTGTATGATAAGGTGTGCTTTAAAGACCGCATGCTTTGTCTCTGAATTTCTATCTAGTTAACTTTCATATTCCTTTTCTCTTAGTATCATTTAACCTTTGGCATTTGAATTACATATAATTTTTTTGGTACCTTTAACGAGCAATCTAGCACAAGATGTTAACTTCAGTTTAATTATGACAGGGAGCTTTATAGTAATAACATAAGTGGACCAATCCCTAGTGATCTTGGGAATCTGACAAATTTGGTGAGCTTGGACCTGTACATGAACAGCTTCTCTGGTCCCATACCAGATACCTTAGGAAAGCTAACAAAGCTAAGATTCCTGTACGAATACAAACTCTTTACATGCCTTAATTAATTGTTATATTTGGGTTAATTTTACTATCCTTGTATTTTTGTTATACTGTTTTAATTGTACTTCACATGATTTTTAGCTTAATAGGGTGTAAGTAGTCTTTTATATGGGTATATTGTATATGCTGATATATGTGAGGTGTAGACTTGAAATTAATTGAGAAGTTAACCTTTTTTCACATTAAGAAAAGAGGATTTGACGGCCAAAATCTTCTGGTACGTAAATTAGTTGCATGAATTCAATGCTTATATTATAACTTTAATATAGCATCTTGTATGGGAATGTAGCAATTTTATGATTGATTGTTCACAAAGAGATTCGTGCGCACCATACTTGCAAGAAACTCAGATAACCCCTTTTAGTAACCCAAAAGGGATAAAATCTTACAAGTTTTGCACATCTTGGGGATTATGTCATGAATGTCAGGCAATCAAGCCACAGCTACATGTTCAAGTCCTTGTCGATCCTTGCGTTGTTGAGATCCCCATAATATAAGCCCCGAAGAATTTCAGAAACTTTGGTTTCATTTAACGGAATAAGAGGATAGCTAATTGACATGCGTTTGCACGTGTATACGTATCTTTGTCTAAATTTACCCTTGCATAAATTCAGCAAAAAATAAAATAAAATTTACCCTTGCATAGTAAAATTTATAAACTCTATATCGGCAGGAGAAAGGTAGATTCATCTTCACGTGCATATAGAATGCGACAGTTATACTAATTAGTAATTAACTAATAATCTCTTATAACTATATTGTTCCAGATTAAATCAGAGATACTAGTTGTTTCCTTTTCTGCTTGATCTTTTGGTACATTAGAGAATTTGCCAGAGTGAGGTCCAACAGCCAATGGTTTTGGGAGCAAGCTGTATTTTTGGGACCATTTTCTATTAGTCTAATAATGGTAACTGGTTTGAATACCAAGATCAAAATAATTAATGTCGATGACGATGATGCTCGCAATGGACCTTTAGAAAACTCCTATTCTAATTATTAGTTACCATGATGGAATAAATATTATATGTTTGTGTATTTAAAGGACAACATGAGGTCTTTCCATTTGCATAACAGCCTACTAGCACTGTTCCTTTTAGGCTAGTAATTGAAGGTACCAAAACTGAAGAAAGTCACAAAGTTGGAAATTGGCTCTTGAACAATGGGATACAATTATTTTAGCGGTTCGCAAGTCAATCTCATTTACTTAAGATTATGATATAATTCTGTTATCATTTTCTCTTTCTCCATCCAAGTAAATTGTGCTAATTTTATTTGAAGTATAATTTCCTGCTCAAGATAATATAAGTGAAGCAATAATGGTTGCTTTAGATGTCTAATATTATTAGTAAATACAGAAAATTTATCCAAGAGGTCTGAGCTTCTGATTTACATTTCTTTTAAGTATCTCTGAATAACAATCATTGAGAAAAATTTGAAAACAAATTCTTGAAGCTCAAAAAGAAATTATGTTATTTTCTTGTAAATATTAGATATAATTTTATTTTTTTTACTAAATAAATTGAACGCAATATGCATAAACATTTAATTGTTTAAGTCTATGGTTGTTGACTTGTTGGGGCTGGCATGTTATTGCCAAACTTACTTATCTTCTTATATTGTATGGGAGATTAATTGAGATCATAGCACCATCGAAAAGGTAACAGTTGTTGGTGCCACAAAAACGTGCTTCATTTCTATATTCTATAACAAATACAAAGGTGCCATAGCCAAGCATATTAATTTATCTACAATCTGTTTGAGCTTTTTAATCTATGTAAGGCAATTCTATTTCTAACTGAGCTTGATTCCATCACCTTGGTGTGTTTGTGGAAGGATAGTCGGCTTAACAATAACAGCCTCTCTGGTGCGATTCCAATGTCATTGACTAATATCTCGACTCTTCAAGTCCTGTAAGTTACTTGATGCGATCTTTTCTTGCAAAAATTGTGATGCCTTTCTCTTATTCCACATTATTTATTTTGATGTAGTAATGTTTGAATTGTGACTTTATAAAATGGGCATCAGGGATTTATCGAACAATCGCCTATCAGGACCAGTACCAGACAATGGCTCATTTTCCTTGTTCACTCCAATCAGGTTTCATATTCTTGTTTTTTGTTTATTATTTTTGTTTTGATGACCGATGTAAAAGGCTTCACTAACTTATTTTCTATTTTTTCAATTACCACTTGCAGTTTTGCTAATAATTTGAATTTATGCGGACCGGTTACTGGGAGACCCTGCCCTGGATCTCCACCATTTTCACCACCTCCTCCATTCGTCGCTATACATCTATAGCGACAATTTTCATGTAAAAATATTAAAAAGTCATGTCAATTTTCATTAATAAATGACACTTCCCTACTAATACATATTTATGATTATATTCGATATGTCCAAATCATCATATTCGATCATATTTTCTTCAATTAGTGCCACCTTCATTTTCCTACTTGCGTAATCTATCAATTCTTATATGACTTGGTGTTATACTATATTCAATGTGTCCAAATAATCTCTTTCCTTGTTATGCATTATACATTGCAAAGGAAATTGAATTTTTAGATAAAAAGGAAACACTCTATTTGTTTTATATATATATATATATATATAGAGTTATGTATATACATGTGATGTGTATTACACATAAGAGGGTTAGAATATGGATTTTATCAATTGAAACTGTGTAATTTATAAATTTCAAAAATCGTCATTATAATCAATCGTATAATACGGCAATATATATATTTTCCTATATATATATATATATATATATATATATATATATATATATATATATATACTTTATAAAATAAATTATATTCTCATTAGCAGTAATACAAAATGACCCTATATTTATAAATTTATTATCCCAGTCTATTATTACGCTATAATTACTAAGTAAGTACTCAATTAGGGATAAAATGATAACTTCCTCAAAATTATATTTTTGACAAATGATATTATTTTCGTACAAGGAAAGATTATATTTAGATTTATAATTAATAGTCATATTAGGCTAGATATAATTCGTGCATGTGTTTATACCTTTTAATTTTAGTCAATAAATGAACCCGATATATAATACTTCATCCGTTATAAAATTAGAGATACTGTGAGACCCCAGATTTTATCAATAAAGATTTAAATTTTGTCGAAATAATTTTTAATATTATGGTGTGAATTTGAGATAATATTATAGTTGTGGGTAGTATTTATAAATTTTGTAAAATATGCAAGTGGTTATATTATATTCGATTGGTCGGGGAATATTTGGTTTAGCGAGGGAATATTAAATACAACTACTCAATCATTGGTGGACCCCATAATGTAATTATTGTCGGATTGAGAAAACGACAAATATTTTATTGAAATAACGACGGAAGTTTTATCGTTGATCTTGTTGAACTACTTTCGGTAGTAAAAAAATGAATAATGTTATGGTTGCGTAATAAGCAGCGCGGTATTGATTATTGATTATCGATGCTTAAATAAGCCACCATTGATTCCATTATTGTCGATTAATAATATGAATTATTATAATGATAATGACGTTTTGTTTTATTCATATTATTAACGTAATAAAAGCGAAACATCTTTTATATAAAATGAATCTTTTATTAAAGTTATTACATAAAATAGAATATATTATATTTTATTATGCGTAGTGTTGCGTAGTGTTTTTGCGTAGTGTTGCATAGTGTTTGCGTAGTAAAATGTTTTTATATAAATAGAATATATTATATTTTATTTAAAAGATTTTGCTTTAAATATGGACCGTCAGATTAAAGTAAATCAATCTGACTGCTTCATGGATTAATTACTATGAATTCTATTTTCCTATAAATAGAAACTCATTCCTTCATTATTTTCTTACTTAATTCACCAAACTCTAGAGAGAAAATTATAGAGAGAAGCTATAGAGAAAATCTATAGAGAGAAAGAAGAAGAAGATTCTCAGACTTCACTACTTTGATATCCAAGTGTCTTTTACTGTAAGGGATATTATTTGTTGTACCTGTAAGGGGTGTTATTCTTTCTTATTCATGAAGAGAACTTCATTATTCCATTCATTATTATTACATTGGAATAACTTTGTAAAAAGTGGTATACCCTATACATAACTTTTGTATACGCCAGATACCCTATACTTGGTGAAATCCTTATATTATTTCATTCTTATTTATTCATTGGAATAACTTTGTATACGCTAATCCCCTATACTTGGTGATCTTCTTCATTATTCCATTCTTTATTATTTTGTTGGAATATTCTGTCATGCATGTTTTTTACCTTTACACCGGTTCCATTGTTTATTATTCCGCATTTATTATTCTCGTTGGAATATCCTCATGCATGTGTTTTACACCTACTTCGGTTCCATTGTTTATTATTCAAAGATTTATTATTCATTGGATCATCATCATGCTTGTGAATTTCACGACTTTGGTTCCGTTATTATTATTTTGTTGAATAACTTTTATGCATGCGAAGTACTGCATGCATAGTGATTTCTTTTGTTATTCCATTCTTTATTATACCCATTTGGTTAAAACTTTGACTTCTATACTTCATGAAATTAGTAGAATATCCTTGATATTTTCGTTTCATCCAATATCTTTTCATGGAAATATTCTTCCGATCATTCTTGAATTTTACTCTACAAAAACAAAGATCTTGTTGACAATTTGGGCGTTACTTAATTCTGGATAAAATAATTCTTGAATTTGTTTTATTGAATTATTATGTCATTGTCATCATCTTCATGATATATTATGTTATCTTTGGCTTACGTGCATAGATGAACTTAGTATGATTATGACCGTGGATCATTCGGTATAATAATCACGGCTTGTTATAAATGATGTGATAAAAGTCCTCAATGGCACAGAATGCGTTGATGGATAGTTTTTAGTATGATTATGACTGAGGGGTAATTCGGATAGTCATGACCATTGATAATTTGATGAAAATCCTTGGCCAATCGCGGGTACAAGGATGATTAGATGTGGTGGTTTATTTATTAAAAAATTTGAGTCTCGGCGATAAAAAAAATTGATGAAAACCTTTTAAAACCTAAAAGATAGTAGATTTTATTCTCTACTTGACTCTTTTAATGGATTGCATATTCATTGCTAATTAAACCGGTTTGTCTATTGTATTTTATCGGTTTAACAACATTGAAGGCTAATGATAATTTATTCTGCATTATCTTAGTCATAATATTTCTTCTTTGAGGCTAGCTCTCCTTTTCTTTCACTTTTTTCTCTCTTGAAATGAGAACATAGCTGGGACGAGTCGGGGAACGGAGTAATGGTCCAGAGGATAGCATTAGTAGTCCTCACTATTCTGTGAAATAGTGTGATAATAATTGTAATAAGGACTCCTTGAGTATGGATATTGTCTAAATGACAATATTCCTATTAGAACTCTCAGTTTATGTATTGTCGTATGTTACACGACAGATGTATAATTAAGTTTGTATTTGAATTTATGTACTATGTAAGTGGCGACCCAAGATGGGTGACGTATACCTAATTTTGGGGGCGTCACAGTTGGTATCAGAGCTTAGGGATATGATCCCCAGCCGAGATGTGAGATAAGAACTAGGAGGAGAGACGGGGAATTCCTTCGCTAGTATGACCTACCTAAATTTATTTGGTATTTAATTGGTCACGTTAGAGTATAGGGATAATATGTGATATGTTAATTAACCCTTGTTTTGTGACAAAGGTGTTTGAGAATGACATCCGAAAATCTTTGAGATAAGCAATGAAGCACATGAGAGTGTTGATTCAAATCAAACAAAAGGTAACGACCAACAACACGATAATAATCATCTCGGGGCAACAGCAATTCGAACAATGATAACCATCGTGGGGAAATTATCATGCTAAGAATGGTAACCACTTGATGGTAATCATATGTGAAGATAATAGAAGTGGAAATTGCAAGAAGAAGGTCATTTAGCTCAATTTTGTTTGCACCAAAGTCAAGTCTAGGCTGGGGCGGTGGCACCAAAGGTGGATATGGACAAAACAAAGTCGTTGATTTTAGGAAGTGCATTTTTCATGACTTCTTAAAAAGCGAGTAAACCGAACGAAGTTAGCACGGTTAGTTAATTATAAATTCTGTAAGTCTATACCTTATAAGATACTGGTTTCTACCCATTATTTTATCTCTCTTTGCTTTGCGTTCAACGTTTAAATTTGACTCAAGAAGTTAGACTTTGACTTATTGGTTGAAACTTCGTTAGTAGGAGCCTTCGTTATCGCTACTATTTTTAAATCTTGTTTGATTCAAATAAACACTTTCACGTTACTGTCGATATTATCTTTTTGAAAATACTTGCCTTTGATGTGATTTTAGGAATCAATTGGTTAACTACTCATCATGCTTTTAAGTAAGGTTGTTAGCTTTCATATTCCTAACCAACCTTGTTATACTAATTCAAAGTAACCAAACCCTAAAGTTAATCAACAATTATATCAAGCCATAAGTAAAGAGCCCGATCCTTTCGTTGTTGACTTCCTTGTGTGGAATGCACCGCCGGACTTTCACGTAAGCGACGTCGTGTTGATCAAGATGGCAAGTTGATAGGTATCATTGTGAGTCTTATCTGAGTTAAGGGATAGAAGTCACATTGGTATTAATGTGACGTACTATCCAAGTCTTGGACGAGAGTAATAGATTTTGAATGATATTTCTATCATTAATAAATTTCTTGGTGTATTCTTGAAGACTTCCTAGCCTACCCTAGAGCGTGAAATCGAATTTTGTATTGACCCCAAAGATCTGAAACCCATTTCTTAAACCCTCAAATATTTCTTCAACTAAAATGAACAGTTTACATGGTTTATGATGAAAGTCATAATAAAAGCATTGGACTAATGAAAATCATGGGTATTCGTGGTATTAGTAAGTTTTATGATGAGTTATGTTGGTTAGTATGTGAAAACATGAAAGTTTCTTAGAAATCACAAAGAGTTGAAAATCAGATTTTGGTGAAAAACGTAACATAAAATTCAATTGACCATATCTCCTATTATATTTTGAATTTTTGAGTGTGGTCAAGTCCTAAAGTTAGATCTATGAGTTACCTAACTAATACAAGTGGAATTACTGGAAAAGGTGTTGTAGATTTTTGTGTGGACTGATTTTAGCAAAGGAGTGCAAAGTCTGTAAAAAGCGAAAAAGTTCTTTGCCATGATTTTAGAGGGCTGTTTTTGACCACTTAAATTATGAGAAAAATTCTGGCCTTTTGGGACATGAAGGTATATGGTATAAAAGTACCTCCTATCCAAAAATGAGCTCATTCGACTTAAAATGAGCAAGTTATAACTATTTCAATATTTAGGTTTTTCCGATTTAAAAACGCTATAACCGGAGTTCTATAACTCCGATGACCATGAAATTTAAACTGAAGCTCACGTTAACATGTGTAAGGTCCTGCCAAGATTTGGGAATTTTGGAGTTAAACTTGAGGTAGCTAATTTCTTAAGGAATTAATTAGAAATTGATTTTTGAAAAATAGTAAATGAATTTTAAAAATTCCGAGAAAAATATATTTTCATCATGGGACTATATTATGCTAAATCCCAGAAAAAGAAATATTTTTGGGACTGATTTGGTATTTTTCATGAAAATAGTTTAATTACTGAACATATGAGTTAAATATGTTATGTGAAGTAACAAAGTTGAAAATAGGATTTTATGGCTAGAGAATCCTATATAGAGTATATGCATATTTTTTGAGAGATTTGATAATTGGTGATGATATCTTATGAGTATGGCATTTTGAATGATTAAATGCATTATATAGTAAAGCGTAAACAATTAAGATAAATTGTTTATAAATTTAAGAAGTGATTAAAATATTGTTATAATATTAATGATATTAGATTATGAGATTATTAAGTGATTGATAACATGGGGATATTCTTGAATCTGGATAAATTATATTATAAATGTTTAATATTTATCCTTTATCTCATTTGATTGATTCTTTATATCATTATCCTCATTGCTTATATTATGTTGAAAGTCATACGTGATTCATAGTGCATAGATGGACTTGGTATGATTATGACCGAGTTGTTTTATAATCATAACCGTAATTGAAAACACAATTATCTTTGGTCGTAGTAGTGGATGGATAATTTGTGGTCGTTGATACTAATGAATACACAATTATCTTTGGTAGTAGTGCATGGATAATTTGTGGTCGTGATACTAATGAATACACAATTATCTTTGGTAGTAGTGCATGGATAATTTGTGGTCGTGATACTAATGAATACACAATTATCTTTGGTAGTAGTGCATGGATAATTTGTTGTCGTGATACTTAATGAATACATGTGACGCCCCCAAAATAGGTATACATCACCTATTACGAGTTGTCAATACATGATGTAAACAACTACAACTTTATTATTACAACAAGAAATCTGTGAGTTTGAATACAAATATTATCTTCTGCAGACAATATCTATACTCAAATAAATACTCATCACATTTATTGATACATTATTTTACAAAATGGTGAGGACTACTAAACAATCCTTTCTAAAACCTTCATTCCATACCCCTAAATTGCATCGCTTATATTCTCGCCTCCGAGAAAAATAGAACAAAAGGAAAAGGGTGAGCTCAACTAGCTCGATAAAGAATATTATGACTAAGATAATATACAACAAATTATCGTTAGTCTTCAACAGGAAAAATATAATAGAATACAATAGACAACAAATTTTAAATCAATATTCGCAGCGTGAAATAATAATTCATTAGAAGAGTTAAGTAGAGAATGCAAACTACTATCTTCTATGTATGAATTTAAAAGTTCATCGCTCTATCTTTTATCCCCGTAACATCAATCAATATACATCTCGAATCAAATATTCATCTTTGCTACAGCCAAAGATATTCATCACCGTCATGTTCATTTAAACACCTGTTCATCTTTAGCTCTACGCCGCCAAAGATATTCTTCGAAATCATTCATCTTTGCACTACTGGGCCAAAGATATTCTTAAGAAATCATTCATCTTTGCACTACAGGGCCAAGATATTCCATAATATCATCATTTAAGGCCGAGGATGATGAAAATATTTTTTTTTTAAAGAAACGAATCCAAAGGAAACAAAATGACAAGGATTAAGGATTAAGGATTCGTACTTGGTTTTATCCACGTCCAAAAATACCTCAAAAATAATCATAGTGGTGTAAAATTCAAGAATGATCAAAACATGGATACAATCGAGTTAGTATCCGAATAGATGTTTTAGACGAAAAGAAGAAATTTTATTTTTTCTTGAATAGTATCAGATATCGTGAATAGTGTCAGATATCGTGAATAAAGGCTTGATATCGTGAAATAGTAACTCCAGACACCAAAAGATAGAAATTCCACAAAAACATCTTCACGCTTATTAGAATAGTACTCGTGAATAGTAACTCGTGAATAAGAACTCGCTGAATAAGTAACTTCGTGAATAGTAACTCATGAATAGTAACTCATGAATAGTAACTCAGACATGAAAAAGTTCTAAATTTGATAAAAACTTCAGATCAATATTTCAAAGATAATGATATTGAAGAAATAATATCATTTAAGAAGAAAATAACATCCACTTACCTCGAAAGATCGGTCTTCAGCTAGAATCTAAGGGTATAGTCTTTGAAGGAACTTGCACCGTCTAGCAATACTCAAAGTATACTCAAAATACTCACAAGAATACGCTCGATAATATAGAGAGAAACTTGAGTTTACGGTGTGATTTTCAATTCTAACCTAAGCACACCTATTTATAGAAATTGCTTAGAACACCAAAGCGTAAAATTTAATAAATTAATATATATATATATCAAATTCATACGCCAACCTTAGAATTCAGATCCTAGCATTTCCCACATGCCACCTTCTAGAAAAGTAAGAAAAAAACGTTTTCATAAAATAAATAATTAAAACTTTCAAAAATCAATTATTTGAGCTTTGGAACTTCAATAATTCATAATAAATAGCTCTTTCATCAGAAAATTCAAATCTCATGAGTTTTTATAGGAAATTCAATTCTCTACAACTTTGCAGAAGAAAGTTTTTCCAAATTCCAAATGGAAATTGACCGAAATCCACAAACAGTCGATTTTTTCGGTTATAATCAAATTTCAAATCGATAAATGGGGTCCACCGACATGTTTAATATGTTTTAAACATTTATTGCAACAAAAATACTCTTCCTCCTCGTATACTCATATATCCCACATTCGTTGTAAAAATATCACCGTTAATATATTATTAAAATAATATATTTAAATGAATTATTTTATCGTAAAAAGATAAAATATTAATTTTCAACAATTGTCATTTTAAAAATTTTCTCCATCTATATCCACATAAAATCAATATTTTCCTCATCATATAAATCAATAATTAATTATTCACAAATAATATTACGGAATCACAATATTGATAACCCAGTGCGCCTCTGTGGAAGAGGGGCTTTCCAATAAGAATTTTTCTTCTTCGGGCGCCGCAATTAGGTGACCAAACCTCTCCTTAGATGTAACTTTCTAGACATTGCCAATAATGTTATCTAATAATATTATTCGGATAATATGAATTATTGATTCGATAATGAAAATATATCGTAGTAATGACAATTATTGAAACAACAACAATATAAAATATCAACACAAAGAATTATTAACTCAATAAAATCTTTGAATAAGAATTCATCAGAACCATTATTGAGTAGTGCCTTCTTCACGTAAGAATCAATAATTGGTGCAATACTGGTAATCTACTTGTTCAACAACGCGCGTATTAGTGTGTTTTAACCACCGGGTATTCCAACAAAGATTAATTTAAGCAACAACTACGCCAGCTTATTTAAAACAACTTATATTTGTCGCTTTTCTTCATCCAATCGCTTTCCGTTATGGGGCCCACACATGGTCATGGCAATCAATGCGAATATTCCCCGACAAGCATTTAATATTCCACGACCAAACGAATATTCCCTAATTTATAATGAATATTTTATAACCACTTCTTTATTTTGAAATATTTGCGTATTTAACCCTTAACTATCCACATTAATCAAATCAACCCTTACTATTTCAAAATAATAAATAAAGGAAATTCCTTTTATTTAAAAATTTTGGGGTCTTACAACCTCCCTCCTTATGAAATTTCGTCCTCGAAATTGACGTGCGTACTGGTGTTTTAAAAGGTGAGGATACCTCGCTTTCATTTCCGCTTCCAATTCCTGTGTCATTTCCTCTATAAGCATGATTCCTCCACAAAACTTTAACTTGTGGTATGACCTTTCTTGCGTAGGGCATGCTCCTTCCTATCCAAGATCTTGACAGTACCTCCTCATACGTTAAGTCTTCTACTATCTCGTCCGGTTCTAACTTCAATAACATGGTTTGGGTCTTACACATATTTACGGCGTACGGATATGTGAAACACATTATGAACACGAGACATACTTGGAGGTAACGCAAGTCTATATAGGCTACATTTCCTACTCGGTCAAGAATTTGAAATGGACCAATAAATCGTGGATTGAGCTTTTCTCTCTTCCCAAATCTTGTAACTCCCTTCAATGGAGCAACTCGCAACAATACATGATCCCCTACACTAAATTCCACGTCCTTTCGATGAAGATCCGCGACAACTCTTTTGTCGATCTTGTGCTGCTTTGTATCGTTGTCGAATCATTTGGATCTTTTCGGTGAGTCATACATGCACTTCAACTCCTGGTCCCAACAATGTTGTTTCACCCACCTCATCCCAACATATTGGAGAACGACACTTTCGTCGATATAATGCTTGAATGGAGCCACACCTATACTTGCACGATAACCTGTTGTTGTAGGAGAATTCCACCAATGGTAAATACTTATCCAACTACCCTTGAAGTCTAGGACACGAGTCTTAATAAATCTTCAAGAGTTTGAATAGTCCTCTCGATTGTCCGTCCGTTTGGGGATGGTATGTCGAACTAAATCGCAAATCCGTGCCCATAGCTTTTTGCAAGCTAACCCAAAATCTTGAAGTGAATCTTGGGTCACGATCCAAACTATGGATACAGGCATGCCATGCAACCTCACAATCTCATTCACGTATATACTAGCAAAGACGTTCAAGGAATAAGTCTCCGTGACGGCAAAGAAATGAGCAAACTTGGTTAATCTATCAACAATAACCCAAATAGCATTGATGCCTTGAGAAACCGTAGGAAGACCCAGAATGAAATCCATAGTAATGTGTTCCCACTTCCATTCCGGAATCTCAAGTGGTTGCAACGGACCCTTAGGTACAAGATGCTCTACTTTACACGTTAGCGAGTTAAACACATCGAGATAAACTTTGCAATCTCTCTTCATATTGTTCCACCAAAATGTATGTCGAAGATCACGATACATTTTAGTACTTCCAGATGGATTAGAAATGGCGTGTTGTGTGCCTCCATCATAATCTTGTACTTCAAATCGTAGTCGTTAGAACACAAAGTCTAGAGTGGACTCAAGTATTCCTTCTTCATCAATTCTCGCCCTTAATAGCTCCTTCTTGTACTTTCTTCTTCATACGCATCATTTCCGGCCTGGCTCGAGCAACCTTAACTTTTTCTATTAAAGTTGGCTCTATCGTATACTTGACATCATCGCACCTCGTTCCGCATATGGTCTTCTACTCAATGCGTCACTACCACGCTTAAACTTTACCGGATGGTATTGAATAGTGTGGTCGTAGTCTTTCAATAGCTCGAGCCAACGTCATTGCCGCATGTTGAGTTCTTTTTTGAGTGAAGAAATATTTAAGGCTTTTATGGTCCGAATATATCTCCACTTTCTCCCCATATAGATAGTGCCTCCATATTTTAAGCGAAAAACGATTGCCAACTCTAGATCATGAGTAGGATAATTCCTCTCATACTCTTTAAGTTGTCATGAGGCATAGGCTATGACTTTCCCACGTTGCATGAGAACACATCCTAACCCTTTGCACAAGCATCAGAGATAACAAATCCATCCGAACCGGATGGTATTGTTAGAACAGTCTTAAAATAAGTCTCCTCTAAGCTCTTGGAAACTTTTCTCGCATTCTTCGCTCCAAGCGAATTTTGTATCCTTCCGAGTTAGGTTGAGTTAATGGAGTAGCGATTCGAGAAAACCCTTCCACGAATCTCCGATAATAACCAAATAAGCCCAAAAGCTACGTGCTTGATCCACCGACTTCGGTTGCTCCTAACTTTGTATTGCTTCAATCTTCACGGGATCAACAGATACTCCATGTTTCGACACCACGTGCCCAAGGAATGCTACTTCCTCGCCGTAACTCGCATTTCTTCAATTTGGCATATAGTTGGTTTTCACGAAGCCTTTGGAGTACCAAACTTCAAATGGTGCTCATGATCTTCTACTTTTGGAATATATGAGGATGTCATCAATAAAGACAACAACGAATTGATCCAAATATTCCTTGAATACTTTGGTTCATCATATCCATGAAAGCCGCAGAGCATTAGTTAGTCCGAAAGACATGACTAAGAATTCATAATGCCCATCTGGGGAGTTCGAAGGCGCTCTTTGGAATATCCTCGATTCTAATCTTCACCGATGATATCCGAATCGAAGATCGATTTTTGAAAAGAATTGTGCCCTTGCAAATCGGTCAAACAAGTCATCAATACGAGGTAGAGGATACCTATTCTTGATGATGACATGGTTCAATTCCCGATAGTCGATACAAAAGTCGCATACTCCGCGTCTTTCTTCTTTACAAATAAAACAGGAGCACCCCAAGGAGATGTACTAGACGAATGAAACCGATGTCCAACAATTCCTCGTAGTTGGACCTTTAACTCCTCAAGTTCAATAGAGCCATTCGATATGGGGTTTTAGAAATGGGCTTTGTACCAAAGTTCAAGATCAATAAAGAATTCAACTTCACGCTACGGGGGTAGACCGGAAGTTCTTCTAGAAATACGTCGGAAAGTCAATAACAATGTGAATATTATTCAAATTTGACGTGTCTTTATTCAAATCCATAACATGGGCTAGGAAAGCTTGACATTAGCTTTTTCAATAAACGAATAGCTTTATGATTAGATATGATGGTTGATTGATTTTAATGGTTTAGTTGCTTGAATTAAGTAGAAACGGTTGGTTAGGAATATGAAAACTAACAACCTTACGAAAACAATCAATTTTGGCATGATGAGTAGTTAACCAATCAATCCCTAAAATCACATCAAAAGCAAGTATCTTTAAAGAGATAAGGTCAATGGTAAGGTAATGGTGCCAACTTGAATCAAACAAGATTTATAAATGATGGGATGTGATGAAAGTTTCTCCCAATCTGAGTTTCCACAGATAGGTCAAAGTCTAATTTCTCCTGAGTCAAGTTTAAACGTTGAGCACATGCAGAGAGATAAATGAATGGGTAGCACCGGTATCAAGTAAGGTATAAACTTCGCAAGAATTTATAAATAGCTTACCCGTGATCACCTCGTTTGGGTTCCTCGCATTATGACCCGATCACAACAAACGCTCTTCCCGTAATCGTTGACTTTGACTTTTCTAGGGCGATCTTTTGAGTCACCGTCCCCATTGAACTAGGTTTCGCCTTTGTATAATCTCGAGCGATATGTCCTTCCTTTCCACAATTATAGCATACCTTGAATTTGTTGTGGGCGCTTGACCGATATGTCCCTATTTTCCGCATTTGTAGCATATAATGGGTGGTCGTTTTCCTCCCTTAGAACCGATTCTTTCACGCCAGACCGCCATCTTCACATGGTCGTTGTTAAATCTCCTCTTTTTAAAATCTCCTCCTGACTCGCTTCTTCTATTTTCATGGCCATGATTACCACCAGAGTGGTTACCATTTCTGTCCATCTGCTTTTCTCCGCAGTTATCATTATTCTGCTGATCGCTATCTCTACGATACGATCCTCGGTTGTGGTCCTCAGGTTGATCGTACTCGTTATCTCGCTTCTAATAATTGAGCCTGCTTACAACATCTCGAATAAAGAGAAAATTTATGAGAAATGAGATATTGACGTATCGCCGGTTTCAAACCTCTAAGAAACATCCGCGTCATACGTTCCTCATTCTCCACCAAATGAGGTGCAACACTCGATAACTCTGCAAACTTTGCCTCGTCTTCGAGACACCGTCATGTTGTTTTGTTCCAATCGATGAACTCCACTTCCTTCATACGACGAACACTTTCGTGAAAGTATTTGTCATTAAATAGCTTCAAACGTCTCCCAAGACATCTTTGAGTCGGTGGATGGAGTACGCTTCACGAGACTCCCACCGATGATCTGCCTCACCACGGAACATAAAGGTGGCGAATGGAACCTTCGTTCTCCCGTGCATCCCAAGACATTGAATATCTTGGTAATTTGTTTGACCCATGTTTCCGCATGATCGGATCTGGCTTTCCCTTAAATTCGGTGGTCCCAACTCTTTGAATCTTCATTTGGCCATGACAACCCGTGAATTGCTATCATTTCCTCCTCAGTATTTTGAACACGAGTCTCCTCGTGCGATTTTGCATGAACCGCAAAAAAACTTCTAAACATCCCCTCGCTCATCATCTCGCTTTCAATGGTGTTGTTTCACGGGAGGAACATTGCCACACTGTTGCACGCTCTCCTCGTTGGTGAGTACAGGCATCTCCACTGGTCTCATTTCCATTGTTAATATTCTCACCGATATTCTCAAATCATCGTATAAAACAAGGGTTAATTAAGGAAATCAATATATCACATAATATCCCTATATCTTGACCAACTAACAAATAAGCTTAGGTAGGACACACTTTAGCGAAGGATTTACTCGCCTCCCCCTCCTAGTTCTATTCCCGATCTCCGCCAGAGATCATATCCCTAAGCTCGATACCAACTGTGGCGCCCCCAAAATAGGTATACATCACCTATTCCGAGTTGTCAATACATGGTATGCGTAAACAACTACAACTTTATTATTACAACAAGAAAAGCGTGAGTTTGAATACAAATATTATCTTCTGTATAATATCTATACTCAAATAAATCCTCATCACATTTATTGATACATTATTTTACAAAATGGTGAGGACTACTAAACAATCCTTTCTAAAACCTTCATTCCATACCCAGACTCGTACTCGCTTATATTCTCGCCTCCCGAGAAAAATAGAACAAAAAGGAAAAGGGTGAGCTCAACTAGCTCAAGAAAAGAATATTATGACTAAGATAATATATAACAAATTATCATTAGTCTTCAACAGGAAAAATATAATAGAATACAATAGACAACAAATTTTAAATCAATATTCATGGCTGAAATAATAATTCATTAGAAGAGTTAAGTAGAGAATGCAAACTACTATCTTCTATGTATGAATTTAAAAGTTCATCGCTCATCTTTTATCCCTCAGTAACATCAATCAATATACATCTGAATCAAATATTCATCTTTTGCCACTACAGCCAAAGATATTCATCACCGGGTCATGTTCATTTAAACACTGTTCATCTTTTTGACTACGGCCAAAGATATTCTTCAGAAATCATTCATCTTTTGCACTACTGAGGCCAAAGATATTCTTAAGAAATCATTCATCTTTGCACTACGTGCCAAAGATATTCCATAATATCATCATTTAAGACCGAGGATGATGAAAATATTTTTTTTTTAAAGAAACGAATCCAAAGAAACAAAATGACAAGGATTAAGGATTAAGGATTCGTACTTGGTTTTATCCACGTCCAAAAATACCTCAAAAATAATCATAGTGGTGTAAAATTCAAGAATGATCAAAACATGGATACAATCGGAGTTAGTATCCGAATAGATGTTTTGGACGAAAAGAAAAATTTTATTTTTCGGTGAATAATCTGCAGATATCGTGAATAGTGTCAGATATCGTGAATAGTCTTAGATATCGTGAATAAGTAACTCTCACACCAAAAGATAGAAATTCCACAAAAAACATCTTCACGCTTACGCTTAATAGTACTTTCGTGAATAAGAATCGTGAATAAGAATAGTAACTCGTGAATAAGTAACTCATGAATAAGAACTCATGAATAGTAACCCCACATGAAAAAAAGTTCTAAATTTGATAAAAACTTCGGATCAATATTTCAAAGATAATGATATTGAAGAAATAATATCATTTGAGAAGAAAATAACATCCCTTACCTCGAAAGATCGGACTTCTAAATTAGAATACTGGTATATAGTCTTTGAAGGAACTTACAGACTGCCCTAGCAATACTCAAAGTATACTCAAAATACTCACAAGAATACGCCGATAATATAGAGAGAAAACTTCAGCTTCGTGTGATTTTCAATTCTAACCCAAGACACCTATTTATAGGAAATTGCTTAGAACACCAAAGCAGAAAATTTAATAAATTAATATATATATATATCAAATTCATACGCCAACCTTAAAATTCAGATCCTAGCATTTCCCACATGCCACCTTCTAGAAAAGTAAGAAAAAAAACGTTTTTCATAAAATAAATAATTAAAACTTTCAAAAAATCAATTATTTCGGAGCTTCGGAACTTCAATAATTCATAATAAATAGCCCTTTCATCAGAAAAATTCGAATCTCGCTTGATTTTTATAGGAAATTCAATTCTCTACAACTTTGCAGAAAGAAAGTTTTCCAAATTCCAAATGAAAATTGACCAAATCCACAAACGAGTCGATTTTACGGTATAATCAAATTTCGATCAATAAATGGGGTCCACCGACATGTTTAACATGTTTTAAACATTTATTGCAACAAAATACTCTTCCTCCTCGTATACTCATATATCCCACATTCGTTGTAAAAATATCATAGTTAATATATTATTAAAATAATATATTTAAATGAATTATTTTATCGTAAAAGATAAAATATTAATTTTCAACAATTGTCATTTTAAAATTTTTCTCCATCTATATCCACATAAAATCAATATTTTCCTCATCATATAAATCAATAATTAATTATTCACAAATAATATTACGTAATCACAATATTGACAAACCAGCAGCCTCAGAGAAGAGGGGCTTTCCAATAAGAATTTCTTCTTACTGGCGCGCAATTAGGTGACCAAACCTCTCCTTAGACAGAACTTTCTAGACATTGCCAATAATGTTATCTAATAATATTATTCAGATAATATGAATTATTGATTCGATAATGAAAAATACTGTGTAATGACAATTATTGAAACAACAGCAATATAAAATATCAACACAAATTATTAACTCAATAAAATATCGAATAAGAATTATCGTAACCATTATTGAGTAGTGCCTTCTTCACGTAAGAATCAATAATTGGTGCAATACTGCGTCTTCTTGCTCAACAACGCCAGATTAGTGTGTTTTTAACCACCGGTATTCCAACAGAGATAATTCAAAATAACTACGCCTGTTATTTAAAACAACTTATATTTGTGCTTTTCTTCATCCAATCGCTTTCCCTTATGGGGCCCACACATGGCTGCGCCGTCGTACGAATATTCCCCGACAGTACGAATATTCCACGACCAAACGAATATTCCCCGACGATAATGAATATTTTATAACCACTTGCTTATTTTGAAATATTTGCGTATTTAACCCTTAACTATCCACATTAATCAAATCAACCCTTACTATTTCAAAATAATAAATAAAGGAAATTCCTATTTATTTAAAAATTTTGGGGTCTTACAATACACGATTATCTTTGGCCGTAGTGCATGGATAATTTGTGGTCGTGATACTAATGAATACACGATTATCTTTGGCAGTAGTGCATGGATAATTTGTGGTCGTGATACTAATGAATACACGATTATCTTTGGTAGTAGTGCATGGATAATTTGTGGTCGTGATACTAATGAATACACGATTGTCTTTCGGTAGTAGTGCATGGATAATTGTGGTCGTGATACTTAATGAATACACGATTATCTTTGGTAGTAGTGCATGGATAATTTGTGGTCGTGATACTAATGAATACACGATTATCTTTGGTAGTAGTGCATGGATAATTCGTGGTCGTGATACTTAATGAATATCCTTGGCACCAGAAGTGCGGGGGATGATTCGATGATATGGATTAATTATTGAAATGAGTCTCAAGAATGAAATATTAATTCATGGATGTGGTAAAAGTCATCTTTGGTAGTAGTGCATTGATAGACTTGGTATGATTATGACCACGGATTATTCGATATAATCATATCAGTAATTGAAAACACGAATATCCTTAGCCAAGTGGTGCATGAATAATTCATGGTTGTGATACTATTAAAAATTTGAGTCTCGATATTATTGGTTTTATGATTTGTATATCTTTGGCTGTGGTGCAAAGATGAATTGTTAATGAATATCTTTGGTAGGATTGCAAAGATGAATTTAATGTTTTCAACGATAAAGGTATTCAAGGTATCCTCACCTCTTTATCATACCAGTGTATCGTACCCTAATTTGAGGAGAAATTCCATAAGGAGGGGAGATTGTGAGACCCCAGATTTTATCAATAAAGATTTAAATTTTGTCGAAATAATTTTTAATATTATGGTGTGAATTTGAGATAATATTATAGTTGTGGGTAGTATTTATAAATTTTGCAAAGTATGCAAGTGGTTATATTATATTCGATTGGTTTGGGGAATATTCGGTTTAGCGAGGAATATTCGTCACAACTAACTACCAATCATTGGTGGACCCCTAGCAATGTAATTATTATCGGATTGAAAAACGACAAAATATTTTATTGAAATAACGACGGAAGTTTTACCGCTGATTTCGTTGAACTACTTTCGGTAGTAAAAGTACAAAGAATACGTGTGGTTGCATAAGCACTACAGGTATTGATTATCGATCTTATGTGAGAAGTCACTCGGTTTGATTCCATTATTGTCGATTAATAATATGAATTATTATAAGCGATAATGACGTTTTTGTTTTATTCGTATTATTAACGTAATAAAATGCAAACATCTTTTATATAAAATGAGAATCTTTTATTAAAGTTATTACATAAATAGAATATATTATATTTTATTATGCGTAGTGTTGCATAGTGTTTTGCGTAGTGTTGCGTAGTGTTTGCATAGTAAAAATGTTTTTATATAAATAGAATATATTATATTTTATTTAAAAGATTTTGCTTTAAATATGGATGATCAGATTAAAGTAAATCAATCCGGATAGTTCATGGATTAATTACTATGAATTCTATTTTCCTATAAATAGAAGCTCATTCCTTCATTATTTTTTACTGAATTCAACGAAACTACAGAGAGAAAATTATAGAGAGAAAGCTATAGAGAAAAATCTATAGAGAGAAGAAGAAAGTATTCTCAGTACTTCACTACTTTTGATATCCAAAAGTGTCTTTTACTGCAGTAAGGGATATTATTTGTTGTACGTAAAGTGTTGTTATTCTTCTTATTCATGAAGAGAACTTACATTATTCCATTCATTATTATTCTCATTGGAATAACTTTTGTAAAAGTGGTATACCCTATACATAACTTTGTATCTGTGGCATACCCTATACTTGGTGAAATCCTTATATTATTTCATTCTTATTTATTACATTGGAATAACTCATGTACGTGGAATCCCTATATCTTGGTGATCTTCTTACATTATTCCATTCTTTATTATTACATTGGAATATATCGCATGCATGTGTTTTACACCTACCGTTCCATTGTTTATTATTCCGCATTTATTATTACATTGGAATATCACATGCAATGTGTTTTACACCGGACACGGTTCCATTGTTTATTATTCAAGATTTATTATTCATTGGATCATCCTGCCGGTGTGAATTTCACCTCGCACCCGTTCCGATTATTATTATTACATTGGAATAACTTTTATACATCTGATCTCTGCGTGCGTGGTGATTTCTTTTGTTATTCCATTCTTTATTATACCCAATTGGTTAAAACTTTGACTTATATACTCCATGAAATTAGTAGAATATCCTCGATATTTGCGTTTCATCCAGATATCTTTTCATGGAAATATTCTTCGATCATTCTTGAATTTTACTCTCTATAAACGATGTCTTTGTTGACAATTTGGGCGTTACTTAATTCTGGATAAAATAATTCTTGAACTTGTTTTATTGAATTATTATGTCATTGTCATCATCTTCATGATATATTATGTTATCTTTTGGAACTTTACGTGCGTAGATGAACTTAGTATGATTATGACTGCGATCATTCGGTATAATCGTGGCTTGTTATAAATGATGTGATAAAAGTCCTCGATTGGCACGTAATGCGTTGATGGATAGTTTTAGTATGATTATGACCGAGGGGTGATTCGGTATAGTCATGACCATTGATAATTTGATGAAAATCCTTGTCAGTGCATACAAGGATGATTAGATGTGGTGGTTTTATTTATTAAAATTTGAGTCTCGTGATAAAAAAAAAATTGATGAAAACCTTTTAAAACCAAAAGATAGTAGATTTTATTCTCTACTGACTCTTTTAATGGATTACGTATTATCATATGCAGTTAAACCTGGTTGTCTATTGTATTTTATCGGTTTAACATCGTTGAAGAAATTAATGATAATTTATTCGCATTTATCTTAGTCATAATATTTCTTACCTTTGAAATTAGTTGAGCCAATTTTTCTTTCATTTTTATTCTCTTGAAAATGAGAAACATAAATTTGGGACAAGTCGAGGGAGCGGAGTAATGGTCAGGAGGATAGCGATAGTAGTCACCATTATTCACGCGAAATAGTGTGATAATAATTGTAATAAGAATTTCGTGAGTATGGATATTGTTTAAATTTATTATATGATCGTTTGATTTAAAAAATCAAATTATATCTTTTGAGGAGCTTTTATATTTGTCCAATTAATTATTCAGAATTTTGTCATTTTCTCTTGAGGAGCTTTTATATTTGTCCTATTATGTAACGGTGAGTATTCATTTATGTTCCCAAAATAAAACTTGGATATACGAAAAACAGAAAAATACAAATAACTCGTAGATTTGCGGATATTTTTTTTTTTTTTGACTTAACTCACGGGGAAATTATTTATTCAGAGCAAGATTTAATACTTTAGCATAAAATCTACATTGTATACTAAATATATGAATCCGATTATTACGAAGTTAACTTAATTAATTTAATCGACGAATATAATTTTGATACACAAAGAGAGATCACATTACATTTCATGCTATGTATAATATTTGTAGATTAATCAATTAACCAAAATTAATTTCATATTAATCACTCTCTCTAAATATAATTTATGTTTTATTTCATAATTATTGTTAAAATAATGAATATATACTGTGAAAATGCATTTATTTTTTTTAAATTGTAAATTAAGTAAAAAATTGTTAATTTTTATGTAATTTTTGTCAACTAAATACATTAACTTATGTCAAATAAATTTATGTCAACAATAAATTTGACGATTATATCTCGAAGATAGTTAGGAACTTAAGAATAACTTTGACTTAATTTTTTTTATCTCATCGTTCAATATTGGTAAAATATTAATGTAGACATAATCTTTTATGGTGGTTGACATAATCTTTTAAAAATTAAATAAGGCTGACGTCATACGCAGTTTAGCATAACGTGGATCTAACGACGTCGCTCCTTTGACCAAAACGGTACAGCTGCGAGAAGTATATAGACTGTATCTTGACGGGCAAACGGGCAGCTGAAACTCTGTTCACAGGGAGAGAGAGCTAATAGAGAGAGAAAGAGAGAGAAAGTAAAAATAGAGAGAGAAAGTACTCTACCTGGAATTGGAATAGAGAGAGAAAGTAGTAAGATAGAAAGAGATTAAAAGCGAAAAAGTGTAAACAGTAGTTCCGAATCTACTCATGTTCGTTAATCTACTGAGATCTTCTTCAATAGTTTTAGATTCATTTGCTTTAGTCTTTCGCCTAAAATGGTGAAGATTTTGGCGACATTTGGTTCATCTCTGTCTAAATGAGCTAGGGTTTTGAGAGTGGTGAGATTGATGAAAGGTAGAGAGAGAGGAAGTGTAGTAATGGAGCGAGAGATCGCTGTTTCAGTTCTACTATGGTTAATCGTGGTGTTTCATCCTTTGGTGATGATCTCTGCTAATATGGAAGGTCGGTTTTTGTTTCTCTGCATTTATGTGGTCGCTCATTGTGCCATTTTTGTTGTACTAGTTTAATTAATTGTTTATGTACGTGGAGGTTGTAGATTAGTTTAGTTTAGTTATTTAGTGTTAATTAATTTGAGATTGGATTTAATAGCAACAATGTTTTAGTGGTGGATGAGTTTTTATATTGGTAATATTTAAGATAGTTATTACTTATGTTTATTTTTGTGATGGTGACCTAGTGAAAAGGACTTGGAATTTGTTCATTTGTTGACTATTTTCAAAACAAATTGGCTGTATTTGTTAGTTTATGCATTCAGTAAATGTCTTTTTGGTTTGACTATGAATAATTTTTGTGGAGAATCAAGTAACCAGAAGAACACGGTTGACTCAGTTTCAAGGCAGCGAATAGCCCAATTGCTAATTAAACTTTGCCTTAATAGGGATATAGGATAAAATTAGGTGATATATGTGAAATCATTAGTTATTCGTTAAGTTGAAGTTAAATCAGCAGAGAGGAAGAAAGGTTATATTCATGGGGATTGGGGAACTTAATTTTGAGATTACATGTAATGGTGAACTAAATTACCTGATCACGGATAGTTGGACATGACTGAAGTACCAGTTGCATCTGACCTCCAAAGTCAAGAGTCTTAAGTTATTTTTAGTGTTGAATTATCTGATTCTTCGTAAAATATTCCTTTAAGGGGAAAATTGAAGGGTCTGTTATACAATGTGCATGTAATTGGAGCACCTAACATGAGCTCTGAATATGTTTTAAAATACACTCATGATGGTAGAGTAAAAAAGTTTTTTATGATGTGTAGAAAACATTGTCTTATTATTCTCCATAACCCTGTCATTGTGTGCCAAATGTTATTCCTATCCCTCTTAACTTAAAAAGTATATACAATGTCATTTGTACATCAGAGCTTTTGTAATTCTGTGCAGTGGTTAAATTGCTGTTGTGGTTTATCTAATCCAACCCATTTCAGAGTAGTGGCTACCTTTTCTTTGATAAGCGAACCACAGTCACCTATTTAACCCCAAGGGGGGATTTAGTAGTCTTTTGATAAGTGCCTGTTGTAGGTAAAATCTAAAGGGTTCAAAACTCTTTAAGGCCAGGTGGTTTGAGGCCAGGAAAAGAAAATAAAAATACAGCAGCAAATTTAAAACCAAAATAAAAAATACAGTTGGCACTTTTTGTTGACTGCTTATCATTCAATTTTTGCTAACCACCATCCATATCATACTCCTCCGTCCCTAAAATGATGTTTAGAATTTTTTATTTGTTCCTCTTAATTGACATTTGTTTAAATTTTTAATGTTAATTTTTCCAAAATTATCATTCCACCTATTTTTGTTTTGCTATGTGCTATGATAAATTAATGATTTAAGGGTATTATAGACAATTGAGTACTATATTATAATCATTATCTTAATTCTTGACCAGCAACTAATGGATGTTACCAGCAACTAACCTTGACAGGTGATGCATTGCACAGCTTAAGAACCAGTTTACAAGATCCTAACAATGTCCTGCAGAGCTGGGACCCGACGCTTGTAAACCCTTGCACATGGTTTCATGTTACATGTAACAATGAAAACAGTGTTATAAGAGTGTAAGTTACTTCCTCTATTAATTTAACTCCAAATACTAACAAGTGCCCCTAATGCACTCATTAAGGAGCATTTATTGTGACTTAAGAATCGTCTTTTTAAAAAAATTCTTCTTGTATCTAAAAGAGATATATATATTTTTATATGTTATATTTTTATTATTAAAAAAGAATCCTTTTTAGAAAGTATTGGGAAGTGTTGTTATGGAGACTTGTAAAGTGCATTGAATGCAGTTAATTTTAGAAGGTGTTGTTATGAATTTACTTGCTCCGCTTTCTTTTTAAGTTTCGCTTTTAGGAGTTGGAACATATTAAGGAATGTAACAATGTTTTGATAATTAACTAAAATAGATATAACAGATCAATATTACCCATATATGTGGGCCCCAAAGATAAGCTAGAGGTAAAGAAAAGAGAAAGTAATCTTATGGGTCTAAAATTGTTGGAAAGATGAGATAAAAAATAAATATGTATTTAGTGTTGAGTCATGTTATACATTAAGAAAGTTTTCAAATTGAATTATGATTGTGACGTATGTGCATACCATGGATATACCACGGGATATGTATGAATTTAGAAGGTCTCACTTTAATTTATTCTATCTTATCACATATACTTTCACGACCATCACAATTCAATTTTGTCAAATATTTTTCGACTTGTATATCATTTTCTTTTAGTGTTCAAGGATAAAGGAAATTGCCCTTTGGAGTCTACAATAGACAACTAAAGGACAAAAAAAATTCTCTATAATGACACTGAAAAAGGAACAGTTTTGAGTATTAAAATGTATTTAATATGTAGTACAAGTTATTCTATTTGTGAGACTTCCAATAAAAAAAATTTGTGAAAGTAAATGTTTAGCAAGTGTAGTTTATTTTGTACTATATATACAAATGTCATAAGGTTCAATGAAGAGTATAAAAGTTCTCTCAAGTACTTGCTGATGGTCAGTTAATTATGCCTTCATGCAGTGATCTTGGAAATGCAGCATTGTCTGGTGTATTGGTCCCTCTTGGCCAGCTGAAAAATTTACAGTACTTGTAAGTCAAACCTATATTGTTTGGTTTGCCAGTTTTTTCATTTTGATACTGGCTCATGTTATCTCCTATCAATAGTCATGTTTGTCTTGTAGTGGGAGTTACAACTGGTTTGTTTGGATTAACCATGAACCTTGCACCTCTTATTAGCCTTTAGTTCTTTCCTTGAGACACACTGGTGTCCTCCTCACACATCTAATTTTTGTTTTTTGTTTTTGGAGAAAAGAAAATTTATTTGAAACACTTCTAGTCTTGCTCCTTTGTTCTTTTTAGCGAAATAATAATTGTAGATTTGTTGTCTCTATAACATTGTATGATAAGGTGTACTTTAAAGACTGCATGCTTTGTCTCTGAATTTCTATCTAGTTAACTTTCATATTCCTTTTCTCTTAGTATCATTTAACCTTTGACATTTTTATTACATATAATTTTTTTTGGTACCTTTAACGAGCAATCTAGCACAAGATGTTAACTTCAGTTTAATTATGACAGGGAGCTTTATAGTAATAACATAAGTGGACCAATCCCTAGTGATCTTGGGAATCTGACAAATTTGGTGAGCTTGGACCTGTACATGAACAGCTTCTCTGGTCCCATACCAGATACCTTAGGAAAGCTAACAAAGCTAAGATTCCTGTACGACTACAAACTCTTTACATGCCTTAATTAATTGTTATATTTGGGTTAATTTTAACTTATACTTTTTTACATTCACATGAGTTTTAGCTTAATAGGGTGTAGGTAGTCTTTTACTTAATTTTATTATATTTTGGATAGTTCCATGTTAAATGTCCACTTTTCTTTATCCAAACTTTATTTTTTCCTATTATGCCCGTAGCATTATATTTCTGTTTTAATTGAATACTTCACTCTCTGATTTTTAATGACATATTATTATGGCAATTTTGTCATTTCATTCCTCTTCTTAATATGGGTGTAAAAGTAGTCTTTTATCTTGGGATATATGGGTATATTGTATATGCTGATATATGTGAGGTGTAGACTTGAAATTAATTGAGAAGTTAACCTTTTTTCACATTAAGAAAAGAGGATTTGATGGCCAAAATCTTCTGGTACGTAAATTAGTTGCATGGATTCAATGCTTATATTATAACTTTAATATAGCATCTTGTATGGGAATGTAGCAATTTTATGATTGATTGTTCACAAAGAGATTCGTATGCACCATACTTGTAAGAAACTCAGATAACCCCTTTTAGTAACCCAAAAGGCATAAAATCTTACAAGTTTTGCACATCTTGGGGATTATGTCATGAATGTCAGGCAATCAAGCCACAGCTACATGTTCAAGTCCTTGTCGATCCTTGCGTTGTTGAGATCCCCATAATATAAGCCCCTCAAGAATTTCAGAAACTTTGGTTTCATTTAACGGAATAAGAGGATAGCTAATTGACATGCATGTGTTTGATATCTTTGTCTAAATTTACCCTTGCATAAATTCAGCAAAAAATAAAATAAATTTACCCTTGCATAGTAAAATTTATAAACTCTATATCGGCAGGAGAAAGGTAGATTCATCTTCACATGCATATAGAATGCGACAGTTATACTAATTAGTAATTAACTAATAATCTCTTATAACTATATTGTTCCAGATTAAATCAGAGATACTAGTTGTTTCCTTTTCTGCTTGATCTTTTGGTACATTAGAGAATTTGCCAGAGTGAGGTCCAACAGCCAATGGTTTTGGGAGCAAGCTGTCTTTTGGGGACCATTTTCTATTAGTCTAATAATGGTAACTGGTTTGAATACCAAGATCAAAATAATTAATGTCGATGATTTTATGATGCTCAGAATGGACCTTTAGAAAACTCCTATTCTAATTATTACTCCCTCCGCTCCTCGTGATAAAAGTCCTTATTACTATTTTGGATTGTTCCATGTTAAATGTTCACTTTTTTTAATAACCAAATTTTTACACATTTTTTCCTATTATGCCCGTAGCATTAAATAAATATCTCATACTTTTCTTATTCTAATTCTCTTCCATATTTAATGACATTATTATGGGCAATTTTGTCATTTTATTCCTCTTCTTAATATGCATGAATGGAGGGAGTAGTTACCATGATGGAATAAATATAATATGTTTTTGTATTTAAAGGACATACATGAGGTCTTTCCATTTGTTGCATAACAGCCTACTAGCCCTGTTCCTTTTAGGCTAGTAATTGAAGGTACCAAACTGAAGAAAGTCACAAAGTTGGAAATTGGCTCTTGAACAATGGGATAAAATTATTTTAGCGGTTCACAAGTCAATCTCATTTACTTAAGATTATGATATAATTCTGTTATCATTTTCTCTTTCTCCATCCAAATAAATTGTGCTAATTTTATTTGAAGTATAATTTCCTGCTCAAGATAATATAAGTGAAGCAATAATGGTTGCTTTAGATGTCTAATATTATTAGTAAATACAGAAAATTTATCCAAGAGGTCTGAGCTTCTGATTTACATTTCTTTTAAGTATCTCTGAATAACAATCATTGAGAAACAAATTTGAAAACAAATTCTTGAAGCTCAAAAAGAAATTATGTTATTTTATTGTAAATATTAGATATAATTTTTTTTTTTACTAAATAAATTGAACGCAATATGCATAAACATTTAATTGTTTAAGTCTATGGTTGTTGACTTGTTGGGGCTGGCATGTTATTGCCAAACTTACTTATCTTCTTATATTGTATGGGAGATTAATTGAGATCATAGCACCATCGAAAAGGTAACAGTTGTTGGTGCCACAAAAGCGTGCTTCATTTCTATATTCTATAACAAATACAAAGGTGCCATACCCAAGCATATTAATTTATCTACATTCTGTTTGAGCTTTTTAATCTATGTAAGGCAATTCTATTTCTAACTCTTTGATTCCATCACCTTGGTGTGTTTGTGGAATGATAGTCGGCTTAACAATAACAGCCTCTCTGGTGCGATTCCAATGTCATTGACTAATATCTCGACTCTTCAAGTCCTGTAAGTTACTTGATGCGATCTTTTCTTGCAAAAATTGTGATGCCTTTCTCTTATTCCACATTATTTATTTTGATGTAGTAATGTTTGAATTGTGACTTTATAAAATGGGCATCAGGGATTTATCGAACAATCGCCTATCAGGACCAGTACCAGACAATGGCTCATTTTCCTTGTTCACTCCAATCAGGTTTCATATTCTTGTTTTTTGTTTATTATTTTTGTTTTGATGACCGATGTAAAAGGCTTCACTAACTTATTTTCTATTTTTTCAATTACCACTTGCAGTTTTGCTAATAATTTGAATTTATGCGGACCGGTTACTGGGAGACCCTGCCCTGGATCTCCACCATTTTCACCACCTCCTCCATTCGTCCCGCCGCCAATTATAGCTACTCCAGGTGAATTTTTATGCGATTGTTACATTTTTTTCTTATTGTTATTGTACTTGTACTATGAACTTGCATTTTGACGTTGGTGTCTTAATTTTTGTCCCATGCTAAATAAGGTAGGATGAGAATTAGTTATTTAGCTCTTTGTTAAGATTTTAGTTGCATGTAAACTTTTGTTAGTTCTGGATATATAAAACGGCGCTGCAGGAGGAAATGGTCCCACTGGAGCAATTGCTGGAGGAGTAGCTGCTGGTGCTGCTTTACTGTTTGCTGCCCCTGCAATCGCGTTTGCATGGTGGCGGCGAAGGAAACCACAAGAACATTTCTTTGACGTACCTGGTTTGTCCTGTAGCTCAAAATTAAATTGAAGTGAACTTTTTATAAGAATCCTGTTTTCACATGGAGTAAATTGTCCTCAGCTGAAGAGGATCCAGAAGTGCATCTGGGGCAGCTGAAGAGGTTTTCTTTGCGAGAATTGCAAGTTGCCACAGATACTTTTAGCAACAAAAACATACTTGGAAGAGGTGGATTTGGTAAGGTGTACAAGGGACGCCTAGCTGATGGTTCACTTGTGGCTGTCAAAAGGCTTAAAGAAGAGCGAACACCGGGTGGGGAGTTGCAGTTTCAAACAGAAGTAGAAATGATCAGTATGGCTGTGCATCGAAATCTTTTGCGGCTACGTGGTTTTTGCATGACACCAACGGAGCGACTACTTGTTTATCCATATATGGCTAATGGAAGTGTTGCATCATGTTTAAGAGGTATTTCAGTTATATTTTATAAATAAACGTGGAAAAAAGTTTCTTAAATTATGTGAAGTTGGATGATTGATACTCCAAGGAAACCGAATCTCAGTTTGCAGAGTGAAATCATAGTTTTATTTTACTTTTTTAATTTTTGTATGAAATGATTCCCAAAAGTTTTGCTTTACTTTCTAGTTACAGTGATTTTTCACCTGTTGTCTTGTTTATGCGCGACCCTTATTTAAGTACTCAATCTGTTCCAAAATTAGGGAGATATTTTTTGTCCGCTCCAAAATTAGACACGTTTCTATTTTGAGAGTATAAAGTGACATGAAGTTTCCAACATGCCATTACTTTTATTGTGAGTTGATTCAATACTATTATGTAACTATTACTACATTTCTAGCTAATGTTGGGATGAGTTTGGAAAAATAAAGTTCTCCTTAAAAGTCGATGTTTTGCAAATGTATCTCTAATTTTGTAAATGAGGGAGTATAATATAACTATAACACATGCTAGTAAACTAATACTCCTTTAGTATTGAAATTATTGTTTTCCCAAATGGAGCTTTATTATCAACTTGACTGCTCTATGCACTCTTTCCTTGTGAAGCGGTTAAGCTACTTCATTCTCTGATTGCTCCATAAATTCATGATTTTCAAAGTAACGACGCATCACTTTTTACAAACTATTGCAGAGCGACCACCATCAGAACCACCACTTGATTGGCCAACTAGGAAGAGGATTGCATTGGGATCTGCCAGAGGGCTTTCTTATTTGCATGATCATTGTGATCCAAAGATAATCCATCGTGACGTAAAAGCGGCAAATATATTATTGGATGAAGAATTTGAGGCTGTTGTTGGTGACTTTGGGTTAGCTAAACTTATGGATTACAAGGATACACATGTTACGACTGCCGTACGTGGCACCATTGGGCACATAGCTCCAGAGTATCTCTCAACTGGGAAGTCATCAGAGAAGACTGATGTCTTTGGATATGGGATTATGCTCTTAGAGCTAATAACTGGGCAGAGGGCCTTTGATCTTGCTCGGCTTGCAAACGATGATGATGTTATGCTACTGGATTGGGTATGGGTCCATTAATCAATTACTTTCCTCGTACTGTCTTGCACACTGAATGTTTGTAGAAGTTAATGCAACTTTTTATATTATCAGTTTTCAAAGTGGTGTTCAAAACTTCTTTGCGTCTTAATTTTGTTGTTGTATACAAGTGCCACTCACTAATCCAATTTGTTTTAATTCCTAACTGATGTTAATACTCATTTTGAGAAATGGATTCTGTAGCAAAGACGTTAACAGTTAATGCTATCTAAAGACAGTAATATCATCTTCTCTCCACTCAAGTCAGGCGCAACTCTCTTCATCCTCTCTTAAACCCAAAATAGATACAATATATTCCTCGATATGGTCTTCTCTTAAGAGTTGAAGTGTGTACTCATATAGAGGAAGCTCACCAATCTGCTCTGCTGGTGTGAAATATAAGTTGAATAGGTTTTGACCCATAACTATTTGGGTTGAACCTGCTCTACCTATATTAAAAATTGGTTATATAGTTTTAGTTTTTAATTAACCTAGAACCTATAGTTCTTAACCCATACCCAACCCGAACTAAATTTTGCCAGGTCTAATAAAGCCACCCCTCTTGAGCTATCTTGAGTGGGAAGCTATATATACTGTTTTGTCAATAATATCTCTAATAAACTGAAGAAGAGATATCCTGTCCCTCTTTTTTTTCCATTGTGGTGCTAGCTACTACAACATCTAAAGAAAGAATATTTTGAAACTCTGTTTTGAGTTCTTCAAAACTCTGAGTTCTGAAGGTCTGAAGTTTATAGAATTCATAGAAAGAAGTTTGTTGAATACAAATTTTTACACTTGCTTTGTAATGTCTCAGGTTAAAAGCCTATTGAAAGAGAAGAAGTTGGAGATGCTGGTTGATCCCGACTTGCAGAACAATTATGTTGAATCTGAGGTAGAGCAACTTATTCAAGTAGCACTGCTCTGTACACAAGGCTCCCCAATGGACCGGCCCAAGATGTCAGAGGTTGTCAGAATGCTTGAAGGTGATGGCCTTGCAGAAAAGTGGGAGGAGTGGCAAAAAGTGGAGGTTGTCCGTGAGGAAGTTGAATTAGCTCCTCATCGGAATTCTGAATGGATCCTCGACTCCACTGACAACCTCCATGCTTTTGAATTATCTGGTCCAAGATAACCTAGAGTATAAATTGTGAATGAAATATCTATTCTTATCCTTTTCTTTTTTCGTTCTCCCTCCCTTCCCTTCCCTCATCCTGTTTATTTAACTGTCTATTTTCCTGTAATTCCATCACGTTTTCACCTGCATTCGTCACAATTTGTGCATATGAATCTCTCCAGTGTCAGATTGAGCGCTATGCATTTTCTTTCCAGTTTTGACACAGATCAGGAGACCCTGGAGAAGGAAATATGGTAATTTATCTTATATGTATTCATCTGTAATCTTAACAAAGGTGGTTTAGTAGGTTTCAAAGATATGACTAATGTATTGTTGTTCTCAAAACACTCTTTTCTGGCTAAATGTAGAACTTTGGAAGTTAGCTTTAGGTTTTCTTTACAGTGAGATCTCACCCTTTTTTGTATTTTTCACATTTTTTAGGGTAATGTTTATTTAATTTTATTAGTGATTGATGCAGGCTTCCGCAAAGATATGCTCTAGAATCTTATGCTTACTCTTGGGCAATGTTTGAGAGTTTTGTTTCCGAGGGAAAGAACGGGAAGGGAAAGTTTTTCCTTCTACTCTCTTCTCCCCAAAATAAAACTCGCGAACAGGGGGGCAAGTAATGAGTTAGTTATCGTTCTGGATTAAAAAAATGTACCAGCTATGTGTACTAAAGCTGCTTCATGTATTCTATGGTTCTTCCTTCGCGCTAGAACCTAGAAGAAGTTATAATCAAATTTGATTGTATCAGTATTAGATTTATTCAGTTAAATACCACTATGTTTCAGTTAATGCTAATGTCTTGTGGCCTTGACCCTTGTTATTCCATCAAAGTCATTTTGGTGATTTTAATGGGTTTGGTGGTACATAATTCGGTGTAGCCATGTTTTATAACAACAGAGCCATTTTAGCCAACTCAATATTTATGGTCCCATCACAAGCTAATCTCAAAGATTAGTGTTCTACAAGTGTGACCTTGTGGTTATTTAGCAAAAAATAAAAGTATGACCTTGTGGTTGAATAACCTAAAGTTGAATCTGTAATCTAAAGTTGATAGTCATGTTATGTATTGTGATGTGTTAAAATTATGTACTGCAAGTGTACACTGTCGAATTGAAGAACTGGCAAATACAAGTAGAATACACAGAGACTATATTAATTTTAATGTATTTTTCATATTTATTTTAGGCGAATTAGAAATAAAGATTGAAAATAATTGGAATATGAAAACTAATAATGAGGAAACAATCTAGGAATCTGAATCCATTAAATAATAAACATAACATATAATTCAATCTCTTCTATTTTTATAATTCAATTATGATTTTGATCTCTCTTCCTTTTAATTTAGTAATTTTACAATTACCGCGGACAAACATAAACTATAAAAATTTAAAGATTAACTATAACCCATCAAAACTTCTTTGAGCAAGCATGGATTATGAAAAACTCATATCTTAACAATAATCTATCAAAACCTCTTAATTAATTTAAAATCACATAAGAACTATAAAACGAAGTTATTTCAGTAACGAAACATGAAGGCGAAATTAATTAAACATAAAAGCATAAATAATAGAAGATTAAAAATATTATCATGAATAATTATTTAATTTCATCTTCATCCTAGATTAAAGAAATTAGCTAGACATGGAAATAATTAAACTAACTAAAATAAAGAAAAGAAGAAGATTAAAAATAATTAAGAAAACTCACTTTAATTAACGATCATCCAACTAACGTACAATGAATAAGTAATTTAATCTACTCCTACTCCTAACCTAAACTAATACAATACTCAATGCTTCATTGAACTTAGACACTTTTGTTCCCTATTCCATGTAGGTTTCAACTTCCTATTGACAATCAACTTCTCAAAGAGATCTTTTATTGATTTGACTTTCCTTTCATCAAGATTGTTGGATTTGACTTTCCTTCTCTCGTTGCATGATTCACCTCTTTCTATTCCGTACATGATTAAGACTATTAAATATATCACACATGATTCTTCTTGATATTCCTTACGATATGGTATCATTTGATCACCAAGATTTTGACTTTATTACAACAAATATTAAATCCTACAAAATAAAATAAAACATATTAATTTAATAAACTAATATAATTAAAAAGACAAAATTAAGAATAATAAAATGTATGAATTATGTGTCTGCTATAAATTTAGGCAAAATTATAATTGTGAAACTTATCAAATATATGATATTGGTAGGAATTATAAGAGAACTTCACTAATTACACAAAAAAATTTATCATTAATACTTATTCACGTGACTGAAAATTGACAATTAAAATATATATGATTACACTTGTTGAAGTTGATATGTTATTCAAAGTGCAAAATGTTTGCACAACCCTTGTACATGCCTACAAAATGACCGTATGGAAAGTGCTTATTAATCTCTAAGCCTAGAATCTCAAAGAACATCCTTGTTTCTGCTTACTATTGTTAATTCAACTTCTACTCCCTCCAATTTGAATGGGCCAATCATCAATTAGTAGTTTAAGTTCCTATTATAATTTAACTGCTATTAAAATACTTTTTAAAATCGTCTGATTTTACTTTATTAACTACTATTAAAACACTTTTTAAACCTATAACTTAACTATAACCAAAACACTATTTATGATCTTGAAAAACTTTAAAATAACTTATTATTTTATAAAAATTTTATTTTTTATAAAAGTCTTTTACTAATATTGATTCTTATGAGCCTAAATTAAAACACCTACAAATCATTGTTAATATATTTCACAATCATATATCATATAATAACAAATTGTTCTACTATTATATAATAAGTATCCACAAGCTAAAATATTGAAACATAAGTAAGCTATATTAAGCTCGAACAATTTGAATTAGAACATAAACAATATAATTATTATCATATAACTATACTAAAATATACAATCATAATAATTAATTAAGATTAACTTAATAAAGACACATAATGATAGTGTTTTATGAGTGCTTAATATTTTAATTTTTTTTAAAAAAGGCAAAACACATGTTTATTTTCTAAATAACATTATTTTTTATAGTTTATTTGTTTTATATATGATGTTTATAAAAAAAGAATTTCACAAATTAACTCACTATTGGTATTAGAATGATTATAACATTTGCTTAAAAATATAAAAGATACAATCCACATCCAATTGTCTATTATAATTAATATTATATTATTTGATGAACATCTTTCATATATGAATCTATTTGGATCTAGAAGGGATAATTGTCTTCCAACCCTAACATATAATATGATCATGTCGTAACATCATAAAATTTTAATATTAAACAATGAAATAATAAAATTAAACTAAATTATATGCAATTAGTAAGTTAAATTGTAAAATTATTCACTATTAAACAAATTATTAGTTAATGTTAGAGAACAAACATTCTTTTTATGGTCCTATAAATGTAACTTATTATTCTACAATATTTTTATTATCTGTAATTCTTTAATTATTAGTCATAAAATAAATTTTAACTTAAAAAACATGTTTAAAATTTTACTTTACTCAACTTTAGACTCTAAATAACTAAATTTAAAAATATAAGAAACAAATAATATGATTACATAATAATTAATATAGGAGACATTTAGTATAAGACCTCAATTATTTTGAAATTATTGATTTGATTAATAAGCATTTATTTTTAAATAGTAAATATTTGATTAATGTTATGGAAATGCGCTAAATATTTCAAATAAGCAATGGTATAAAATATTCATCATTGTTTTAAATATTCTGTTTGGTCGGGAAATATTCTCATTTGTCGGAAAATATTATTTGACGAAAATTGTAAGGTGGCCTTATAACATGAAAGCGATTGGATGAAGAAACGATAAGTATAAGTTGTTTATAAAAAAGCGGCGATAGTTATTCACAGATTATCTTTGTTGGAATACCCGTGGTTAAAACAACTTTGTAGACCTGCGGTATTTGATTCTTACGTAAGAAGTACTACTCGATAATTATTCTGAAGAATTACTATTTAATATTTTATTTTATTGATTCAATAATTGATACGTTGATATTTTATATTATTGTTATTTCAATAATTGTCACTACACAATATTTTTCATTATCAGATCAATAATTTATATTATTTGAATAATATTATTAGATAGCATTACTGGCAATGTCTAGAAAGTGTTGTCTAAGGAAATGTTTGGTCACCTAATTGTGCGCCAGTAAGGAAAAATCCTTATTGGAAAGCCCTCTCTTTCTTGTGAACGGCCTGGTTGTCGATATTGTGATTCTGTAATATTATTTGTGAATAATTAATTATTGATTTATATGATAAGAAAAATATTTATTTTATGTGGATATAGAAAGAGAAAATTTTTAATGTGACAATTATTGAAAATTGTTATTTTATCTTTTTCTGATAAAATAATTCATTTAAATATATTATTATATTATAATAGTATAATAATGGTGATATTTTTACAATGAATGTGAGATATATGAATATATGAGGAGGAAAAGTATTTTTGTTACTAAAAATATTTAAAACATGTTTTTCATGTTTGTGGACCTCATTTCTTGACTGAAATTTGATTATAGCCTGTAAAATCGTCCGTATGTGAATTTCGGTCAATTTATGTTTGGAATTTGGAAAAACTTAAAACTACAAAGTTGTAGAGAATTGAATTTCCTATGGAATAGACATAGGATTCGAATATTTCTGATAAAAGGGCTATTTATTATGAATTATTGAAGTTCCGGAATAATTGATTTTTGAAGTTTTAATTATTTTTTTTAAGAAAAACATTTTTATTATGTTGGTGGGACCCACTAGTATTGCAAATGTGCCGAGTTCAATTTTTCAAAGTGGGCGTAGGAATTTAAAATAATTATATTAATATTTTATTAAATTTTTTACTTTGGTGTTTTAAGCATTTTTCTATAAATAGGGTGCTTAGGTTAGAATTGAAAATCACACCAGAAATAAATTTTCTTTCTCTTTCTCTCTCTATATTATCGAGCGTATTCTTGTGAGTATTTTGAGACTTTGAGTGTTATTATACTGGTCTGAAATTTTCTTCAACACTATATCCAATTATTCCAAATCGGAAATCTTGTCTTTTTGGAGGTAAGGGATGTTATTTTTTAAATGATATTATTTCTTTCAATATCATTATCTTAAATATTAGTAAAATTTTTTTTGTGAAATTCTTGTCTTTTAATTAATAGGGTTTACTATTCACGTATCGACTATTAATTATTCACATATACCTTATTAATTATTCACGAATCTTACTATTCACAAAAAATTAAAATTTTATTTTTTGTCCAATATATCTATTATGGATCTTAGCTTTAATTTTATCCAGTGTTTTGATCGTTCTTGAATTTTACTTGTTATAGTTATTTATGAAGTATTTTTGAACATTATTTGCTTAAAGTACTGAATCCTTAATATTTGTTCTTTTTTCGTTTCACTGGATTCGTTTTTTTCTTTAAAATATTTTTATCATCCTCAAATTCTAAAATGATGATATCAATTTGAATATCTTTGTCCTTGTAGTCAAAGATGGTTGATTTTCTTATGAATATCTTTTGGCTAAGTAGTGCGAAGATGTGTGTCAAGTGTTAATAAGTATTTTACACGCGACAATTGTATTAATAAAGTTGTAGTTATTTGTGTACCATGTATTTGATTTTTCGTGGAATGGGTATTGTTTACCTATTTTGGAGGCGTCACATTTAGAATAATGAATGTTAAAAATAATTATGACTTATATATTATGATTAAACTTTAGTTAATTTTAAAATTAAAAATCATGATGGTAACTTATTATTCTATAACAATTTTATTCCTAAACAACTTTATATTAAAAATATATAAAAATATTATTAGAAAATAACAACTAAGATTAAAAAGTGTAATATATATTATAAAATATATTAATGATTTAACTTTAATAGTTTTTACTAATCAATATTAGAAACAAATATCACTTATATATAGTTATTATAATTTAAGTTACCATGAAAAACAAAAAATCACGATGGTAACTAATTAATTTACAACAGTTTTATGTCATATAAAATTATTTAAACACCAAGTTTAGGTTTTTAGGTTTCACTCATTTAATTTTGAACTCTAAATAACTATGTATAAATTCTAAAGATTGAAAATAAAAATTAATTATTAAATTTAAAAACTATATAAGCTGAATATTAATTTAAAAAAACAAAAAAAAACATATTACTTACATTCAATTGCAAGTAAATATAATTGTTTGTTTGAGCAAAGTTTGTAGTCATTCTATAATAAATTAAATTAAAATTCATTTTTTTATAATTATTATATATATAAATATGGAATTAAAAAGAAACTCATGCTTCACACGTCGCAGTTAGCTAGTAAGTATAAAATGATATAACGTCCTTAGTTCAAAATTACTAAATTAAACACATATTATCAATTATATATTGATGGGTTTATAATTACGGCCCAGATGTAAGGAAATTCAGTTCCCGTGGAACTACTCGCAGAGGAACAATATCTAAGCATTCCAGCTGTCTGCTGAGTCTGCTTCGTCCGTACGCAGTTTTTTGCATCACAATTTCAAAAAACACGGGATTAGGAAATTTTGAAAAATTTCAGTCTCTTAAGCACTTCGTGTCCCTCGCGGCGCCTCTCTCTCTCTCAATCTCTCTAAAACCCTACCTCTTCAACCCTGGGTTAAATTAACGCGCGTATAATTCACGATCCCATCGTGCCCTCCCAAAATTTGGTAAACTCGACCAGACAAAACCTTAGATTTCTCTCTTTCTCTCAATATATATATATATATATATATATATTGTATCTGTATGATCCGTGTGTAAGTAGAATCCATTGCCTAAAAATGAGGAAGGGTGGAAAGAGGAAGGCGAGCCAGAAGGAGGAAGCCACAGAGAATAACAAAAACAAAGCAGTCACCAGAGCTAAGCGCACCATAGCTCCCAAACCTCAATCCGAGACTATTTACCTATCTGAGAAGCGTAATTTGGTACTCCTTTATCTTTTTCTTCCTTTTTGATTTCATGTTTTGTGTATATATGGATATCATGAGATATATTGAACTAGGATTCATGTATATCAGTTGTTGACGAAACTGGATTATGTTGATTACATATAATCAGAAAGTCATATAGTTATACCCAGTTCTCTGTATGAAAATATTGTGTAATATCTGCTTTATTAGTTCTCTAATCGTTTCTGTGCTTCTATGTATTGTGTTCTTTGTGGAATAAATGCAATTAAATACTTCCGTGAAACGGATGAATTATTCAAAAAGATAGTGATATTTTCCTAACATTGAAAGGTTCATGCTTTATTTCATGACAATAATGTTATTTCTCTATTTGCATGATCTATATAAGCAAATTAATAGTGAGGTGAATACTATCAGTGAATTCGTAAATAACATTCTGTTAATTGTACATATTTATTTACCAAAACAAATAGCGGGTTGAAAGGAACTTTTATAAATCCATGTATTTGGATGAGCTAAAACTAGTAGCTAATTTCTAAATGTTCATATAAAATAGTGTGCGTTCCGTAATGGCACAATGTCAATATAAATGATACTCCTTCCATCCCAAATTAGTGGTCCCATCTTTTTAGTTGTGTGCAAATATTTTAAGAAGTGAGTAAACTAGTTTATAGATTGTTTACTAATATACTTCAAAATATATTACTCTCTCTGTGGGGTAGAAGAAAGATCAGTACTTCCTTGGTAATTATAGTTGAATATGGTACTTTTTTTTTGTTTGGATAAAAGGGAGTACGTAAATATTTTGAGGGAGTATAAAATTCAAACTACATTATATAAATGTTGATTCAACATGTCTTAAAATGTGTGGCATATGTACTTAGAAAAAGTAAAAAGCTAATTTGGGATAGATGTAGTGTTACTTCATCTGTGACATGTTTATACAATCATGTTATTCCTCTCCCCCTTCTTTTTGGGTGTTTGTGGCTGAAATTTATTCGAAATATTGCAGTAAAAGTTGTATTGACCATCAAGTCATTTCGGTCTACATGTAAAGTTGCAAGGACAGTGATACTTTTTCCTCAACTTGGAGTTCAGTGTTTTTTTGAAGTTATTTATATCTACATGTTGATATAATGAAGTACATATTTTACTGAAGCTGAAACAATGTCTGCTCTTGGTAGTCAGCACAAATAATTATTTTGTTAATGATTTTACCGTTTTAAACAAATA